>JAWNLB010000090.1:3610000-4210000 GCA_035041595.1 Drosophila basisetae
AGCAATTTATGTAAAATTCTATGACTTCGTAACTAATTAGCGCAAACCATAAAAACAATGAGCGTGGTGGGCGCGTCAAGAGACCACAAAATGTTGCAACCCCAACCTAAACTCCCCGCCCCGCTAGACAATCGTGGTAAGGGTGCTGCTGTCGCCTCTTCTGTTCACCCCTTACTAATGAAGTTTGACATGATGTTGACGCGCATCAGGATGAAGTTGAGGTCGAGCTGAGGTTGAGGATGCGGCATCCACATCTACATCAACAAGTGAAAGTCAGAAAGTAACTGCTCAACTTTCAAGCGACATCGTTAAAGGGCCATAAAATGCATTAAAATTAAAAACGTGTTAAAATGTTAAAAATAACTTGTTGCCCTCAAGATTTTAATGAGCTCTTAATGAGGCGCCACAAAAGTCAAGCAAGTCCAAAAAGTACACGCAAAATTCTTATAATTTGCGCCTCATTTGCTTGTGGCGCCTGAGAAAAAAAGCAAAAATGTTGCGTAGTTTAAAAAATCGTAAATTATGAACAAAATTTTTAATGAAAAAAATAAGAAGAAAATTCAAAGTTGAGCATATGCTGTGTGTGACTTTTGTTGCTGCCCATAAATTATGTAAATTGTGTACGAAATTAAAAAAAATAAATATGAAACCAATGCGAGTTGCGCTTTGCCCTATTCTAATAAGGGTAAATGGTCATACCCAGCAGCAGCGGGTAGTCTGCATTTGTGGGCGTGGCTAGCGCAGGACGCCTGTGTTCTTTTTTTTCATTTTGTCCATCAGCATTACAAACGCAAAGAATATGCCCTTTATTTCGCATTTTGTAATTTGTTTTCGGTTGTAAAAAACACTGAAATATGAGTAAAAAATTGCCACATTTTCTAAAAAAAAAAGGGGGGTCGGCAAATGGATTTTTTATTAGATTGACAGCCTCGGGGGTTGGTTGATCTGTAAGTCGTGGGAATGAGTTCATTGTGGAACTTATCGCACTACGCATATAAATCCACCGCCGCTGATTCCACTGGCAATCAACCTGCCTGCCTGGTTCCTCTAATCACCCAAGAAGACAAATGCATGCTCTGTTCTGCTCCGTGTGAGATCTGAGTCTATTTAAACCATAAATTAAGCATCAGACATATGCAAAGGCGTAACACCCCGAGACAACGGCAACTCAGGTAAAATTTATTGTCGCTAACAAAAAAGAAAAGAAAAGTATAACTTCACAAAAGTTACACTATACGGAAAATGATGTTTCTCTCATGAAAATGCGAGAAAAATTTGTATAACGCAATTTTTAAAATTAATGCTTTGATATTTAAAAAAAATAATGTGCAAAGTTTTATTTACTGGTATCAAATTCCAAAAATTGCTTAGCCTTGAAGATACAAATATTGTGACAAAAGTTATGAAGTTATATTGAAATTTGAATGTGCCCAGAAAATACTTAAAAAATGATCATTTCGAAGTAAAAATTAGAATAGACCTCATAAATTCAATATATTATGCTATGCGTTGAATCTGGAAACATTCTCATTAAATAGAAGATTCAAAAACAGACAATCTGTACAGTCATCAATAATACATAAATCATTTTAAAGAAGCGCGAGTTTATTCGTGTTTCTAACAAATAATAATTAAACTATGAAATACTTTTCTTGATCACTAAAACTTCGAATATGGTTTGTCTAATTTTGAGCTTTATAAGATATTCATATTACCAACCAGGTTGTACAGTGTAATTAGAAAAGGGCTGTATGGCAAAAGAAGCTAAGTCAAAGTCAGTTGCAACTCGTTTTGTGGCAGCGCTTAATTTTTAATGCCAGGCCGTGAAATTTATTGTTGCGCCACTAAGTTTGAGTTAATCTCCGTGCAGCCAGAAGCCAGGACTTAAAAGGAACAGCCTCGCACGGCTGATGATGTGCAAGTTTCGCGGGTGTTTCTGTTTTTTGCCTTTTTTTTAAAGTTGGTATTGTTGGCGGGTTGACTGTACCCAAAAGAAAAATGTACGTGCTCCGATTGAATGTTGAAGAGTGCCAGTGGAAATCGCAGCACTGATTCGATGCGATGCCAACTGTCAGCCAAGCTGGTGTGGCATCTTGGCCAGGGGGCAGCAGCGGCAAGAGGTGTGATAAGTGCTTTTCTATGCGTGTTGCAGGGATTCCTGTTGTGCCCTGATACTGATTCGACATTTCGGCGAGACATGCCTCAATTTGGTCATCAATCAATTGACGATCTAACGAGCCGCATGGAGTCGCCTTCACGTGTGTCGTGTGTGTCAGCGTTAGCAGTTTACAATAAAAAATAAAAAAAAAAACAAAAACCTGAGCACGTAATTCCGCTTAGCCGTGCCGAGGTTTTCAACTCATCAAAGTTGACCGTGAGCGATGGACTCGAATTGAAATTGAAATTGAGTCAAGGAGTTAAGGGATTTTGGGGCGCTATAAATTACACTGCCACGCCCTTTTCCAACGAAATGAGAAAGGCTTAACGGCAACCATAAATATTTATTAATGAAATTAACTGCTCTCCGCACAATATTCAAATATCAACGCAAAGTCGTTCAAATAATTAAAATTCATGTTCATCTAAAGTTGGGGGTGGAGTAGCAGCTGGAGATGGGAACGGCGGCGGAGGCGGAGGCGGAGGTGTGGGATGTGGTAGGGTTGAGTTGACTCATGACGCAATGATCGCCTGCGCAAAAGTAGATGATAACACAATTTCATAACTGCCATAAAGCCATTAAAATATGGTGGAGTTTGCTCCACATTTTAGCTGAAGCTGCACTCAAACAAATAATGGCCGCAGAATTTAGGAAAACCACTTTTAAGTTCTTTGAAGTATTCAAAATACATTTTTTGTTTAATATACGAAACACTTTCTCTTTATTGACAATCCAAGAAAAAATTGGTTTATAAATATTTCATCGACAAATTTTGTACATTTTGCAATATGTGTGTTGGAAAGAAACTGCTTTTTTTATTTCATTTTTATAATATTAGTATTTTTATTTATTTTTTTTATGTATTATATTTTTAAAGAATTTCATCATAATTTTAATTATTGACTTTTTCTTTCCCAGTTCCACAAGCTTAGGCTCATTATTTTTTTGGCACTATTCATTTATGGTAAGCAAGGCAAGTTACTAAAAGTATAGCGAATTGCCGAATACAAGCTCATATGTGTTTTTTCTGAGTGTACGGCAGCTGTTGGACTATATACGAGCACGTGTAACAAAATATTTATTCATATATGTGGTTTTCGAATGGGGTTCCACACATAATTTCCAGAAATTATAACCTTAATTATGGCCATGAGGCGATGTCAACGTCGACGGCTGCTAACCAAAATGGCGGCTAACACAAAACAGTTATGTGTCCCGGTGTGGACGTTGGAATGGGCGTGGCATGTGTGTGTGTGTGTGTGTGTGGCTAAGTGGTTTTCCAGGTTGCCTTCAGCAATTGATTTGCAACGAAGCACCAAAAGTGGCGCACATTTTAATGAGCAACAAATTCAATTTAACTTTTGAAAATATATTCATTTGCAATTCAGATACATATTTATATAGATACTTATATATATATATATATATATTCATTTTCAATTGTCTTTAGTTTGCTCTCCAGGGAGACGGGAGCAGTCAAAGACCACGGGGGAAACGCAGTCAGGCTGTTCATATGCGGCGCATTCAATTAAATTGGCATAAATTATACGGCTTATGCACAGAGATCACAGAGAGAGGAGGAGAGAGTTATACGGAGGTCCTGTACCTGAAATTGGACTGGTGGTTCGGGGTCTTACACATAAATCAAGCGCAATTTGACAGTTGCTGCCAAGTAGCGTTGGCTGCCACTTCAAATGCAAATCAAATCGGCTAGCGAACATTTCAAAAACATAAACTTGTCGACCAAAACGACGCTAACCCCCAAGAGTCCTTGCCCAGACTCCAGACCCATTCGACAGCCCGAATTCGACACACTCTGACTTTTAAATGTGGACCATTATTTTTTTTGATACTCTGTTATCAAAGTTGAAAGAGCATATTGCTTTTGTGCAGTGTCTGTGCGTATGAACGATATAATATATATTCCGTCCCCAAAAATCGAAAAAGCCGAAAAAGAAACAGATTGCTAGACACCTCTTCAAAAGATATTTTTCCTCCCAGGAAATTTCAAAATGCAATTCATGCAATTTAAGAGCTAAAGTTCGCAAAAATTGGGCAGGCAAATTACTAGCAACCTGCTTCCAAAAATTTGTAAAGAATATATTTTGTTATCAGAGTATTTTTCCGTCGGTTACGAGCAAGTGCAGCGTTCCCACTTGTTTTTTGTTGGGATTAGCAACGGCGTTTGCAAGTTCACACTGCGTCCAAAGATATACAATTTCAAAGCAATAAAATCGCCGCACAAAATTGCTTACAATTTGCAGCGTGTCCAGCACAGCGTTTTTTTCCTCTGAACTGTACATGTTTTTTTTTTTCTGGCGATTAAGACACGTTTCCACCGTGTTTTTCTAATGAGGTGCTAATGCTCAGCGCCTTTTTTACATGCGATTTATTGGTATCAAAATTGGGCTGTCTGCTTTTAGGCGCATGCAAGGAATATCTTAGTCAGATCTCGCTCGGAATATATATTTCAACAGCTGTCTGGCACGTAAATCAAAATTATGACTTTTTAATGGAAAAAAACTTTGATAAGACTGTAAACAGTGGCGTACACAATGTAGCTTGATAAATGTACCATAGATCAATGGCCAGCATTGTATATATTGTCATATTTATAACTATTACTTACACACGATTGAATAATGTGCAACTGTGATCAATAACAGACCCATTCCCCCCCTGACTCTCACCCTCTACTAATACTAATAATGCTAAACTTTTGTTGGCTGCAACGCAAATTGCAATCATTTGTTAAGCTTAAACCCTTTGCAAACAAAGATCTCGTCTAATGAGGCGACCATAAGTAGAAATAAGGACGCCGTTTGCCAAATGAAAATATTGAGGCAAAGCTTTTGCCACGGCTCGCATTGATAAATGACCAAACAAATGGTTTGGCTGGAAGGCGTGACGAAAATCCAATCAAGTTGTACAAATATACAAAAATATATACAACCACCGCCTAACTGGACGTTGGTCAGAGTCTGCACCGTGTCCATTGTCCAATAACAAAACTAATATAGAAATTAGGTGTGTAATGTGCTGAGCGAGCTATAAATATTTCCTATTTTTCCAGCTTGACAAAATATTTGCAAAATGTTTTCCACCATTTGCTGAATTTGTTAGAATGGATTCGGGGTGGTTTGTATAGTTGGTTAGGTGGGATGGGGTGGAATGGTGTCTATTTCAAGTGTTTGCCACATGTGACATTTGTCATCATGATTCGGCCATAAATACAAACTGCGCATCCATAAATAAACATTTACCAATGCGGCAAAACTTATGAAAGTTGAGAGAGTTGGAGATGTAACCGATGTATGAAAGTTGCAAGCCGCCTTGGATATGTTTAAAGGAAACGCATGTAAAGATGAGTACAAATTTTTAAATCGATTTATAGCTTAAAATTAGTATGATAATGTGAAAAATACTATACGAAGAATATATAATATTCCCATATGTATAATTGATACACAGATTTTGTTAACTAAAACATTTTTGATATTGGAGATCGACCTGAAAACTAGAAGGTTTTGCTTGCTTTTAAGAATATTTTCTAAATAAAAAGTTGGTTAAAATTGGAAAGACTTTTTCTCTATTATTTTCTGGGGACCTCCTTAACAATTGGTTTCTAGTTTATCGACTAGTCGAGCTCTCTCGACTAGAGCATTCCACCCTGTTTTATGATCATACACTTAAGATGTGAATTAATGTTAATATAAGTCACAGGTAATGATTATAATTAGAAAGGATTAAAGCACTTCATGTAAATGAGTTATGAACAATATGAATCAGTTTGCTTGCACAGCTGCTAAGAAAACGGCATCATCGCCTTTGGGTTGAAATTCCAATTTAAATTGCATGATGATGACAGAAGTGTCTGGCTTTGATGTTGAGGCATATGAAATTTGAAACTATCGATAAAGATGTTAATACATTTAAGATGAGCAAACAGACGCACGGATACGGATACGAATACGGATATGGATGCGAATACGTCAATGGCAACCACATGTACAAAACTTAATTAAAGATGCAGAGACAGCGCCTCAAATTTGTCAAAGGCAACCAAGGAGCCACAAAAGGCAAACAATCATGGGTTACCCACATACATATGCAACATGCAACATCATCAACCATACAACCAGTCTACGTAAACGTTCACATCAATCCTCGGCTGTCGTCTCCAAGTGTTTTCAGGGGGTTGGCAACCCTTTGGCTGCTCTTTGCAGGACTTCATCGGTGACGTGAAACTATTTTAATGTGTTGCAATTAAATTAACATAAATTTCGAAAGCAGCCATAGAAATTTTGTAATCCTTTGGACGTCTGTTTGATTTTGATGGCACACGTTTTCCGTTGTTTTTAGCCCAAAAATAATAATTAGGGTTGGGGTCGGGGTTGGGGTTGGGGTTGGGGTTGAGGGATGTGGTGTGCTGGTCCCTTGGTCTTTTGTTTTGCTCGCATGTAAATCGCGCTCCGGGCGCAAGTTGATTGACGCCACACGACGCGTTAATAACATTAGCAACGCCCTTCTATCCTGCGGCGCACTTTGATGACGATGATTTCGATGATGATGACGCACTATCAGCCATAACTATATGCCGCCATAATTATATAGTGCGGCCCTGGGTCTGTTTGTTTTAAATAGAGCTGCGCTATTTGTTTATTATTTAGCGCAGCCCATTTCGGTTTCTTGTTCTGCTCCTTTTCCCGGTGCTGGTGCTGGTGCTGGTGCTGGTGCTGGTGCTGGTCTTGCTGCTGCTCCTGTCGCTTATCCACGTGTCAAGCAACCCAATTATTTTGTACAAACATGTAACTGTTAATTGGCAGCTTGTCTCCTGGGTGCGACGCTTGCTCGTCTCCTCCACACTCCACTCCTGATAGTTTTGCACGCCAGTCATGATTGCTGAGATTGCTTTTCCTAAAGGGTTTCTCAAATTGGGGGCGGACTGGCGTTCAGAAACTAAACTTGTATTCCTATTATGAAGTTCCAGTTGGAAGGAGTTAAACGAGAGCTCAATTAAACACATGTGGTAAAGAAATCGAAATTCATTTCATGGAAAAGTATGATTTAATTTAGACAAAAAACCAAATAATATATTGAGAGCTGAACATTTAGAATATTCTCAATGTGAATATACGACAATGTAATTAAAATAAAACTAATAGAAAATTGTTAGTATTGGAAAACTTTGTAAAATTAATTTTTAACAATTTTTATAATTGTCAGTTGGAGAGTTATCATAAAAGAATATATTTATCTCAATCTAAACAACAACAAAAATATTAGTGTTATTATATTTAAGCTAAATGCGTTTTCCAAACCAGACCACAAAGTAATAAAATTACGAATTGAATGGAGTGAAACCAACTTTAAGTTAGACACAGATACATAGATATAGATACTATCCTATCCTAACCCTACCCTTAGTTCTTTTCTACAAAGATATATCGTTGCAAAGTCCACTCTTAAGTCTCAAAGCGATTCAAAGTGTAATTACTGTAGAAAATGCCAGTTGGGTGACTGCACCCGAAACAAATCACACGTGAAGAGCGTAAAAATATTCGAATTTGCTGTGCTTACTGTCTCAGATACAAGAAGTGTATCTTATAGATACATGAGTAACTATCTGCGAGTGTAAGCAGTTACTTGGCTGCATATGATTTATGGTGCCAACAGACGGCGACGCACTGCACGCTGTTTGGCCAAAAGATTTACGAGTCTTTCACTTGCAGCAACAACACACACACAGACACACAGCACTCAGTTCGGGCATGCAACAGAGGAGGGATGGGGCAGCACAACTGAAAGCCGTGATAAAAGAGCAAACACTCGGCGCAAAGCTTAGCGTGTCGCCTGCCACATGCCGTCGCATGCAGCAAAAACAAACACAAAGCACATATATGACATGTCGTTAAAAACTTTGACACGAGTCACGCAACTTTAAAGCCAATTACAAGACATCAGCGCATCTAATCCTGTGGCAATTTTCGTCTCCATTTTCTGCCCAGTTGGGCGCTTAAAGCTCCTCAAGTCCTTTGCACGAGGAAGTGCTTCAATTTCTTCCTATTTTGTTTTTTGGCGATTTGCGATGATAAGGAAAAAGCACATCAATTGTGTTGGCTTAATTGCATGTCTCCCCGTCTGCATGCCACTTGCACTTGCCACATCAAACATCGCTTTTAATTTGCGTCGCGTCGCCCATTAAGCTATCGCCAAATGAGGCAAATGCCGAAAGATACAAAAACTGCTTATAAAAATCAACTGAAATAACTTTTAGTCTCAGCCAGCTCATCTGATGGCCATATCCTGCCCACCCCACCAACTTCCCACGCTCCACGCCTGTATCCTGTTGTCACATGCAATAAAAATCATAAAACTATTCAGGCAAGCGCGGGCGGGGGCGGGGCGGGGGCGGGGAGGGAGGAGCTGCTCCTTTGTCTAGCTCGCTAATAGAGTTTCAGTAGCGCGCTTTTACCAAATTCACTTTTCCTGCCGTCGCTTTCAAGGAAATCATTTTTATTATATCGTAGCTTTTGTAGTTTTCCGTTCGCTTTGTTTCCTTGTTGTGGCTGCTGTTGTTCTCCGCGCAGACTTTGTGTCTGCTGTTTCGTGGGTATCCTTGAGCATCCTTAAGTGCAGCCCTGTCCATTTGGATTTCTTTGCCTTTGCCTTCGCTGCTGCAGTACAGCGAGTTGTAACGAGTTTTGTGCGGACAGGAATCGTTACTGGAAGAGGAGTCCGTTATCGATATCCGCTATTTGGACAGATTAGTGTCGAGTGCGCTTTTTGATGGCAATTGATTACAATTTTATGATAGACATAAATTGTTATAATTTTTCTACCCTGTATGCATTAAAAAAGTCAAAAAGAGTGTCATGAAGTTGTGCAATGAATGTGACATCTGAGCGGAACTATATCCGAACACCTTACAAATGTATATTCTCGATCAAAAACCGAATCGATTTAGTTATGAGCGTCTTTATGATCACAGTAAGACTCAAAGAATAGAAACTTGAAAAAACAGAATTGAACTTTGCAGTCTTGTTGCGAAATGCTTGGATACCAATAAGTAAGGGTGTCAAATGCCGATCTTTGAAGGAGGTTCCAAGAAATCTACCCTCCAAGCTTGGTAACTTTTGCTCTTAAATTGCTGGCTGGGCGAATGCGTAGTCCCTAAATTTTGTATCCACCTTTTGAAGCAATATATCCCAAGTGATTGAAAATACTATATTTGTGATGGCTTGAAGGTGATGTAAAATAGCTAATGCAAGAGCGAATTGGGAGTTTTCCTTGACTAAACCTTCGAATTATTCACAAGCACATTGTACGCATTGTGTTGTAAGGGGTATCATAAACTTTATTTACATGTTTTTGTATGCAGCAGGAATGCTTTCCTTTTTTTTTTAGCCGTGAGCCACCAATTACCAATTCCTCCTCCACATTTTCAGCAGTTTTATGCACCACTTGAGGATGTCACAACAAGTCAACAGAACAGAACCCCGCCCACTTCCCCCACCCATTTGCATGTAATGAGAGCGCGCTAATAACTCAGACCATAATAAATGGGAAAATCAAATGAAAACAAGTTAAAACTTCCGTAAACGAAGGACAAACAACAGTACAAAAAAAAAAACAAAAATGCAAGAAACCCCCGAAAATGGAAATGGGAGTTGCGTCACCCTCCCTCCGTCCGTCCGTCGTTCCCGGACAGTGTTCGCATTTTTAAGTAGTCGAGTAATTACACGTTTAATTGCAATGGGCCACGGTTCGCTGAGGCCCAAAAATATGCTACGAAAAGAAACGTACTTAAAATGCAGACATTGAAATAATGAAAACTGTTGAAAAAATTATGCAAATTTTTGGGCAAAAACGACACCAAAGCGCACAGCAAAGGGCTGCCACTGAGTCCACTTAGCCAGCATCCATTTCCGCATTCGGATGCGGATCTGTTTTCTGCTTTTCTTCTTTTCTAGCATCTCATTACGTGTGCTGTTTGGCTAAGTGGCCCAAGAAAAGTTAAGTAAAAAATGAGAGTTCGATTTGTGCAGCTACAAATTCACTTTGCTTTGCTGAGTGTTCCCTTTCCCTTTACAGCTGCCCCTGCCCCTGCCCCGCCTTGATGTACGCACATTTTTGGTTCCATTTATTAGATTTGTTTCAATTTCCAAAAACTAAAGCCAACCCTCGCGAAGCAGGCTCAAATTGTTTTGTTATTTTTTTAACGCGCATTTCGCCTGAATTTCTAATTAGCCAGTGTGGAATGGGTGGACTCAAAGATTACGGACCAGGTATGTTGTTTTTCCTTTTCCGTTTCCTCTCTTTCACTCAGTTTTCGCCCTTTCAGACTGCATTGTCCGTCAATAAGGTAAGTCCGTATGATAATGTAATCAAAGCGGGGATTTTTAAGGGGGTTGATTATTGAGAAGCTATCCTTATGTTCCCATCATCTTTCTTGATCAAAATTGATCAGTTTATAGTATGTACGAATTTATATCTATATATTTTTATATGTTCTGAATATATGCTTTTAAAACCAGTGATTTTCTTTTCTCAATTCTAGGGTACGCTTTTTGAAAATGTTGAATTTCCAGGGTGTTACTTAAAAATGTTTAATTATTATTAATTTTCCTTTTATTAATAAATTATTTTTGAGTGTGGTATTAATAACTGATTTAATTTATTGATTATTATGTATTCTTATATGTGTTATCAATCAGATTTTAACTTTAACTGCTTAATTGAAGAAAAAAAAACAATTAAACAATAATCTTTTTAAGGCCACCTATTTAATTACAAATATGTTACAGAGTATTTCGTATTTGGGGTTCTTTCAGTTAGCACATTAAATAATTCAATTGCCTAATTAATAAAACTTTTCTTACGCTTGCTGCACTTGATCCTCCCCTCGTCCTGCCCCAGTGGCTACTGTTCGAATTTACTTCTTGGTTTTTTTTTGTGTTTTGTAAATATTTTAATTATGAATGCGATGCGCTGTAATGACTTTGTATCTTTAACTAAGCCCTGAGGCGATAAGAGCTGGACTCTGGACTTGGTCCAGCTGTGAGTTTCTCACGTTTTGTGTTGTCATCTGCTCAAGTGGCAGTCGATGGCTTATCAGCTTATCAATGTGCGCACAGCCTCAACTTGGCGGCTTAAATGATTAATAACAAAATTATTATATTTATGTTGGCATACAAATTGCTTGCTGCAGACTGGGAGTCATTGTTGCCAATATATAAACAATTGGCCAAGTGCTTGAAATTCTCGTTATTTATGCTGCGCGAAAGTCACGCAACCCAAGCACCCTTGGGTTATGCATCCCCTGCTCTTGGCATAAAAATTCAAATTATAACATAAAAATGCAGTTGGCACATGAGTCAGGGAATGCAAGGACGCAAAGACTCAGTTTTTATGGCGGGACGAGCGCGTGTCCTGACAATGCTGCCACATCAAATTGTATAATATTAATTTCTAATTGCATAAATTTGACACAGCGCTTCGTGTTCTTCTGTCTCCCTCTCTCTCTCTCTCTCTCTCTCTCTCTCTCTCTATGTCTCGTTATGTTTACGATATTTATATGCCCTTTGTCGACGGCATAAACTGGCAATCATAAAAATTAAAGCGCTCCAAGGTGTTTGCACCCGAATCCTCTTCGAATCCCCGGCATACGGTTGCCTCACCTTGGCCTCGTGTCGGTTTTTGTTTTTATTTGGCCGTCGCAATGCCGTCGAAATAAAAACAACCATCAAATGTCGAGTTAAAATGTTTTATTATTTGACTTTTATGCCATCGAGCCAGAGCAGAGAACACAGTTCAAGACCAAACAGACAATTGCCGAATGCCGTTTATTATCTTTGCTTGGCCCTGTCGCATGCCGATAACTTGCCGCTTGGCTCTGTTTGATGTCTTTGCAATCTAAACATTGACGGGACATCCTGCGGGCATCCTTAACGGCGCAATATCTCTCAGAATGTTATTAAAATCGCAAAGCAGGCGTGCCGATAAGCAAGCTCCGTGGATTTTTGTTGTCTTCTTTTCGCAATTATTTTGATTTGCTGCGGTTGAATGTGGCGACGAACCCGATCACCACCCCCTTACCCCCTGACCCCCTAACTCACTGACAGTGCAGTACAGTCTGCCAAATAAAGCTCGTCTATTGAACCATAGAAAAATCATTTCCATTTTTCAAATAGCTTACTTTATGTTATGTAAATAGCTAAATATTTATTTAAAATATTTTCTTTGCTTTTGGTTATTGAGCTACTATTTAAGCTATTGTTCAGAATACTATTTTAGGGTCATTTATTGTTCAATCTATTTTAAAAGGAGATACCCAAATAAATATCAACAAGGGATAATGAGATAAAATCGCTAAAGACTCGAAAATCGATTTAAAGCTTAAGAATACTAACTGCGAATGCATTATCTAATCGTGCTGGGCAATAAAAAAGATTTGACCCTCATTAACTTTTCACATCTTATTTTTCGAATGAAAAGAAAGCATATATCATTTTTCCATGCTAGCAACTAAGCAAAAAAGCAATAATAATACGACAATGAAATAATGATATCAATATCAATTAGTTGCCATGCCGATTTCTATAGATATTACTCGTTCATGCTTGTGGCAAAAATAGTTGGAGCAATACGTGTAACAGCCTTTTTATATAATGTTCTGGCTTTGTTTGATTTACGAGTGGAGCTTTTGAAAAGCACACAAAATGTTGCCAACTGATAGAACGTGCCAATTTTTGAGTGACTAAACGCCAAGGCAAGCGTCACTCGCAACAACGCCCTGATTAATCCACTTCAAATAGACCGTGTTCCCTATCTATACACCTATCCCTTCCCTCCCCACTAACCACGACACCCCTTGCAATCTTGTATGTGCGACCGACAAGGCTTCGATATCGAAGCTACGTGAGTCGCAGGCTGATTGCATTTACGTGTTGCTTACGTTTCAAATCCCACGGAACGAATGTCAATTGCATTGTCTCTCTCTCTCTCCCTCTCTCTCTTTCTCTCTCTAATGCATTAGTAACACTCCACTACACTCCTCTCTATGTTATATGGAAATTGCAAAGCTGTCGCTAAACAGCTGCAGCTGTAATTATCGCAACGCACACACGGAGCCATCCTTTTTGGCTTATTGGCTGCAGTTTTATTATTACTGCAGTTTTTAGCATGACACGCCCATGCGCCCAGTTGGCCACTTGGCTATCTGGTGACGTGCCGCCTGCCATCGCAGACGTGTTTGCAGTTTTGGCCAAACTTTAAGTAAATCTGCTTATCTTGTTTCGCAAAGTTTTCGTGGTACGTGCCGCCGCCATGGCGCGGCCTTTGTTGTGTGCGGCCAAACCGCTGAAACCGCCAATCACCCATCCATCACATACCACCCACCGACCCACAGTTAAGCCCCTTAATATTGGAGTTCATCGTACAGCTATCATAACATTGACAAAGTTTCGACAGCTCGGGCATTAACTTGGCTACAATTGCTTCACATTTTCAATCAACATCGTGAAGACTTCCAACTGGCATCGCAGTGTAGCCAATTTAACTGTTGTCGAGTCTTCTTTTTTCAAGAATATTACTTTCATTCTTTTTTTTTCTTCATATTATGATAAAATTAAAGAATACACAATAATCGTTATAAATAGCTGGTTAGTTGGCTTTTTTCCTAATAAATAAATAATAAGAGACTTTCTTGAAGCACTCAAAATCGTAGATAAAGCCATCTTAAAATATGACTAAATTAGCTTGAATCGAGCATCTGATGGTCCTTAAACTAGGAAGTGCAGTATTGGGATCCTAAGTCAAGTACGAACTTATTTTAATTTATTTACTTATTTCTTTTATTTATGTCAATGAAGAATGATTACTACATTTTTAAGCTTATTCGTATGATAATTTGAAGAACAACTCTGCAGCAAACCTACTTCTCTAAGTGTACTGCAAAGTCCAAAGCCCCAAACCCAGTAATGGCAAAACCGCCGCCTATTTCATTGAGTGCAAATTAATTGAATTCCTGGCTTCCGGCGCTTTAGCTAAGTCTGCAAATCAACGGACTGCAAATGTGTATCCCAAGTCTGACTCCTACTCAGCGTCGGCCTCCTCGTCATTTTACTCCTCAGCATTGTATTCCTCGTTCTTCTGCCAATCGAAGTACATTTTGGTCATCTCAGTTTCTGCACCTTGGTGCCGTTTTGGACATGGGTTAATGACTTATTTGTATTGCATTTATGTGTGTCAAAATGTGAGTAGCAAATAGAGAGAAAGAGGTAGACTGTTGTTCAATATTTTGATAATTAAATTCGATTAATTAAACAAAGTGACAAGTGCAGTGCAATTAGACCGAACAGCAGACAGACCACAATGAGCTCTTTGCTTGTGACAATTGCGTATTGAATATTATTATTACTATAATTATTGTTAGAGTTTGTGGCTGTACCTGCTCAATCAGCTATAACTCAGCCAGCCCTACAAAATACACACTACGCGTTGAATGTTAGCTGACAATAGCTAAAAATAAGTAAGAGTGCTGTAGTCGAGTGAGTTCGACTACGATTTACCCTGAACCCAGCTGTTAAATATATTCTAAAACTATTGCCAATCCGTATAAGTTTTGCACCCAAATGTGAGCAGGTCTGCTAGAGCACTCATTTCTTATAGCAAGCTCAGGCATTGAACAGTAAACAAGTAAGGGTACTCTAGTCGGGTGAGCTCGACCACGATATACCCTGAACCCAGTTGTTAAATATTTTTAATTTTATTGGAATATTTCAATTTAAGAGTTTTGCACCAAAATGTGAGCATGTTCACAAGCGCGCTCTACCGACAAACACGAGCATATACATAAGTACATACATATATATGTACGTACACACGCTATCGTAACGGGGTAACGGGGCTCTGCAGCATACACACGAAGACATATTGACGCTCGCGTCGATTATCATGTCATCTCTTTCTCACACATGCGCTCGCTTATTGATGCATACAGAAAATGCTTGCGGCTGCTGATAGAAATGAGATCAGTAAGAGGATATATTTTCGACCATAACTTGGGGGTTTCTTAACCGATCTTGATGAAAGTTGGAAAGCTGATCAATAATATACATATGTATATTCTGTATAAATTAGCAGATTCTGCCTTTAAAATTATAGCATTTATTGCAATCGGAAATATAGATAATCGAAAAACGGAGCAAATTATCGATAAATTAAAGAAAAATTGATTTGCGCCTGGTATACGAGAACCTATATTCCAAATTTGAAGTCTCTGAGACTGTTGTGTGTTCATACAGACGGATGGATGGATGGACGGACAGACGGACATGGCTACATCGACTCGGCTGTTGACCCTGTTCAATAATACATATATATATGCGATAGGTAACAAGTGCCTCACAGCATCTATCTGACACTCAAATTATAATACAGACAGATCCAATGAGTCTAACTTGCAGCCTGACTTGGCCATTTAGGTGCAGCAATAAACACCCCGTGGAATACAGAAACCCATTCGCTCTCTCTCTCTCTCTCTGAAGTTGCATCTTGTGTGGTAAGCCATAAAATTGTCAATGAAGCACTGCATCTGGGTTTGTAAGCAAAGTGCATGGCCCAATTTATGGGCAAATGATAATTTTTTGGCCATGTCGTCGCAAGGGGCGCGAATTGCTGTTGCAGGATGTCCTGGCTGTTGCAATAACTTGTTTCGGCTGCAGCCATTTGCTGCGTTGCTGGCAATTTTGTGTGGCACATGGTAATCGTAATCCTCGTGGCCAGCAAACACAAAAAAAAGTGTATGCTATTATCTTTGAAATTGTCTACCAGGCGGCAACAAGAAATATGGATTAAAATGTTGCCAGTGTCTGGCACTGGAGCTGTAAGCATCGTCATCATCATCATCCTTGTTGCTCTCACTTGATTTTTTAAGTGCCTCCTCCATGCA
This sequence comes from Drosophila basisetae, assembly GCA_035041595.1. Lineage (NCBI taxonomy): Eukaryota > Metazoa > Arthropoda > Insecta > Diptera > Drosophilidae > Drosophila > Drosophila basisetae. The sequence goes on from JAWNLB010000090.1 coordinate 3,626,113, forward strand.
GAGCGGCGCATTATGAACGTTAAGGCGTTTATGCCACAACCCAGCAACATGCCAACAACCCCCCATCCCCCGCCCACAACATTATTCTCGCCCAGCCGTTTACATTTTTTTTCGCATTGCTTTTCATTTCAGCTCATGCATACAGAATTAGTGAGGCGGCGGCAGTAGCTGCGTGGGGGGGTGGGGGAAGGCATGGGGGAGTTGCAACGTTTATGGCTTACAGCGAGTTAATCGCACTGTCATCCAGCCACTTTATTTTGCCCGCCGAGCAACGCTATCCTTGCAGCCTGGTGCGATATACACTTGCAACTTTATTCTATCATTTTTTCTTGCCTGGCAATTGTCCTTTTGTAATCGGCTTATGCCTGCGGTGTGGCAAGCGTGAGGCAAGTGAGGCATGTGACGCATCCTGAGCCAGAGCTTGAGCAATTGCAATCAGCTATCAGCTATTCGCTATCAACTATCGCTTTCACTTCCACTTTCACTGTCGCAATTCGACCATCAATGCCACATCAAAGCTGCTTCCGGCCATTTTACGAATTTCCTGTTGATTTTTAATCAACGGACTGGACTGGATTATGACTGGACGAGACGAGGAGGTTGCAACCGTAACCAGCAGACATTTGTTAGTTTAGAAGGTGTGGTCGGAACATAAAAACAGATTTTAATGTTGTCCGTTGAAGGATACGAGTCGAAGTCGCAGTCCGAGTCGAAGATGTCTTTGTCTTTTACAACTTTGTGGCAGTCGTTAATTTTTATGTTTATAGCGCAAATTTTCGCCTTGCTGCACACACGCTCCACGCTCGCATTTGAAACCGCAAAACTGTGCAACTGTGTGGCACGAATGGGCTGGCAGTTAAAACCATAACAATTAGCTAGAGCGAGAACGAGAACGAGAGTCGTTGACGACACGCAAAAATTAATTAGCAGGCCAAAAATTGGGCAGCCACTTGCCACATAAATTGCAGCAAATGAAAATCATAACATTTTGTTAGCAGTCTTATCGAATTAAAGCCGCATAAGTTCAACTCTGATCAGCATATATAGAGAGAGAAGGGGTAAAAACTGAGCATGGCAAATAAGCAGAAAACTGCACATTGAAACTTTGAGCGAAGCGGGCAAAGTTTTTCAACAGGATGGCGGCAAATTGCAAAAGCATAATTGCAAAACTAAATGCCAAACTTAAACAAAAACGCAGACACTAATGAAATTTCGATCAACTTTTTTGCAGGCAGCCAAGCGAGCGAACATCCATATTATATAAAGAGAGAGTAGGAGAAAGTCGTTGCTTGCAAGTGCGAAAGAGAGAGCCAAAATTAAGATGTGCAAGGCTTAACGCAGGCATTCTTACGCCCTTTCTTTCTTATGAAACAGCTACGACCCTAAAAAGAATATATATATACTCCTGATCGTGTTAAATAGTAGAGTCGATTATGAGACTCAGAATAGAAGTTCCATTAGATCTATAGTTACCTCGATTTCCCAAATATCGATATAAATCGATAGCAATAAAATACACAATTGGAAATTATATATTGCGTTCCAATTGATATATTATGTTGCCAGATATATTCTTAATAAATTTTATAAATTGCAGTAAGATGGAATAAGGAGCACACTTTTCTGTTCATTAAAACATATTTTCATATTGAACAAACTACTAACAGCAAAACCACTACAGTCAGACCAATATGTATTCGTACACTTTTGTCTGCTAAGTGCTTTCTATACATTGGACATATTTCTTAGCCATTGTTTAGTTAGTAAGTTTCGCATATTTGAATAGCTTAAGATACGTTTCAAAGATACCAATACCTTGGTCATAAGGAAGACTTTATAAGAGCAACAGAAAACCCCACTAAATATTAGTTAAATTTGTTTCATTCGAATTTACGAAATATACGAATAATTTTTAGGCGAAGTAAAGTGAAATTTTAATTATAATTAAAAATTTTTTTACTTTTTCTAGTTTTTATTTTTAGAATTAATTTGAACTGCAATTAAGCTAACTAAAATATAATGTAGACTATAAGAGATACAAGTATGTATAAAGCAACTGGGTGTCAGGGCATCTGCTAGTCGAGCACTCTCGACTCGAGAGCAGTCTTGCTCGTTTCTCAAAATAAATGATAATTTATTGAATTTTAATTTAGTGCTCCAGCAAATGCGCCATAAATATTTGAGTGCGAGTGTGGGACACAAGTTACGCTCATTGCTAGTTATATGCACTCGAACTCGCACTCATATTCGTGTTCATATTCATATTTGTATTTGCTGCCACCCCATTGCGCTGACTTGCTCCGGTTCCTGTGTACAGTTGCCTTTCAGCTTTTTAGCTGGCTGGCTCGACGCGTGCGTTGCTTATGCATGACCAACATGACCCGATGCCACTGGGAAGGAAGTGAGTCCTGTTTTCACTTCTGCTGCTGCTCCTCCTCCTGCTGTTGATGCTCCTGGCGTGGGTCGCTCCCTGTGCAATTTGGCAATGTGCGTATGCAAATTTGCTAGCCACATGTCATTTTTGACCATTTCCGCTTCGAGGCTTTACGCAGCAGCAACAAACACAAATCACAACCCCAGTCGAGAGCATCAGGGTTGCTTCCAATACCCTGTAGAGTAGGGTGGTTCAGCTTTATATGTCAGCTACATATTATATATATTATTATTAATCTGTTATAATTTAAACTTTGTTGTTTATTAAATTCTCAGAAATGTCTACTTACCATTTGAATAAAACACCATTTTTGCAATTAAGAATTTTTTCACGATATCATTGTGAAATTATTTATATTTGTCTATTTAAGTTGCAATTCTTTTTCCAGCAAAAGATACTTTAAATATGTTCTTACATCCTAACGTATCTTTATTCTATATTTTTTATAGCTTAATACATTTATTTCTTACAGAGTACATCATTGTCGGGTAAGCCTAGTCTTACTTAATCCTAACTTGTTTTTGTTTTTTGTTTTTTTTTTTTGCACTGGGGTGCATTTAAATTTCGCAACTTGTTTTACCCACTGACCTTGAAAAGTGGATTTCTGCAAATTGACTGACGGCAGCTGTGCTTATTAGGGTGGCTCTGAATCAGAATCTGAATCTGATTTTGGTGCTCAGCTGGCTCAGGTTGCAACAATCCCCCGGCCTCCGATCCGCCCTTTATTGTGCAAAACATTTCATCAACGCAAAAAGAAAAAAAGAAAAAACAACAAAGAGAAAGAAACAAAAACAAAAACAAAAACAAAAAAGGGGATTTGGTCTCTTGGTCTTATCAACGAGTCGCTTATCGTTTGCTGAGAAGCCATTAACTTGTTTTCCATGATTATATATGTACTCGTATGTAGATATTTACATGTATTGATTCGATTGCTTTGCTAATCGTTCAATCCCAGTGGATCGTTCTTTCTGTTTCTGTTTGCCTTTGTTTGGCCAAATTGTTTTGAAAAGCTATCGATTTCATCATCATCAAAGTGGGCCACTATTTTGACTATGCAAATCGGTTTATTACGCACAAATTGCCGTAACGCACAATATGCCCGATCGAATATTCATATTGAATGCTCATCTATGGGCAACAATTGTGTGTTTGGGTGTTTGCATATGAGGCTGCCCTATATGGATGTGGCTCGTATCCGAGCCTAAAGTATACCAATTTTAATTGTCTAATATGTGTAGACTTCAAAGGCATTTAATTTTAATGTCTAGTTTCATTCTATTCTATATTCTGCACTCACTTTTGAAGAGTATTCACTCATTTACATATATTATTATAATAAAATGTGCATTTCATATATGGATGCCTCAATTGTTATCGCACCCGACTGGGAAATAATCTCATTGCAGTGTAATATTAGCTGAGAACAGGTGGCAAACCACGTTTTTGAGCGCGATGTGAAATGATGTGAAAGAACATTGCGTGCCTCGACCATTGAATATACTCGTATATTAATATACTTTCCACATCCTTTGACTATTTAGTTGATACTTTTTGCTATTACAGTATAAAATGGTAACTTATCCCTTTACTCATCATTTAACATATATATATATATTTATATATTCTTGATCAGCCTCAGTAGCCGATTCGATATAGCCATCTAGGTTCGATTTTTTGTTTACCTCCATTCATTTTAAAATTATTTTGATAAACAATCTATCCGAACTTTAGGTAAAATAGGATCAATTAGTGGAAAATCTGCTTTAAGTTGTGAGATCGGGACAGGCATAGACAATTATGTCACATTTTCTTAGACATTATAACTGCGCAAATGAGGATTATTCAGTAATAATAATATTTGCGATATTCAAGATTTACACAATCCACGGCGTATCTACGATAGTAACATTTTCTTGTTTTATGCCCATCAAATAACTTGGTTAGCTTGGAGTACTGCTTTATTCTGAAATTCAAATGTACTTGTATTAAAAATCTGATTTGATGACATGTTGAGTAAGCCCCGAGAGGCTTTTGAGCTCAAAGTTATTAAAATGTGCAGCCAAAAAAAGCAGAAAAGGAATGGATTATTTATTGCAAACTGAAAAATGAAGTTTGTGGCACAGCTGCTTTCAAAAGGCTGCAAATGGCAAATGCAATAAAACGAAATTAAATTGCTATTTTGCATTTATACGAGTATTATGGCATGTTGAATATACACACACACACACACACACACACACACACATACATGCTTACACACACTAGCGCACACGCCATAAATTGATACGAGCTCTTTGTCTGCATGCCAAACAATAATGGCAACAAAAACTGCAACAACAGCAACAACAACAGCGAAGGCGAATCCTTTGACAACAGCTGGCCACCAAAAATCCAAATAGTTTTATAGTTGAATGGCCCCAAAAATGTGTGCTGTAATTGCTTGGTGCGTTTATTAAAATGCATAAATTAATAGAACATTTTCCAAGGGGCACCTTCAAAAGTGAGTGTGTGTGTGTGTGTTTGTGTGTGTGGCCCATGTGCGGCACTTAAAAAGGGTTTAAGGCACGCAATTTGTGCGCTGGCTTATGGCCAAACAATTAGACTTAGTCATTGAGTTGAGGGTCGCACATGCGGCCTCAACCTAACCCATAACCCCCCTTCGCACCATTAAAGACAACCCCCGACAAATGCACTCTCGAAATGACCGCAATTATGAACCCCCCAGTTTTGACAATATATATATATAGATATATATATATATAAATATAGTCTTGGACTGTGCGTAGCTGTCGCATCTCTTTGCCTGAAATCAGCGCTATTAATATTAAGTGGATTAATATTTAATGACCAATGCACACACACACACACACACACACACACACACATACAGTTCCCAGTTCGTGTCCCATATGCCATGTATTACTGTATCATAATCGCATGCTCTTAACTGTTATGATCCCATCTCATTGCCTTTATGGTTACATTTGCAGTTTCCATTTCCGTTTTGGTTGTCCTCGTCATATTCTAATTATAGCATAACACGCGCTTATTACCAGGATTTTGATGACCTCCGACCTCTCTCTAATAATTATTATACCCTGGCCATTAAAATGCCAAATTGACGTGAGTTTTACGTGCATGTGCTCCATATATGTGTATATATACGAGTATATACCAAATACTGGCTAAAATCCCAATTGAATGGGCGTCACTAATTGATAAATGGCTCTTCTGCGTGGCTGACTCGCATATCTAGAGCGGGTGAGAGAGATAGATCTGCGTATTATTTTTGATTGCTGCTGGCTCGAATAGATTTACAAATGATTGCAATTCGCATCTGAATTCAATATAAGGCAACTGGCAACTACTGCAACGCAGTTTGCAACTGAAACACGTCAGCCTCAGTCAGGCTGGAAGAGAGAAGAAAATAGCCCAGCGATAAGCGTCTGGATCAGTCAGGCAAATTTATAAAGAAGAGAGAAGAAAATGCCCAAGCAATAATTGTCAGCTTCAGCCAGACAAGAAGAGAGAGAGAGAGAGAGAGAGAGACGAAAATACGCTTGCGATAAGCTTGACATGCATAATGCGCCTTACGTAACTTGTGGCATCGTCATTCGCTGACTCTTTGCCTCGGCTTACTCAACTGTCAAAATGGCTTCCCCAAGTGAACTTCACTCGTCCACAACTCGAACCGTGTGCAATCCATAGACGCAAGTGAGGCGTACACTTCAACTGATTACGTGTTCCTGTCGCTGGAACGTTGAGTTATCGACTTGTCGAGTACTCCTTGATAAGATTGACAAATTGAACATTTTTTGTAGACCCTAAAGCTACTTAGATGGCCATATAATCAATGTAATCGACGAGACTGCTCTAATCGAAAAACTGCACACCTTACTTTGTTTTCTTAGAAATAGAAATCTGAGCTTGGTTGGAACTATCAATTACTCTAGAAATTATTAAAGAATAAACAATCTTTATAGAGGCTTCTTCACGGACTAAATTAAAAGTTCTGGCCTTTGCCATAGTAAAAGATAAAAAGACCCTTGTAAGTATAGAAACCCCAGCAGGGACAAGTTCAGCTGGAGAAAAATAAGACACATTGTTAGTTATATAAGACGGGGGTTTATAAGAAATAAACACGTTTCAATTTATAAAATATGGATAGAGTCTTAGCTAGAAACTGTTCATCAAATTAATAAATTTATTTATTGATCTTATTGAAATCTTCTTTAGCTGTTAAATAAATATTTTACTAGTTTTGTTCGCCTTTATTCAAAATAAATATTTGTTTCTCGAATAAATATTCTACATTCAAAGTTTACATAAAATGAATAATGTAATTTGTTGTTTCTGTTGAAATCTTCTTCAGCAATAAAATAAATATTTGGCTAGTCTTGTTCAATTTCATTCAAATTGAATGTTTTACTACATGAATAAATGTTCTTCATTTAGAGTTTCCATCAAATTAACAATTTAATTTCATGTTTCTCTTCAAATCTTCTTTAGCACTAACATAAATATTTGCTAGCTTTGTTCATCTCCATTCAAATGTATTTTTTGCATTCTCGAATAAATGTTCCACACCCAAAGTTTAATACGACTACAGCTTATCTCTTTATAATTTTCCGACGCTCAACAGGAAGTCCGTTCACGCACAACCCAATGGAAACTTGTGGATTTGTATTGTAATCTGGGCAAAGTTTGTTATTCTTTGCAATTGCCGAACAAAAGCGAATTATTTTTGGTTCGTAAACTTGAAAGTAGCTCAAAAGTTCAACCTTGGCTCATGTTTCACAATATTTAGCTATTTTGTAGCAATACTTGCTGCGACTGCAAAATGTAATCAGAGTCGAATGCAAAGTACACGCCCAACTGTCCAACTATCCAACTGTCCAGTTGTTCAGCTGCCCAGCTGCTATCAGCATGTGGAAAGCAAACAGCAAAAAAGAAAACAAAAAACACCAAGACTACTGTAGTCGAGAGAGCTCGTCTTGGAAATACCCTTAAGTCAGCTGCTGAGTGTAGCTTTCTCAATATGAAAATACGTTCCAGCTAGCAAAATCTGCACTTCTCGTTCGATCTGAATGAAATGTTCACAGTTGATCAATAATATGTATATGCATATTATATATAAATTGGGAGGCTATATCTGCACAATTGTGTCTTTTATTGCAATCGCAGATCGATTTGTATCGATACTCGATAAATGTGTGCAGCTATCGATTAAATTAAACAAACTTGATATGCTTACTCCTGATTGGCAGCCAGGAATATATCGACTCGACGGTTGCTCTTGATCAGGAATATAGCATTAATTCATTACACTCTGTACCCATTTGCAATGAGTTGAGGGTATTCTATAAATATGTGAACAGCAGACGCCTTTTGCTATTGTTCGCATGTTTAACAGCAAACAGTAAAAAACTGTGTATTGTGGTATTTATTTATTTATTTAGCTCGGTAACATAATTTAAAGATACATTTGCTCAAGTGAACACTGCTAACTTAAACGTTATCACAAAACATGTGCATGCGTGTTTGTGTGTATGGTAGTGTATGTGTGTGTGTGTTTGTTTGTATGTGTACTGGTAAATAAAAGTTGAATAATAAGCGATTGTAAATCAGATGTTTCTGCTCTTGTTGTTGCTGCTGCTGCTGCGATTCGATTTATTTAACACAACTCAGATGACAATTCAAATTTAGAAGAACGCAGCGCGTGATTTTTTTTCAATATATTATTATTTTTTGGGGGGGAATTTTTATAATACTAGAAAACTTTAGTTGCATTTTGAAACAGAATGATGAGTGAATTTGGATAACAGCTATTTTGGGTGTGTTGCTTATTGCTTCTGCAGATACTCGTCGAAAAGGTAGACGGAGAGGGAAGGCTCCCGTACGCTGACCAGCTTGGACAGATCGTTGGCATAGCCAGAGAGTTTGCGCACAGACGCCGCCTGCTTGCTGAGGAAGTTCTCCTGCAGGTAATGGGCCATCTCGGGATCGTGGATGCGACTGTCACTGCTCGCGTGGGTGGCACTGGTGTGCACATGGATGGCGCCCTGGGTCAGTTCCTTCTCGTTATCGAGCGCACGGGCCAGAGACTCCAGTTCGCTGAGATGCACCTCCGGGGGATGGGCGATACCATGGGTGTTGGGCTTGCTGAAGTCAACGTTGCCGCCGCGACGAGTCACCTGCTTGATGAGGGCAATAGTGTCGTCGAAAGCACGATCGGACATGTCCTGGTAGAGCTTCTTGAAACCGGGTCGGTTCATCTGGTAGGAGTTGAAGTGGGTGGCCATCAGCATGTACTCATACGACTTCTTCAGCTGCAACTGAATGTAGTCCTCCATCTTGTGCTCCAAATGGCCGATCGCACCATAGCGGGCATTACAATTCTTGACGCCACCTGTGAAGGGTGCATACAAAGTGCAGAAGCATTTAGCATTAATGTCAGTGGTGGGTTAATCATGGAATCAAGGAAGTATTTTCGCTTACTTTCGTCTGAGAAAAAGGCCATGATTGCTTGTTTATTTTTAAAATTAATTAATAATCAAAGGCAAGACAGACACAGTTACAGTTAAAACCGGAACGATTCAACTGCTCATGCAAACACACACACACTACACAAGCATACGCTCTCTCTTTCACTCTCTTCCATTCGTGCTCTCACAATCATGCGCTCTCTTCGTATTTTTTTTTTCTTTACGGAGTACTCACCGTTGGAACTTTGTCCGCAAGCAGACTGAATGTCGACTTGACAGGTTTGCTCTTCGGCCTGCGCAAGAGCGCAGATGCCCGCAATTAAGGCGATTGCAATGAAATATTTCATTTTGCTTGTTTTTAACTTGCTAGAAATAGAAGAAACGGAATTTCACAATTATACCTCTACGAATTACAAAAAGAAATGACAGCTAATGCGACTTAAACAAACTAAACACAAAGAGCGAACGCGCCATCTGCGTCGTAGAGTTTTCTTGAACATTCTCATTCACTCTCTCCCGCTCGTTCGCTCGATAGTCCATTTTCAATTAATTTTTAATAGCCCCATAATTCGTTAACACACTTATTATAATCGCAATAATTAATAAACAATTGCACAGCATCACTTACATTAAATTGTTGTTGTTGAATTTAAATTTGTGATTTTTCAGCTCTGCTTTTACGTTTCTTATGTGCTGACTGCTGGAACTCAAATCGTTGACTGCTGTTTATATCGCTGCGTTTGTCTCGTTTCTATGCCTCGGCAATGCCACGCTCTCTGCGCCAGTGTGAGTGAATGCGCGAGTGTGTGTGCGCCGTGTGTATGTATTGGTATTTTGTTTTGCACTCGTCGTCTCTCTGTTGGGGATTTTGTTGTCAGTCAAACATGGCTCTGGCAATATGGCCGCGTTTTCTCTTGTTGTTGTTGCTTTTGCTTTGTGTTGTTTTTCTTTGTGATTCAGAATATTATGTCGCAGTCCAACAGGGTTGCCAATATTCTCCAAATTCTAATATCAGTATTCAACTATGATCTTTTTATTTAATCAAATAATTAAATAATGTATTTTTTACTGCAAACCGAAATATTGTTTGGATTTGTTGCCACATAGGAAAGACCAAGGCTAAAGCATTTTCCAACATGTACTTCAATGTGCTCATATGCAATCAATAAGGGTTTTGTAATTTTTTCTTATCTTTTAGTAAAAGTCTTATCTGACATGGGCCATCAAGATTAAATTCATTAGAACCCATCGTTAGTTGATTGATCCCACAACATCCATGCTGTTTTCAGTAACTCCAACCAGGCCATCAATTTTAAGTTCACGTTGAACACGAGTACTCGGCAACCCGTGTCATTTTGCAGTCAAACCAGGCTGTCTTATAGTGAAAGAGCGGCTGTTGTCTACCCTGGATAATTATATATTAAATTACAAAATATAAAATTCACCAGGCAAGCATGCCTTTTGACTTTAACCAATGTTAAGACTTATTTTAACTCAATTTTAATTTATTGTAGGCTATGATTTAAATATTAATAAATAAATTAACAATTGTCTTGTAAAAATGTAACATAGCTCTCTAGCGCTTACAAAGAAGATGGTAAGCGACGATGATATATTCTGTAGATTTTATTTTAGAAACCTATTGTATGATATACCTCACGTACCATGTAGAGGGTATATGAGTGTAACAAACAACAGCTGATTGGAGAGCCTCGACGGACATTCGACGGCCATTCGACGGCCATATTGCCAGTAGGCATTCTTCAAACAACAACGATATTTGGTATTGAGGACGTGTGGAAGTGAGTGCAGTAAATTAAGTACGCATATCAAATGGAATATTATTATCAATACAACAACAATGACAAACCAAGCGACGACATATTGATTTGATAAGAGCGAACTTACACACACGCAAACACACACGCATTTGTATACACAAACATTGAGCGCGTACACGTACGTGTACAAACACATGCACACGCTGCTCTCTTTGTTAGCGAGAAAACGTTTAAAAGTGTTTTGCACGACACTGGCACCGACAGTCAGCATTCACATTCAAATAGAGAAGACGCGTAAAGCAGAGACGGATTTAGGAGTCAGTATAATAAGGTACCGGAAGAATCGAGAATAGGGTGCATAATTGAAAGGAAGCTCAATTGACAGTAAAAGCAAGCATCGCCTTCTATACCAGTGTGTGTAAAGGCAGCTGTGAAAGACACCAGAGACAGACATACGAAAGAGGGATAAAGAAAAACACATACAAAGATAACGGGTCGACTCGAAACTTCTATTTAACAATTTTAAACGTCTCATTTTCATTTGAGCATTTAGGCAGAGCACGTAAACAACAACTACCGATTTGATTCCATTAATTTTACTAACTGAAAGTGATAAATTTGTTCTGTGATTTTGTGCAAAGACATCAACAACAACAGCAACCCGAAGAACAAAAATGGTGAAATTAATAGCGAGTATTTGTTTGCTGGTCGTTCTGGTTGTGGCCAACCAGGCCCAGGCAGACAACTTTAACTGTAAGTATTAAAACATTTAAATATTTTGAAACTATTCCGTTTGATTCAAACAAAACAAAAGTTCACTGAAAAAACCAATAAAAAATTCGACGCAATTCGCTTTCGATGACGACGGAGAGTGAGGTCAAACAATAAGAGAGGGAGAGGGAAAGAAGAGAGCGGAATTAAGAGCGAGCAGCTGTGCGTGCTGCGCATGCATGAATAAGAGCGCCGTCATAGGTCAGCTGTTGTACTTGGCTGCCGCTAAAACCGAATTGATTTGTCTTATGGAAGTCGCAACGATTTCATTAATTTGCGTATATGTTGTATAATGCGTTAACTTTAGCTTCATCGGCCGCATAACGGCAGCTGTGCATAACGCAGCTGTAAGACCGCCTCGCCTCCCTTTCTAAACCTTTGTTTTTGTAATTTTTGCACACTGCCCTCTCGGAACCATGATATTAATAAGTCTAAGCTCGGCTGTGACTGTGTGAGCGAGTTAGATAAAGTAGAGAGAGAGAGAGAGCATTTATTTTTGCACACGGCACTAAATCAAAACAAATGCAGTTACTATGGCGACACTTGCGCACGTTCCCACAGAAAAATAAATTATAAGCGATTGAGTGAGAGAGAGAGAGAGAGAATGAGAGAGCAAATTGCTGCACTTTTTCATTTTTGATTCTAGAAATTTGAATTGCATTTGCAAGCGACGCTTATGTAATGAAAACCCTTGCCACCCACAGCTAAACAGACCAGTTTTGTGCAGCAATTTCAAAATCAAAAGTGTCAAGAAATCGAGCAAGAACAATTCGATTTTGAATGTAGGTTTAACGGGGAAGTTCTTTATATTTTTAGTCGTTTATATATATTTCGATATATGTTTAACAAATTGAATCATTAATTTATTGGCTGGCAGGCAACATCAAATCGAATGCGGTTTTCAAGGGATGGCCGGACATGAGGGAGCCCTGCATTAGGAGCATGCGGGACCAGATCCAGAAGGAGATTTCAGCCTCGACCCAGTACATGGCCATGGCTGCCTACTTCTCCAGCGACACCGTCAATCGCCCCGGCTTCGCCGAACACTTCTTCAAGGCAGCCAAGGAGGAGCGCGAACATGGCTCCAAGCTGGTCGAGTACCTCTCCATGCGTGGCCAGTTGACCGAAACCGTCAAGGACCTGATCAAAGTACCGGTTAGTATTTAAACTAAATGAACTAATTTTTTTTTGTATATTTTACTTTATTTTCAATCATCATCTCTTGTTTAATAAAGTCTGTTAAGGTGACCAACTGGACTGGTCTGAGCGCTTTGGAGGATGCCTTCAAGCTAGAAACGGAAGTGACCAAGTCCATTCGAGATCTGATCAAGACGTGCGAGGGCAGCTCGAAGAAGGCCGATGACAACGATTACCATCTGGTCGACTATCTGACTGGTGTCTATCTGGAGGAGCAATTGACTGGCCAACGCGAGCTGGCCGGCCAGATTACCACATTGGAGAAGATGATGTCCTCGCACGGCGAGCTGGGCGAGTTCCTGTTCGACAAGAACATGTAAGGTGCCACGCCCATCCAGCCAGGAAACAACGCCTACTCCAACTCATTGTCTAGCTAAAAAGCCATCAAATAATAGTTTTACTGTGCATCATTATTTAAAATTATCTGTTACTAGCCGAAGTCGAAATCATCGCATCAAGTATTTTGTTATCTACACATTTGCCCAAATTCTATAATTAAATCATACTGAAAAGTTAAAGACTTTATTTTTTTTTCTTTTGTTTTGCTTCAATAAATATTCTGTTTCATTCCTATGCACGGTTAAATCGACGACTTCTTGCTCTTTTCTTATCAAGCCAATTGTTGCACACTTTTTTGATTGACATCAAATATTTATCAATACGTTTAGATGACATACAAAGTTGTGATTTATTTGCAATGCGTTGTGTATTATAATTATTTCGTTATCGCCCACTCAAGCTCAAAAGTTAATGCTAAATGTCTGGAGGTAGTTTCTATAGCTGTCTACATCGGAATTCATCTGAAATTATATAATCCATTTAAATTACATTTAGTTTTAAATGAAGTACAATATATGCATATATTTTTCTGTCAATTAGTCAGTAAAGTTATTCAATAAATAAAGTTAAAGATAAAAACAAATCTAAGCGGTTTTACTATGGTTGAAATATTTGGAAATATTTCTTATACTCTGATACCGAAGGTATCCAATAATAATAATCGATATTCGATAATCGATAAAGCCATATATCTCCCACCGACGCCCCCAACAATTTTAAATGGCTATATCTTGCACAGTTTTTGGGTTAGCCGTCAAATTTGCTAGATATATTACTGGTAATAGAAGAACTGCTAACAAATTTGTATAGCCACGCCCACTTCCGCCCCAAATTTTTTAAAAGCCCATATCTCGCGCAATTTTAGAGCTTCAGTTGCCAAACTTGGAAGGAAGGATACTGGGCAACTCTTCCGAATCTTTTTTTAGCCACGCCCACTTATGCTCCCAAAATTCACAAGAGGTCACCCGAATTTTAAAGGCAAACTTGGAGTACAGATTACTAGGAACCTTTTTCAAAGATCGGTGTTTCTTAGCTACACCCATTCTTTTCTGTGGAACCTGTTTTCAAACGGTTTTCCTTATTGGTATCAGGGTATTTCGCAGTCGGATACGTCCTACCGCAACGTGCTCACTTGTCTTAAGGCCCATCCATAATTGTTTTTTAAATCCACCCTCAACTTTCGTCGTCATTTTGAAGATCATTTTCTTTCTCAAAGTTTAAGAAAAATGTTTACATTGAATCATTTTGTCAAAGACGATCAATCTTTGCATCGAACCGAGTGTTTTATGGTCACGTATTGTCTGTCCAGATGGAAGTCTTATCTTTCCAATCACATTGTATATTCCATTTGATAAAAGTGCCGTTGGGCCCCATTGACCCTTTCAGAGTTTGCCGAGCTCTAATCCGATTTGGGAAGGCACAAAAAGCAGAGCATAAAGCAGAGCTTGGCGTGTGTGATGTGGAACAGGACGAAGGATGTGCCGGACATGGTTTGGGTATTGAAAGAATAATTCATAAGTCACTTGTAAAAATGTCATGCACTTGAACAGGCAGGCCACGAACACTAACCCCCTGCCACATGCCCCCTGTTCAGCCTGCGGCAAGTGGCTAATGTGTGTTCACCCTTTCGTTGTTGGGCGCTGCTCGATGATTGACAGGACATGGCATGCATTGAATTATGATAAATTGTGGCAACTGTCAAATGGCTCTGATGATGCTTCTTATTTGTACTTCGCTCTCCATTCACTTCGCCAAACCATCCCAATCCCCCTGCCAGGATTTGTTCGTGCAGGCGAGCGTGACCAATGCGCTCGTCAATGGATTGTCAATCGTGGCGCATTTTAAACAATTTTATATAAGCTAATATTTGAACAGATGTACCATGGCAGACCACAACTAATGGGCGTGGCTCATGTTTTAAAATTGCATCAATGGTTTTGCAAATGCTTTCTTCGATTTTTGGTTTTCTTTTTCTTCGCAAATATTTAAGCGCAATTTGACCCGCAAAATTGGTTAGCCAATGGGGTCGGTGGGGGTGAGGGGGCGTGGTCTTGGTCACAACGTCCAGTCCAGCATATTAATCTTGGCCAGCCATAAGACAAATTTTGCGTGATAGCAACTAGTTTTTTGGGGGCATTGGTCATGCTTTTGGCTCATCACTTTTATTGCATTTTTTTTATGCCCAAAACATTTTTTTGTGTGTGTTTTTGGTGTTTTTTTCTTGGCTAGCCCAGTGATTTATTCTGCGCATGTGATTCTGATAAAAACTTGTGTCCGCTTATCACATTGACATTTGTTGTGCCTGCTGACAAATTTGCAACGGCTGACAGTCGCTGTCGTGCCACTCACCCCACCCCATCCCCCTGTCCCCGACTCAATGTGGAAATGTGAAAATGCAAGTCGCAGAACGTTAAGCGTTAAACGTTCAAATCCTTTTTATTGCAACCCTAAAGTTGAATGACGATGTCTGCCCGTTTGATTTAGGGCGTCGGGCCGACAGGGTAACGACTCCTCCTGGTGTGGTTGTGGCATCGAAGTGGATGCCGTATCGTGGCCCGCAGGACATTATACTCATCATAACTCATAACCGTGCAGTCAGCTCGGTCTTTGTCTTGACTTCTGGCTAGTGAAAGCGACGCACTTTCTTCCCGCTTCGCGTTTCCCGTTTCCCGCTTCCTGCTCCCTGTTTGGCTTCCACACGATAAATCCTCGAAGCACTCGTGAGCTGTGACAGGCCTGGCATCGGCTTGAGCATGTCACTTAAAACCGGTTTAACATTGGCGACATTCCAATTGAATTCCGTTTTTCAATTGAAAACTTTTATAAAAATATAAATTAAAGTCTTACAATAAAACTCTGAGCTATAAGTAAAATATACAACTATTTTTAGAAATAGTCCTAAAAAGAAATCTTGAATTCAGCTAAAGATTTACACACAGCTCAAGTTACGGCTTTGCTTCGAGAACTTATATTCCTAATTGGCAGATTCTCTGAGATTGGCTCGTTCAAACAGACTGACTAAATCGACTCAACTGTTGATCCTAATGAAGAATATATTCCATCTTCATTGATAGGACGGACGCTGTGAATCTTCCTCCCCATACGAATCCCGACAGGATTTAAAGTATATATCGGAGTATACGAGGTGTGTTCAAAAAGTATCGCGAATTTTGTGTTTTTTCAGATATTATTTATTTATTCATGAATATCTATTTTGTCCCCTTCAAAGTAATCCCCATGAGATATTATACACTTGTGCCAACGGTTTTTCCAATCTTCGAAGCACTTCAAAAAATCATTTTTTTTTATCTTGTTCAGCTCCTCCTTCGATCCCGTCTTTATCTCGTCAAGCGTAGCGTAACGTCGTCCTTTCATGGGCCTCTTCAGTTTAGGGAACAAGAAAAAGTCACAGGGGGCCAGATCTGGGGAATACGGTGGCTGCGGCATCATTAGTGTGTTGTTTTTGGCCAAAAAGTCGCGCACAAGCAACGATGTGTGAGCAGGGGCGTTATCGTGGTGCAAAAGCCAATTTTTGCTTCGCGCAAATTGCGCATAACTTGCAGGTAATATTCCTTATTGACCGTTCTACCCTGTGGCAAGAACTCATGATGCACCACGCCCCTGCAATCGAAGAAAACTGTCAGCAAAACTTTCACATTCGACCGAACTTGGCGCGCTTTTTTCGGTCTTGGTTCGTGCGGCAGCTTCCATTGAGATGATTGAGCTTTGGTTTCCACGTCGTAACCATAAACCCACGATTCGTCACCAGTTATGACCCTCTGGAGCAAATTTGGGTCGTCGCGGACAGAGTCCAACATCTCATTAGCAATGTTCATGCGATGCTGTTTTTGGTCGCAATTGAGCAATTTTGGTACGAATTTCGCGGCGACCCGTCTCATGCCCAAATCATTGATAAAAATCGAATGGCATGAGCCAATCGATATGTCTAGCTCCTCAGCAACTTCTCTAACGGTGATTCGACGATTGGCCAATACCATTTTCTCCACTCCATTAATTTTTTCGTTAAGTGAACATTCAAAATGGCCGAGCTTGTCGGCATAAGTGAGATTATACGATTATACGTAACCCGCGAAAATTCAAAATTCGCGATACTTTTTGAACACACCTCGTATAAAGGCACTTAACCCGCAGCCAGTGATAAATATTTTTATAAGAAGAGGTCATCAAATCGCTTATAGAATTCAGTTGTTAAGGATTGGTTTGATTTACAATTCATTTAAGCCATTTCTCTTTGAAAGCTATGCCACAGAGCCAGTTTATTTTTGTGAGCCTTAATCGCCTTTATTTGAACAGTTAACGGGGAGTTAGTTAAGCTCTCGTGTTAGCCCAATTCCCGTGAGTTCATCTATGCACCTATAATCAAATGATGTCGTCAAACATTTTGATTAAAATTCTGCAGACATGTCCAAGCACGTCGAGAATCCTCTTACTCCTTGTCGCCTCGGCATTCGGAATGCCAAAGCATTATTGAAATGTCTTAGCAGCTGTCCAAACAGAAATCTGCCAAAGCCCAAGCCCATTCGCAACCCCAAAGGGGACCATTCGGCCCACGGATGGGCAGGCAAGGCGTCTGCTGATTTAGCATATTGACTGCTCTGGAGCAAGGAGCAACTTATACAAGATTTATGCGTGCGCCGTCCGCCGGGCGACAGCACAGATAAAAAGGATTCGTGGTGCGACCCTTTGTCCCTGCCTCCAGGACGAAGCAGGTCGAGTTGCGAGTTGCGAGTTGCCAGTTGCGAATGCAATAAATTTGATTTGCATATTAGCACACCAGCAGCGAACATAGCTGGTGGGAGTGGTCGGGGGCTGTGTGTGTGGGGCGGAGCGGAGGGGAGCAGGGGGAGGAGGGGGAGTTGGAAATGGACTCCTGCTTGCTTCGAGCATGTGCACCCTGTGTGTGGCCATTTAGGTAAAGGATTTCAAGCACGAAATCTTGCTTAAATTGGAAATAAATCATTAAAAATATGTGGCAAGCATTTGGCCCCAGGCACAGCCTTTGTCCAGTTAAGGGCTTTTTGCAACAATTTCAAGTATTTGTGGCATGCATGCGTGTGTGTGCGTGTGTGTGTGTGTGGGGTGGGGAACCATCTTGTAATTCCCTTTGATTTATAAAGATAACGACACATTGTCATGTTTAATTTGCACCCTGCCCAATTCTCAGCAATTTGCATAAATCTTAGAAGCTTTTTTTTGTTGTTGTGAATGCTTGTGTGGTCAGCGTAGATTACAAACAAATATGACTTATCCAAAGTTTTCTAATTATGCATGCTCAGAATTTTTACTTTTAACGGACGCTTTGGGGAATACTTTGGCTCGACAGTTTTTGACTGACCAAAAGGCGAAAGTTTTTAGGACGCAACAAAACTTTTAGTAACTCGCTCGGCTATCGTTTTTCTTTGGGGTAGATAAAGTCTGATGTGTGTGTGTGTGTGTGTGTGTGCTTATGGGTCTCGCCACAGTTCAACGGCCACAAATGTGCAATGTGAGGCAGTTCCCCCGAGTGCGATTCAATGCTCTGAACTCTAAACTGGAAACGCAGTTCAAAGGCCATGCAAATAAAATGCTGATTTGCCTGCCGGAATGGAAAACACAAGCAGAGTGTAAGCTGAGTGTGTGTGCGTGTGTGTGCGTATCTGTGTGTGTGTGTGTTGCATTAAAAACAAAAGTGCAGCATCAGCAGCAGTTCAAGCTTAAATAGATTTGCACTGGATGTGGCATACTATACTATATATGCTGGTGGGCATGACGAAACAACTGCAGGATTGCCTGTCGCGTAGTTATGTGGCACAAAAAGAGACAGAGAGAGAGAGAGAGAGATATGGCTTGGTTTTGATTTAAGCGCATTGTTTACGTTAAATATTTGCCATGCCGGCCACGCAGACAATTGCAGACATGCCACGTACAACTAGTAACAGCAACAGCAGCAGCAGCAGCGGCAGCCACGCAGCTGCCACAGCTGCAGCCAACAGCTAAGTCATCCCTACCTGCTGCTGCTCCTTAGACGCTAAAGCATTTTGGTGCGTCTTGTTTGATTTCCGCTACGCTGTGTATACACAAAACACACACACACACACACACACTCACACACGTAAACCTTTGGGGGCGCCACCCACTCATCCTGGTAAACAGCTTTAACTTCACACGCAGACACGTTCGAAAGTCTGCTGCTAAGTGCGCTGCGTCTCCAGCTGCCACTTCAGGGCTGCTGCCACTTACCCTTTCCCCCTCCCCCCCCTTCCAACAGTTGTAGCTGCATTAGTTGCAATTGAATTTTGCGTTTAACTTTGTTGCTGCCACAACAGTTGGCGGGCAAAGCGCGCTTGTGCCACGAAAAATTAATTAGCCCTCAAACACAGCACAGGTGGCTTTCGGCTAATTGGCCGCAAATTGAATGCGCTTACAAAGGTTTAAATGGTAATAGCTGCCACTGCAGCTTATGAACCCAAACCGTCCGCCATTCACTCATTCACTCACTCTCTCAAACCCGGGGTAATTCAATTGTGCGACTGAATCGTATTTGGCCCCAAAGGGCTACTTATCGGGTGTCCATCAAATGTAACTGAATGTACAGTGTCCACAAAATGCGCAGCAGACAAAACAGCCACGCCATACACAGAGAGAAAAAATATACGTCATTCGAGATGTACTCACTAGTAGACTGACAACAAGTAGCAGTTTCTAACTAAAGAAAATAATATCGAATTCGACGTTCAAATAATAAAAATTTTAAAATTGTGAAAATTTAATTTTGTGAAATAATGCACTAATTGTAATGCCTTACTTTAATACTAAAAATTCACCTTTATATTTAAGATAGCCAGCTCAGTTTTCAGAAGTCCCAGAAGCTGTCAGAGAATCCCTTTGTGGAGCTAGAAATTGCTGGGCAGATATGAGCAGAATCTTCCTAAAGATTGTCTGGATGTGAGTACAAATCTCACTTCGAAATGCAATGAACTTCCTGACGGAACATTGCGGGTGGGTCAAACATCTACTCAACCTAACAAGTTAGAATACTCTAGTCGTGAGAGCTCGTCTGCTAGGCTTGCTGATACTAGTTAATTCGATATGAAAACATTTCTTAACAAGATGCGTG
This sequence comes from Drosophila basisetae, assembly GCA_035041595.1. Lineage (NCBI taxonomy): Eukaryota > Metazoa > Arthropoda > Insecta > Diptera > Drosophilidae > Drosophila > Drosophila basisetae. The sequence continues at coordinate 3,646,237 of JAWNLB010000090.1, forward strand.
TGTTTCTTATCTCAATGAAATGTGTAAAATTGATAAATAATATCACTAAGCAGTCACAACAATAACACAATAAATGTATTGTAAATTATAAATGCGTTTTTTATTGCTATCACAAATCGATTTATATCGATATATTGCAAACTTGGGAGTTTTCGATCAAATGAATCAAACTTGATCTGCGCTTGGTATTTAAATTGAAAGTTCTCAGCTTATATAGTCTCTGAGATTGATTTTTTTTGTTGCATAACTTTATTATACCCATTTTAGCACTTTACCCATACAGATTCTAATAATAATAATAATTAGAATAATACGTGCTGGTATTCTAGAAAAACGTTGAATTTTAGACTAGTCAAATTCTTTCCTGAAAAAGTGGCCAGTATCCATATTAAAGATAGTGTTTTTCGTTTTTCTCTCAGTGTATTTTCAACTCTCTCCACTGTAAAGATAAACCCTTTGATTTTGGCCATTTCTTGTTGGCCCCCGGGGTATCTTTTGACTGCTTCTTTTCAAGTGCTGCTGACCAATTGCTCTCAGCTGTTTGGACAGCTACCCTCTGTTGACCACTTAAGCATCCATCTCGCCCATCTTAAGCATCCCACCCCAACCCTTAAACCCAAGATTAAAGAAGCCGATTTGTGTTTTTTAGTTTTTGATGATTATAAACGACAATGGTCGCACTTTATTGAAAGATTTTTGTCATTTCGTATTTGCAATGTTTTTTGAGTGTGTTTTGGAATTGTGTTTAAAGTTGTTTCATGATTTGTTGTATCTTCTTATACATATGTATGTGTATGTGTAATTGTAAGTGTTAATCGTTTTATAATATAATATGTATAGTAAATGTTATTCGTGTAATATTATTAATAAAGACAATTACGCATACATATATCTATCGAGATACAAATGTATATGTTTTTAAGTGCTAAATGGGATTACAATATGTTGTGTACGTATATATACCATTTAATCTTTTTTTTCTTTTTGTTTTATATATATATATAATTTTTTTTTGTTGATTTTTCTGATTTTTATATTTGTTTAGAGTGACATAAATAATGAAGTTGTTTCGCCAATAAAATGTTTAAGTGTTTTGTGTGTGACATTTGTAAATAGTTTCGTGTAAGCATAGAAAGAGTTTTGCAAAATTATTGTTTCTCATTAATTAATATTTGTAATGCTTGTTTTTTTTTTGTGTTTTCTTGTTTTTAATGCAGATAAAGTTGTATCAAAAGCCGTTTTTTTTTTGTTTTGTTTTGTTTTGTTTGTTTTCGCTAATTTATTAAGTGCTCGTTTTGTTTTTAGTTTATGGTTAGCTTAGATTAGGTTAGAGATTAGGATACGATTCTCATTTGGTTTTGGGTTTGCGTTCTAGAGGCGGCTACTTGCTTGAATTTAGCATTGAATTCAATTTATTGTTCAATTGTTAGTTGTTGTTTCATTTTCCTTTCTTGATTGATGCATATTTTAATACATTTTTATTGTGGTTCTTGGTGTTCTTCAAAGCGAAAATACAATATTTTAAATAATGGCTGAGTTTGGATATCTGTTGAAAGTATAAAATGTAAAAAGCTTTTGATTTTGTTTTTTTAGTTAATTTAATTACTTTTTTTTGTTTTTAAATAATTTTGTTCTGTTTGGGTCTATGGGTATGCTTTCTGCCTACTCGCTTTCAATTCTCTTCTCCATTTCAACATCAACTTTGCATACGTTCCTTTGACGCATCTTTTAAAAAATTTGTTCACAATAAAAACAATTTGTACTTTCGAAAAGGGGGAGGGGCGCATTTTAAGTATTTATTTATTTTTTGTTTTTTTGTTGTTTTTTATATTGCTTGCTTAATCGCGTAGCCTTCATCGGTGTTTATTACATTATGTTTGATTTCGCTAGGGTTTATTTTATGTTTTTTTGTTTGTTTTTTTTTTTACTTTGTTACATTTGTGTAGGATGCAGGAGTGCTGAGGTTCATGTTTTTTGTATCTTTGAATGTTTTTCTTTGTAATTTCTCGCCTTCATTGTTTTTTGTTTTTGTTTTTGTAAAATATTCGTTTTGTATATTTGCTTTAGTTTTAACAAGGAAATCAAACAGATACAATAGATATTTATACGTTTTTCATTTTCATTTCATTTTCTTTCAAAACCAAATGGAGAGCTGCAGTTTTGTGGGGCAAGGTTAGCAGAATGTGATACATATATATTTTTATATTTAATTAAACATTCTTTTCGCTTATCCTCAACCCCGACTTGATGCACATTTGTCTATTTAGCAAGTAATTTCATATTTGTATATATGTATGTATATGTATGTATTTTGTATTAGATTAACTTTTACGCTTGGTTTTTTTTCATTATGTTATATTATGTTTTTGGTTTTTTTTTGTTTTGTTTTGTTTTTTTTCAGGTCCAAAATCAAATTTGACTAATTCAAGGAATTAAAGTTTCATTGCATCTAAATAAGGTAAAGTGTACTTTTGTTTAAATATTTTCATATGATTTGCATAAATTTTCATTTTCAATAATAGAAACGAAACAAGAAACTTAAACAAAATTTCCACTATGGCGCTTCTAACTCTGCGTTCCCTTTCTAAGCATCCTTTACCAACTCAACCAAAGTGTGTAATTGAGATCGACAGAGAGAGAGAGAGAGAATGTGAAAGAGAAAGAGACAGTGAGATTACGAGAGAGAGAGAGATAGAGAGAGAGAGAGAGAGAGAACTAAACTAAACTTAAAACTGGCACATGCGACAAGGACTTCCGAGAGGGTCGCGACTGTAGGACACGCCCATACCTGAGCAGCAGAAATTCATCTATGTGAGTAGACGTGTCTACGTCGTCCTGTCGAAAGTCCTTGCGACTCTACTCTAATCCACTAGTGTAGCAGTGTATGTGCGAGTGGGTGTGTGTCTGTGTGTGTGTGAGAGTGTGTATGTTACTAAGGTGTAAATGAGTGTGTGTCAGTGTGTGTGTGTGTGTGTGTGCTAGTGTGTTATATATATATAACGAAACATACTACAAAGTTTAATAATGATGACTTTCAAATAGATTATATATAAGTAGTACAATGAAAACTTCATATACAATATATGCCATATATAATAGATATTCCATATTCGTAATAATGCAATAATAAGTACTTAATAGCCATGTTACAGTTACAAGAAAGATATACCACCCAATATACTCGATTTGATCCGCTGATAGACATGAGTTTTAATTGAGTTTTCCAGTTTAGTTTTTGTTTTTCTTTTTTGTTTTGGGTTTCTTAAATGCGTTTTTTCAGGGCGGGGTGGGAGGTGAGCTACTACTGCTAAAAATTTCACTACAATAATTGCATTTTTCTTTAATACGAGTTGACATTTTTCCTTATGTTTTTTTGTTTTTGTGGCAGCTTTGATTTTTGGCGTCATTAGATTTATATGTTTTGGATGATGTATTTGTATGTATTACGGTTTATATGTTTATATGTATATAATTTACTTATTTTGGAAACGTTAAAAACCCTTTAATTTGAATTGCATGCAATGAACTTGTATTTTATATATGTATGTAAATGTATTGTATAATAAATGGCTCTTGAATTTTACTATTAAAATTTTTCCATAATTTGCATTCAAGTATTTTTATGTGTTTCTTTTTGGTTTATATTACAATTTTTTGTGTGTTATTTTTTCGATTTTTGTTTTTTTTTTTATATTTTATTCGTAACATTTAAAGGTATGTATATTTTGTAAGAATTAAACTAGAAAAATTCTAATTTGAGGTATGTATTCCATTAATTTGTAATTGTGTATGTGTGTGTGTGTGTGTAAGTTTTGCATATTATTGTTAATAAATTGTTATTACAATTCGAATTCGATACGATTTCTCTCACCCAGTTTGGGGTGTTCTAAGAAGCGTGCTTAGTCTAGACTCTAGAGCTTACTAACTTACTATATTCTTTTGCTGATTCCATATCTATATATGACTATATATGTATATACATATATATATATATATAAATATATATATATACATATATATATATGCTTATACTCAAAGCGATAATTTAATGTTGACACCAAAAGCTTAAGACGATTGAGAAGTTGTTGTATTCGTAAATGTTACTTAGATTTTATTTTAAGCAGCCACAAAATTATTTGCCAAGAAAATTTCGATTTGCTCTGTGAGCAACTTAGTAAGGTTTCTTATGGGTGTGTGTGTTTGTGTGTGTAAAATTTAGTCACAGTTGTGAGTTGTAATGATCTTTAATGCAATGATTGTATTTATTTGCAAATGTCGCAGACTCAAAGTGTTCAAGTTGCTAAACCTAAATGTAAACTTAACCCAAAATATCCCAAAATACATATTGAAAAATGTACAACAAATTGTTTGACCAATTACATTTTGGGGATGCTCACTATAAAATACCACATATCATTGCTCATGCTCACAGTTCGTTCGTATTCACGCGCAGTCCGAATCCGAATCGGAAGTTTAGTTTTTGTTTTGTTTTTTTTAGAAAAATATACCAACTATAAGGAGTACCTCAAGTAGTACTACTTTCCAACTTAGGTGCTAGGCCAATGCTCACAGTTATGAGTTAAAAAGAATGTTTCGTCAAATGCTTTGCGCTTTTCACAATTGATTACCCAAAAATTTCGTATAAGCTTTATCAACTTGATTTTGTTTTTTTTTTTTTCGTTTGCCTTTACCAATTAAATATCACATATCGGGGAGCTCTTTTCAAGGAAAAATAGTTATTATTTCTTAAATAAGAAAATCCAAATAAAATCGCATTCCAATTATGTTCAATGAAAAATGATTGTTTTTCGATTTAAATCATTACGGTTTTTGTTTTTTTGTTTACTTATTTGTAATGCCAATGGGGTATGAAATATTTTTGTGGCTGTCCTAAAATAATGTTTAAAAACTATCGAAATTGCTTATGGTAAATGTTGTTTGTCACATTTGTCATTTGAGTGTGTAATTACTAAATGTACAATATATATGACAACATGAAAATTCATATTAAGTACGCATAAGTATTTGGTGTTCTTTTCTTACATATATAGTATCATGTATTTCAACGATTTTATGAATAGATTGACAGAAATAATAAGAAAAAAATTAAACACAACAAATAAAATGCACTGATTGATTTGACTGTGGCAGTGTGTGAGTGTATGTGTCTGTGTGTCAGTTTTTGTATATGACCGATGTATGATGATGACTGATGAACCATGACTGATGGCTGATGGCTGATGACTGATGACTGATGACTGAAGACGTGACATGAAGTGATGCTTGCTTAAACCCGCATGTTTCACATTTATAATTAATAAATACATATTCTGAGTGCTGTATATAAAACATTAACATTTACCGGTGGATAAATGTTGCACATTTAATGCAATATTTTATTTTGTATTTTTCGTTTTGTTTTTCTTTTCATTTTTGTTTTTGTTTGCATTGAGGTATTTGGGCGCTGCAACACTTTTTGTATTTGTTTTGTTTTTTGTTTTTACATACATAGTTATCAACAATGAGGTAGAAATTTTTATTTGCAGTACGTTACATTTGAATTTGTGTCTCTTTAGTCTCTATTTTGCTTGCAGTTACATTTTTTTTTTTTTTTTGCTTAAATACTTGGAAGTCCATTGAATTTTTCGTTTTTTGCTTTTGTAGTTCAAATACCTGAATTGCTTGGATGTTTTCATTATATTTTGTTAGTCGATTTATTAGATACACTTATTATGATCTACAAATCATCACGCTGGCTGCTACACACATGTATGAGTAATATCGAGTTTTTTTTTTATAGAACTTTTTCAGTCAATCAGTCTTTTAGCATACAATGTTTACCGTCTCTGTTACGCGTAACTGTTGCTGTTACAGTTCGTGTAACTGTTACTGTTACTGTAACTGATGACGTTTATTTGTTTTTTTTTTTGGTGCACGTCTTACGTTGCATACTTTGCGGCACACATCACAATTCTGTTACACATACATACACACAATCAAGTTGTTGCTGCTGTTGGCCATCAGTCCTATACGTTTAGTCACTGTTTGCAACTTAAGACTAACTTGCTTGATTAAATAGTCTAGCGGAAATATCTAGTTATATAATATATAAAGTATTCCATAGAACAAAACACAACATCGAGGGACTTGTATACGACTAGTATATCAGTAGTATATCAGTATATCAGTATATATATAGACGAGGAGTAGTTGTAAGTACTACAAGCATAAAGCATAAACATAGGGCACTGCTAAAACCTAAGTACAACACATAGACACTTGGCTTGAGACTTCTAGACTTATCGAGAGAAATAAATGGCAACGATTGTTCGACAATTCAATATTCCGATTAATGTGCAGCACGAAGGCGCCTCAAATAATAAGATATATATATATATATATATATGTTAGAGTAATGTATATATATATATGCATACGATTGATTAGTTAGTTAACTTATGTTTATCGTGTGGAAAGGGGCTAAATCAAGGTTTTTGTTTTTGTTTTTGTTTTTTATATTGTTTTTTGCGAGACCAGGCCACGGCTCTATGGGGGCCTTTGGGCCCTCGCTCGTATTGCTTGCTCAACACTGTAGTTTGCTTGCTTTCACACTGGCTAGTTGCAGATGTATCGAAGCCTATGCTAAGTATTATGTATTAGGTGTTTAATCTGTATTCTGTTTTTATGCTTTATGTTTTTTTGTTTTGCATGCTTTCATGTTTAACCGATTGTTGGTCCACTTTACCAGCGGTTCTTGTACCCATGCTGACCAGCTATCGGTTTTTAGTTGTAGTGCTTAAAGTTAGCCGATGTGTGTTTCGAGTTCCTTATTCGAATAGATATATGCTTCGTAATCGCTAAAATACGTATACACATAATTCAATCGAAAATGGTATAATTGTAAAATTACAAGAGAATAAAACAAATTCGTTTCTAGCAAAACCTGTGCGCCTCAGCTGCATTGTGTGAATGTGGCAAACACAAAGGGATTAAAATTTCATATGCTTCTTCTTGACTTCATTCGATATCGATTCGATATCATTCGATTCTTAAACGCTAACAAGTGCAGCCCATTAAAATTACACATAACTATCTCTCAATAATTGATTTTTATACGTTTAACTGCGTTTCTTTATTTCTTTTTACTTTTCATTGCAAAATCAAATAAGTAGCTTAAAAACTTTAACTGAAAACGAAATTATATGAACTCGAATCTCGAATCGCCGTCTTCTTCATTTCCATTATCATTTCCATTTTCATTCTCAATTTTTGTATTTTCTCGTTTGTAACTAAAGAGGCAAACTTTACAATCAATGCTCAGGTAACTCAAAGGGTTCGTACACATCGTCGTTTTAGGAATTACAAGGAATTGATTTAGTTGTTAATTGTTTGGTTTTTTCGTTTTTTTTTTTTTTTTTTCGTTTGTACTTTGGCAAGAAATTTTCAACATAACGAGAACAAACGTGAACAAAAATTCGACTACAACATTGACAAAGACAAAGATGACGCGCGGTGCGTTCAACTCAAAATTCAACTAAGAAATTGATTTAGTGTGCATTCATTTGGGTGGATGTAAGGAAGTAGGGAGAAGGATGAGGCGGAGGATACTAGGCGGGGGGTGTACAGGTAACTCAGTAAGCAAGTTTGCTAAAAAAAATATACAAAAAAACGATAAGTTTATCAAACGCTCACAACGGATGCAGCATTCGTATCTGTATCTGTGTTGCAAGAACAAAAAGTGTTGCATGCGCCGCGGCGCGAATGCAATTACTAAACTATTTCTATATGTATTTTTTTATTGCATGGTATTTTTATGCGGCGATTAACATGTTCCTACGTTGTACAACTTGCTATAGATCTATGTCCGTATCTATGTACCTAAAGATGCGACTAACTGAGGTATATTTCGAGGGTGGAGAGTTTCAAAACTGAACAGAGAAAAGCAAACTAAAAATCTGTTAAGCTACGTTTCTATATATGTTAAAGACCATGTGGCAGACCCACCGACAGGAGCTTCTACTAAATGCTAAGCAATACATTTTGGTAAGGGTTTTGGCCAAGCGGCAAATACTCAATAAATGGCTTCACGCATGGCTAAAATGGTATGCAAAACTCGGCAGTTTGTCGTCCGACATTTTAATTTATGTTATGCGAATTTATTTCACTGTAGTCGTTGTTATTTCATGTTTGTATTATAAAAGACAATGTAAGAAATTGAATTGCATACAAACCAAAGCAAAGACTAAAAAAATTGTTCAAATAAAATAAAAACCAATCGGATTTTAAGTAATACAAATATTTCATTTAATCATTTGAAAATTCAACAAAAATTGTATATTTATTAATTATAATAATAATAATAATAATAATAGCAAAAAATTATGTAGGGTAATTGTTTTTGTGATTTTCCATGTTGTAGTTTTTTTTTTTATTGAAGTATAATTAAATTTATTTAGTTTTCATTTATAGTAATAATAATAATAATAAAAAATCAACTAAAATATTCAACTAAATTACATTAAAAAGTAGACAAAGATGGGAATTTTTTTTGTTTGTGGGCGTGATGAAGAAACACAAAATAAAAAGTAGGCGTGTGAATTACAAATACAACACTGGGGCTGCTTTTTTTCGTTTTGTATAACATAAGTAAAAAAAGGTACAAAGTATTATATTACACATTAAACAAATAATGCTTAAACCAAAAAGTGTGCTAAATTTTGTATAATTAAAGAAAAAAAGGGGAAAAATAGACGCGGTAAAAAAGTAAAAACAAATATTTGCAACGCTTTGATTGCTGTTTTTTTGCAGTATTGAATAAATAAAATCGCGCAGTTTAAATTGCCTAAACTTTACCAATTTGTACATTTCGTCATCAGATGATCTGAGAGAGCTCGTGGATGCTACTTGAAAGACCTCTAAAGTACTTGAAACTTGAGCAAGCGTTGGGAGCAGCTATCAAAAATTGATTTTTAAGAATTTTGGTGTTAGTTTAAACATTCTGCTTTTGGAATCGGTTTTGAAGATGATGTTGAAGAAGTATGCACATATAAATGTTTCAAATATAGGCACACAATTAACTGACATTGAGTAGCGGCAAATATTTTGTTTTTAAATAAATAAGGAAAGAAAAAAAGAAAAGAGGAGAATATATGCATGAATATATAGTTTTCTTTTATATATATTTTTATTTGAAATAAGACTAAACAAAAATAAAACTGTCTTCATTAAATTGTTGTTTATAAATTTGAATATGTTTTTAATTTAAGTATGCTTGTGTTTTATTTGATTAAATTAGATTGTTATGTGTTTATAAAATATACGTTATTGATTTTTGCTAAGGAGGTAATATAAATTACAATTAAATGTTTTTATTTAGTTATTTATTATGTTATTATGTTTTTTCGTTTTTCGTTCTTCTTCACGATTTAGTTATCAATTATTTATTGCTATTTGCGTTAGGTAGAGCAATGTGTATTGGAAGTTGTGACTATTATTTAGTTTACTTTAGTTTATTTTAGTTTAGTTTAGTTTAGTTTAGCTGGAGTGATTTAATTATCATTTCATTTATTTACTTTTCGCAATTATTTTCTTGGTGGCTGAGGTGGGCATAAGTTTGTTTGTTTCTTTTTGTTTTTTGTTTCTTTTCTTTCTTCTGTTTTTAATGTTATGTATCTTAAACGTCGCCTTCAACTTTCGCACTCACTCGATGCATTCTCATCCGTTTAACAAAATTAATCATCAATTAGAGTTAGTTTCATTTAACACTTTACTTGCACATTGAACTAAAACAAAAATAAAATTCAAAACTAAATTAATAAAAAATATATTGGGAGGGGGCGACAACTAAAACACGGGCTGACTTATACGGTAGTTGGTGGTGCGGTGCTGCCTTTGACCTTGCATACTCTTATTACAAATGTGTGCGTGTGTGTGAGTGTGTGAGAGTGTGTGAGAGTGTGTGTTGTTATGCCAATTAATTAACTAAACAACTATGTATATATTTAGGTGTATGTGTGTTTGTTTTCTTGTGGTTTGCCTATAAATAATTGTTTTTTTTTGTTTGTTTTAATTCATATTTATATAAGTAATTTAAATTCTTAAATTTAGACGAAAATTATATATGCTTTTTGTTTGCCAGACTCATATATATGTATATATAATTCTCTCAAGTAAATGCCAAAAAGTGTTGTTGATTGGGTTTAGGTTAAGGTTTAGGTTTAGGTTTAGGTTTAGGTGTATGTACTATATATGTACTTATCAACTTAAGTATAATTCTAGATAGGTAAATGTATGCAAACGAACTTCTCGCTGAATTGTGAATAAAAGTTACTATCACTTCGACTTCTTTTCCCATTCTGCTTTTCTGAAAATGTACGCATCGTAGAATTACTTGTATTCTTTTTTGGTATGTTAAATGGCGGCAATTCAAAATGCCTGTTTTTTTCATTCTTTTCTTTTTTTTTTCTTTGTTTGATTGGAAAACACGGCACATGCAAACTATTGTTAACTAAACACAACTGTAGTCGGGGACCCAGAACAACTATTTAGGTATTTTTTGTAGAGAGAACCATGCCAAAAAGTCACCAATGCGGCTGGTTGTTGAGCCGCTTCTGGGTATGATTAGGACTGATTAGGATAAATGAGGAGGAATTAAAGGGATTTATAGGGTTCAAAGGTATAATATCAAATTTATCACACTTTTTTTTAATTTTAAAAAATTATTTACGTTACGTAGTTTTGCAATAGAGAGAAAGAGGGATATCAAAAACTGTATCACATGATTGAGCAGAATAAAATGTATATCGAAAATCTTGCAAATGCACGATAAAGTGTACTTAACCTAAACGTATTCGCAGTAATTTTTCATTTGGCATTGACGAATCACAACTCACAAAAGGAGGGTACATTTGAAATGTTTTAGATGGAGGATTGGGGATGGGGGGTCACAGTTTGGCTGTTTTTTTTTTGTTTTTGTTTTGAACCAGGCAATTTTTAGGTAATTTAGACATTTTTTCAAAATGTTTAACACAGGGTCGAGAGATTTTAAAAATGTTGAACAAATTTTTGTTTATAATAAACGTTTACAGGCGAAAATTAAATGATTGCGACGCGAACTCTCTCTGGATCTCTGGAAAGGATTAGCAGGACGCGTCACATTTTCACAGATACTTTGACGAAACTTAAGGAAATAGTTGATCTTAAGATCGATTCGTTTCAAACGTTATGCACAGATCAGAGGATTACACACTGTGTGCTGTTTGGGGTAGCCATTTGATTTATAGTTGTGGTCTGATAACTTTCTGTCACAGTTTGATCATACGTCAAAATTTGGTTTTTCTTTCAATTTAATCAAAAGTAAAGATTGAAATCTTTTGAAATTTTTACACAATTTTTGAGTTGGGTTTTCACAGGTCAATATCAAATTTGGTTTTTATTTTAATTTAATTAAAAGCAAAGATTAAAATCTTTTAAAAATTTTACACAATTTTCAGTTTGTATTGGTCACAGTTGGATAAATATCGAATTTGATTTTTCTTTCAATTTAATCAAAAGTAAAGATTGAAATCTTTTGAAATTTGTACACAAGTTTTGAGTTGGGTTTTCACAGGTCAATATCAAATTTGGTTTTTCTTTTAATTTAATTAAAAGCAAAGATTAAAATCTTTTAAAAATTTTCAGTTTGTATTGGTCACAGTTGGATAAATATCGAATTTGATTTTTCTTTCAATTTAATTAAAAGTAAAGATTGAAATCTTTTGAAATTTTTACACAATTTTGAGTTGGATTTTCACAGGTAATTATATCAAATTTGGGTTTTCTTTTAATTTCATTAAAAGTCAATGTTTAAATTTTTAAATATTTTTGAGTTTGGGGGAGTGGATAGGTGAATGAATGAATGAATAAACTTATATGAAGTAGATGGTGGAGGGGATGTTGAGAGGAACAGAAATTGGTGACTTTTTTCATGCACAAAATAAACACAAAACAGGAAACATTGAACCGCTCTTTAAATTGTTGGGATGTTTGCATACCATTATGTATATATATATATATATATATATATATATATGTTTGTAAAATTTAGAAAACTTGCTTAAATCTATTAAACCTATCGATAGCGAGTGATTGTGTGTGCAAAGCACAAACAAACAAACCACTTTTACAGAGATCCATCACATACGGCTGTTCTGCTAAGTTGCCTTGCTGCTACAAATACTACAGATAGATACATAGATAGATACACACACATATATATTTATATTAATAGAGAGAGACAGAGAGAGAGAGAGACAGAGACCTAAACATATTCACACATAGTACAAAACTAACAAAAAAAACATGAAAATATAGCTGAAGAAAATATATTATAAAGAAATTTGCGAATGCATTTCTTTAAAGAAAGGGGGGGGGGGGGGGGGGGTCACTAGCTTACTTAAACTTACTAATTAATGATCACGCTGCGCCGAAAATTGTTGTAGTTGTTGTTGTTGTTGTTGTTATTTAGAACTTATATCATAGGATAGGCGGGCAATGGGTTGCTCCAAAAATACCATTTTGCGGATAGGAATCTGGGAACTACTTTTAGCTGCATGTGCCGTTTACTGTTAATTATTGAATTTATTTCGGAATTTTTTATTTTTTTCTTTTTCATTTATGCTGAAGTTTCGTTCAAACTTTTTTTGAGAAAGTTATTTGGAGGCGAAGGGGCGGGGTTTTTTGGGGTAGGCGTTACTGCTTTTCCAATTTGCTGACTAAAATCTAGAAATAATTACCAATCGTTTAGGTAAAGATGTGCAACTTATCGATTAATTTAGTATGTTAAATTTATGTTTTTGTTTTTTTGTTTATAAATTGATTGTAGCAAAATTTTGTTTTCTTTTGTCATACATACATTCGATTAAGATAATTATTTAGTTTAAATTTTATGTTTTGTTTGTTTGTTTATTGAGCAGCACAGCAATTTTTGATTGTTACAACGAACCTAAAATGCTTTGCTTTCAATACATTTTCATTATTTTCTTTGCTAAATAAAAAATCCATAAAAAATTACGCGATTTTTCACACCTGTTGCAAACCGCATTTGCATTTGCATTTTTTTTTTTTTTTTTTTGGTAAGTTTTATATAAAAATTTCTTTTATAAAATAAAACTAAAAATTGCTTTCTTCTGGGGGTGTGTGGTTTTTCTGTTGATTGTTTTTTTTTTTCTTAGTTTTCTTCGCATTGTTGTTGGTAAACTCAACAAAATTAACAAAAAATTTGTAATTAGTTGTTTTCTGCCTTTTTAGTAAAATCGTTCTGCCATTTATTTTAATTAAAATTACACACAGCAACTGGAGGCAAGTTTTTGTTTTTTTTTTCTTTTGTTCTTCGATTTGATTGTTGTTGGAAATTTGCTTATTTGCCTGGATGGTTCTTAAAAGTGCCCGTTACTGTAACTGTAGATGTTAATATTGTTATTTTTTATCTTCTTCCGTATCTTTTAATGTTACTATTCTCTGTTAAATTTCGCTAGAGTAACATTTTGTTAATTGTACGAATGTGTGTGTGTGTGGATCGCTTAGTTGTTCATGTTTAGATAATCATTGAAGAGTTGCATGCAAGCGGCAGCGCCACCTAGTGGCTCATCAAAGAGTTGTTGCTGCTGCTGCTGCTGCAGTTGATTGGCACTGATGTTGTTGCTGTGCCGCCAAATGTTGGCCGCCTCGAGCAGCTCGCCCGCCGACGAGGACGAATTGGAGCTAACATCTGAGACATCGTTGTTGGCCTTGTTATTAAGCTGGCTGCCATCCTGGCTAATGTGCAGATTGCACAGGAGATCGCTGAACATGTCCGGAACAAGTGAAGCTGCAGTATTGTGATTGTTGCTGCTGTTGTTGTTGTTGTTGATATTAATGTTGCCAGCTGTTGTTGGTAGCTCCCAAATGTTTTGTGCCGCACTGAGCTTGGCATAGTGTGCCACATTGGTGTTGCCCCAACCACCGCTCGATGAGGCGCCCGATGAGCTGGTCAACGAGGCCGTTGGGGAAGCAGCATGCGGCAACAGCTCCTTAGCCGCATAGAAATTCTCACGCAACTGAGCCAAACCATTGGGCGATGTCTGGGCCCAGAGCAGCTCCTTGCTGTGGCTTGTGGTCGGACTGAGCGACGGTTGTGAACCGCTGCCCGATGAGCAGCCGCTGGTGGAGCCGCCGCTTGTGGATGCATTGCTGGCACAGCCCCACAAGGCGGATATAGCCTCGGCTTGAGCCATTGGCTGCTGCGACCAGGCGTTTATTTTGCTGCTGTTGCTATTGCTGCTGCTGCTGTTGCCGTTGTTGTTGTTGTTGTGATTGTTGTTATGTGAATTATGGCTAATTAATAAGTTACTAATACTGCTGCCAACACCATTGTTGCTGTTACTGTTGTGATTTGTATTGCTATTGTTTATGTTGCTCAACAAGAGTGCGTTGGAATCATGACTCAGAGCCAAGTGGCCCAATTGCTTGTGTGGCTGTTGCTGCTGCTGCTGCTGTTGATGTTGATGTTGATGTTGCTGTTGATGTTGCTGTTGATGTTGCTGTTGCGGCTGTTGTTGATGTTGCTGCTGCTGATACTTGCTCATAACATCCGCCATGGCCATTAGGGTATTTGAGAGGCTTAGTTTGTGTTGCTGCAGTTGCTGCATTTGTTGCTGTTGCTGCTGCTGTTGTTGATGTTGTTGTTGTTGTTGTTGTTGCTGCTGATAGCTGGCAGCACGAGCTGCTGCTGCTGTTGATGCTGTTACCAAGTAGGCCGCTTCAGCGGCTCGCTGTGTGGCTGCAACTGCTGCGGGCGCCACAGCTGCTGCTGGTGTCTGTTGCTGTTGTTGCTGCTGCTGCTGTTGTTGTTGTTGCTGCTGCTGCTGATGTTGCTGTTGTATTGTCTGCTGTGGTTGTTGCTGCTGCAGCTGTCTTACCTGCTGATGCTGCTGGGCATGCGGATGAGCGCCAATTAGATCGGGATTAATTTGCTGCTGCAGCGGAGCGGAATAGTCAATGGCTGCATTGTAGATTGGCTGCTTGGAGGCCGTTGAAGCACCATTGGCACTGGCTGTTGCTGTTGCACTGCCGGCGACCGCTGGAGACTCCAACGGGGCCTCATGTTATGCGATCGCCTGCATCCGCGTCGCATTGCTCTTAGCGTAGCAGTAGCTCAGCGGCTTCACAAAGTGAGTGTCCTGCGTGTTGCAAAAGGGGCAAGTGACGCCGTGCGAGTAATCGCTGTAGAAGGTCAACCGCTGCTGTGGATGCATCAGCATTTTGAAGCAATTATTGCACTGCAACAAAAGAAGAAGATGCAAAACCAAAGCAAGGCTGTTAGCTTGAAATGTTAATGAGAAACTGATCTAAAATATCCAAAAATATCACTCGATTTAAATAAAATTTGTAGGAGCAGTTCTGTCAAATCTCAAGTTGAGATTGAAGTGCGATTAACAACTTTCAGTTAATATTTAGCAGATTAGTTTACCATCCAATTAAATTAAAAATGCTTGCCTAAGGCCATTTTGAAGCTTATGAATTGATTAAGGAATTGATTTAAATTGTGTTCTATTGAAGCTTGGTAAGTGATTATAAACATATTCACTAGAAACTTATTTTAAATCTCAGCATTCCGTTTATAAACTATTTTTACGTGTGCCTCTGCTAAATTCGAAATCAGAAGTTTAACAAAACACAATTTTCACTTTAAATATGTGTTATGTTTTTGCATTGTTTTTATGCTTACCTTGAAACGCTCGGCACAGCAGGGCATAGCAGCAAAGATGTCGTAGGAGTACATAGTGCCCAGCACCAGACTGGAGCCATCCCAGGGTTCATTGCAGAATCTGTAAGTGACAATTGTGTATTGTAGTTGCAGTCGCCAAAGGTTATGAAGAAGCGGGGCTATTGTGTGTGTGTGTGTGTGTGTGTGTGTGTTGCAACTTACCTGCAGCTGATGACGCGACTGCTGGAGGTGCCATCCAGGCAGCTCATGCACACACAGGTCAAGTAAAGCATGCGTCCCTCGTGTTTAACCTGCAAGGTAGAGAAAGGCGGCGTGAGCTGGAGGTTTAACACATATTAAATAGAACAAAAAGCGGGGCAAGGGGCAAAGCAGCTTGTAAGCCAGGCCACAGTCACATTATTCATTGTTATGCACACTGCACACTCTGAGAAAATGATTTCTGGCAAACTTTCTGCCAACGCAAAGGGCTTCAATGCCGGCGCGTCGCGACATAATAATTTCAAATAAAATGTAAACTGAATAACGCCCACGCGACGCAGCCAAACAGCGATGCAGGCCCTGACACTGGCAGCCAAAAAGAAGCAAGAGTCGAGCCCCGGGCAACGAGGCCGGCGGCAATGCTCGCTTGGCAATGAATTATAAATCCAGGTTTAAATTAAAGGGGCGCCCTGTCAGCCCAGCCATGACAAAACGAACAAGAAAGAAAAATGTAGTTGTAGCTGCCTCGAAAGCTGTGCCAGCTGGCTGCAAAGGCGTAGGTTTACTGCTGCTGCTGCTGCTGTTGCGGCTGCTGTTGCACGTGGGTCGCCGGCCGTGTGCCTCTCTGTGCTCCTTTGCAACTTCCAATGCACTTGGAGAAACCATATGCAATCGTATCAAACAAAGGTCTTTGCTTTAGAAACAAAATATCCAATTTTTCAGCAAATGTATTACTAAAATCTAAAAAAATTGTTTGTCTACTTTGCTATTAATGTTTCCTAAGCAATAAGCAAAAGAAAAGTAAAAATACCCGAAGAATTTTTGGTATTGCCAATTAAGCTCGCGGCTTTTCTACTTTTAAGAAATGTAATATTAAAAATAAATTGTAGAATATTATTTGGTTTTCACTCCTATTTGCATTTGAATAGTGCATAACTCAATTCTATTTATTTATTTAAAGAAGAAATAAACATTATAAGTTAAGTTATAAATTATGCACTTAAAAGTGAACAATTGAATCTTAATCGAAAAATAAGTAAATGTATATAAAAAGACTAAGGCGCACATATTTTTTTGAGTGTACAACAATAATAAATGCATTTGCTCACCGCTGGCAGTTTATTAGGCGCTGCCGTAATTATGCTGACTGAAATGGGTCATAAATTGCAAATGCAACAAAGGTGACTTAGGCGCGCCATGCCCCCAATTGTCCCCCCCATTTCACATTTCCCTCAGTGCCACATAATTTGTGTAGTTATGCCAGACGTTGAGACAGTCAGACAACGAGACACATTGTGACTTATATATGTATATGATACGCTTGACTTTAAATATACGTTTTTCACCCATTTTTACTCAAATTTGCAACAACTAATTGCAGCAGTTCCTGGGGGGCTCGTGGGCGAGTGAAAGCAGCTGCCTGGTTGCTTGCCACGCGTGGGTGTCCACATCAACATTTGATGGTTATTAATGATGAAAAGGGACAGAGAAAAAGATAGAGACTCACCTCAATGCAGCCGTTGGAATGCTGCTTGGGACTTAGAAAGAAAGAGCCATCGACCAACGGATAGCGATCGAATACAAGCAACGGCTCCTCGCACAAAATGCAAGCAACGCGACTCATCTGCGACTGGGCCAGGGCTGTAAGTATGAAGAGGCGTGTCTCATCGTTGCCATGATTGCCCTCGTCCTCAATCTGCAACAAAGAGAAAAATGCATACATCATTTTAGCATATGGTTTGAATTTAAACATGATGGGCTAACCGAAAGAAAAAAATGAAACAAAAAATTTAATAAAATATTGGACGAAATTGATGTGTGTTTATATATATAGAAAACTATAATAATGCCAAGGTGCCAAAATATAAACCCAATATACTTACATACCTAATGTGCGATTGTGTGTGTGTGTGTATGGGTGTGTGTGTGGCAGGACATTGGCGTCTAAGCGCAACAACAAATGAACCATAAAATCCAAACGTGCTCAGCCAGCCAGGCAGGCAGCCAGGCAGCCAGGCAGCCAAGCAGCTTGCGACGTGTGTGTCTAGTTGGCTAAGCCAAATGGCTAACAGGATGGCTAAATTGAAAGCACACACGCAACATACAGACACACACACACACACACACTCACACACACCTACACACTGAAAGGCATGCATTGAGCAGCGAGTGCAGACCAGAGCAGACCTGACTCAGGACAATTCCCCAATCGATAATCAATATGGCGAGCCGCGGCTCTAATAAAGCCGTCAAGCAGCCACAGAGCCAAACTCAATATCAATGCGAATGACACAAAAACAAAAGGAAAACGCAGTCAATATGTTGCAATTGAAATATTCCAACTGCTCAATGCTCTGTAAGCAGTTTAAAGCGCTCACAAATTTATGTGACTCTAAAGCTACGGCTTTAAAACTACAATCCAAATATTTTTGTTTTGAGTGCACTAAATTAACATTTATAAAGTAAATTGAGTTTGTATCATAAGATTTTAAAATTCTTAAAATACAAAAAAAAAGTTATTTAAAAATATTTCTAAAGTCTTTCTTTAAATAATTCTTTTAAATTTAGAACAAATTCTTGATTAGCGCTTGAAAATCTTGTTTTCAAAACAATTATTTCCAAAATTAAGTAAAAAGTAATATTTAAGCGAATTAGGAAATATTTATATACAATACTGTTAGCAAAATAAGGGCAGAATGTGCCGTGAAAGTGTGCTTCCAACAAGACGATGGCTTTCGCTTGAAAAATGTTACAATTTACACAAAACCAATATACCTTTTGTGCCTGTGGGAATTGTGCACAAAAAGGTGTTGAAGGATGCACAAAAAATGGGTAAAAGCACAAACATTTGGCAGACACTAATCAAAGTTGCCTCAACTGCGAGTGAGGGTTCGACTGCCGCCGCACAGGTAATTGCCGTTTGCCCAGGTGACCGCACACACATACACACACACACACACCCAGGTACACAAATAACGACACAGACACGTTGAATTATTTAGTAATAATGGTAAATAGAAGGACGACAGGACACGTACGTACGTCCTAATCAATTGCAGCAATGGGACAACGGGTACTACGTGTTATGTCCATTAGACATGGGATAAGTTTAATGCACTTTTAATAAGACGCAGGGCGAACTTCAAGGAGTACTTCACTCGACACAACAAGTCGCAAAAACTTTCACCATTATGCACAGAACACATTTTGTAATGTTGCGCAAATATTTGCCAAGAACTTTTGCCTGGGCACAAAAAGGATGTTGTTGTCTCTCAGTCAAATCTCTTCAAACAAAAGAACCAAAAAACAAAACAAAACAATCAGCAAATTAATATTTGCACTGGGAGAAACCACACCCACCCATTCCCCCCCGTTCATAAGCTTGTCTCATAAATTCTCACAACAATAATAAAATCAACTCGAGGTGGCATTAAACTCGATTAATCAATGTTTGCATTCATTTTTGGCTCGGCTGGCCAGTTGCCAAACACAGGGGAAAGTATTTCGTGGTGAGGATTGGGTTTTTGGTGGGCGGTGGGTGGGTTCCTGTTGTTGCCTGTAAGCCTGTAAGTAAGCGATATAAAGCGCAAATTTCACTCATTAAACAAAAGGAAAATGTTGCTGTTGTTCTTGCAAGTAGCGCTTTAGCAGCAATTGAGTTGATTGTTGTGGGGGTTGTGGCACAAAACAATTGCATGTCTAGGGTTGGGTTACAACAAACACCAACAATATCGAGAACAAGAACAATGTGCAGGCATTTCAGCTGAAAGCAACTGCACAAGACACATTTCAATGGTTTAGTATCATTCCTATATCAATTTATTGCTATATGCTATTTGCTACGTGACAATTTGTTAATTTGGTCATGTCGAGTCAAGTCAAGTCTTGTACTTGTTGCAGATGCCACAAAATATTATTCGTAGCGTGACTTGATGAAAAGCTGTTGAAAGTGTTTTTGTGTGTGTGATTATTTATTGCCAAGTTTGTCAAGTGCAAGAAACTTTTGGGCACATGCAAAAAGTCAAAAGTCGAAGTGCAATAAACTCGTGCATTAACTTGGCAAAGCAAAGCAGTCTGCGCAGCTGTCGCTAATGAAGCCATTCAGTTGTCATTTCCTTGGCCAACAGTAAAATCAGCAACAGCAGCAGCAGCAGCATAAATCAGTGCTGCCAGCGTTTCCCTTTGGCCATAAATATCCACATGCTATTAGATGGCAGTTGCCCCAACAATCCACCAATCAACCACACCCAACCCTTGCCAAAAGACAATGGGGCGATTTAAGTGCTGGCGGCTGCCAAGTGCTACGATTTTCATAAATACATTAAATTAAATTGCATTTCAATGGGCTGGGCTGGGAAATGGGTCACAAAAGTTGCCGAAATCCATTAAAATTGCTACTTTCTGTGGCCCATTTTGATTGCCAAATGCATTGAGAGCGAAATTTGTGCGTCAGCTCAACTCCTCAATGGCGCCACTATTTCAGACCCAGACTCAGAGCTAAATGGCAGTTTGAATACCACTATTATATTAGTTAATATTATAGTTCTAAATTCCGGATAGCAGTACAATGACAGCCGGAATACCACTTATATATTCGTAAACATTATAGTCCATTTTAATTCGTGCTGTATTACAACAAATATTTCATTATTTTATTTATTTCGCACATGCTTTTATCGCAAGCTTCTTATCGGTTTTCGAATGATATTAAAAAAAGATTTCCAGCGCAATTACGAATTCGTGAACAGGTCTGATTGTTCTCTAGGAAAATGCGCTTTGATTTCAAATTAAAATTACCTTTAATTAGCTTTTTACACAATACTCACACAATATGTTTAAGCATGTTAAGCGGGAATCTCTCATTTAAAATACGAGTCTCATGCGAGACACTCTCCATTTCTCTGCCCTCGCGTATTAGGCGCCCTCCTTTGTGCTGTTCATAAAAAGCAATAAGGCAGCTTTATGTTTTTTTTAACATATTTACCTTAAAAGCATGTGAAAAACTCGAAAGGCTGCAGGCAATCCGTATACAATCAGTCTGCATACATATAAATTATTCTGAGTGTATGTGCGATGTGTTTGTGCAGACAGTAAATACACACACACACACACACACACACACACACACACACATGAGACTCGCTCTTAGCCCCCCTGTTTTTTAGCTGTATCCGCAAACTGTTATTAAATATTTGAGTTTGCTTTTTTGCGCTGTGCGACATAAATTTAGTGAGTTTTAATTTATGCGACAGTGTGCAACGCCTCATTAATCCACAATTGATGTTGGAGTCGCACACAGCACAGCCTACGACGAGCTGGAATTGGTTGCCACTGTGGGCGTCCTCCTCTTTTGAAGCCATTTGATGTCAAACGTTTTTATTAAGACTGCTGCCAAAACACGAAACCCGGAAAAACTATCAACGTCAATTGACGATTGTCATTTGTGGAAATTGAAAAATTGTATTGCCAACTGAGAGGCAGACGGGCGGCAGCCACAAATGAAATGCTTTTGGAGTGGGTGACAATAACAATAACGAAAGCAAGACAAAAGAAAGTTGCAACAAAATGAATTACAAAATGCCACTCAAGGTGCTGTGGGCGTGGCCTTAGCGCTGCTTAATTTAACCAAGTGCCGGGGCTACGAGTCTGCCACAAATGACTTATAATATTGTGGCAGCAGAGCAGCAGCAGCAGAGCCATAACAAACAAACTGTTTCAACTTTGAGTTAGTCCAGCTGCGCCTTTTTAGACAGTAGCAGCACATTAACTGGCAGCATTCAGAGCCAATGACAAGCCAGGAAACAGCGTATGACACTGACAATGAAATAGAATTGCACAAACATGACCCCCACCACACTCCCTTATACTCACTTGGTATAACAACCCCAACAAACAAACGCCACAAGCCACAACTCTCCAAGTTGAGCAACTGCATCTGTAACTGCAGCGCACAATAATCCTTAAAAGCAAACTAAGCAAGCAAAGAGCTAGCAGCTAAAAAGGATATACAAAACGAGCAGCCGAATAGAGTCGACAAGGAGATACCCTGTAGAGCATGTAGTGTAACATTGGCAACTAAAATTGTTTATATATATGAATACTACTTTATATAAACTACTCAATAATCATAAATGGAAATTGCATTACCAACTTGGCCAATTCATAGCAAAAGCGTACGCATATTAAATATCATACACTCAATTACCTCTTTAAGCAACTGCTGAGTGCTGCAGCGGAATAAAACATTGTCAGAGCTTGTACAAATAGAGACAAGCATGGGAAAGGGCATTGTGAGCATCTTTCTAGGTAGCGGTGTGGGAGTTGTTGCATGAAGAACTGGCAGGCGGCGGCACTCTTATAAATGAAATGGAGTAATAATATTTTGCGACAACAAACGCAGCGTGGCACAACACAATAGAATGGCTAAAAAGGAAAGAAGACTGCATAGGGACACACAGAACAATACACACACACACAGGGCGCAGCTGTGCTATGGGCACCTAACAATGCAGCCGGCAAAAACAGCAACAACAGAAACAAGCAGAAACAGCAGCTATGCTGCAGACAAACAAACATTTCAATAAATTCAAAAAAACCAACAAAAAAACAAAAAACAAGTCAGCAGACAGACAATGAAAAACACGCAAAAGGAGTGCCAGCCAAGCAGCAGCAAAGCGACCAAAACAGATACCAGACCAATGCCAGACGGCACACTTGGCAACGCTTGGGGAGAGTTAAGCGCTCTACTCGAAGTGGCTTAAAACCAGCACGCGTTGCATGCAACACCCCACCTGCATTTGCCCAAATCTCGTGTCATTCGCACTTAATTCAAATGCGCGACACAATTGCAAAATAAAAGCCAAAAAAACGGGTAGCAAAAAACAATAAGCAACCAAAAATAAATTCGCATATTTTTGTTCGTCTGTGTTATAACTTCATTAGGCGCTGTGCTAAATTTTTAATAAAACTCGCGAGTTGCTCTTTGGTTCACTGAACTCTCTCTCGCTGCTCGTAAATACACTGAAACACAAATTTTACTCTTTGGACATATGCCAGTTAAGTGTTGTGAAGTGTAATCAGCCTGCTCAGAAGTCCTTTGGCATGTCAGCAACAGCAGCAGCAGCAACAAGCACATTTCACTTTCAGTAGTCGATTCGATTTTAATTCGTTTTACAAAATTATGTTGCTCGCTCGGCCATCTCTCGTTGACTGTCCTGTTTCTCAATGACATTTTTGCATTAGTCGCATTGTTGTTATTGTATTGGGTATTCAGTGTGTCTGCGTTGAGTTCGCCTTTTCCTTTTAGCCTGACCCTTGAATATCCATTTGCAAATAAATTGTATTTTCCCTTTTAAGTTGTAGTTGTTGCTATTACTTGGCCAGTCTGCTTTATTTATCGTGCGTTCAATGTTCTATACCATAATGGCCATTTATTGGCCAAAGCCAATGCCAATGCCATTGGCAAATGCTAAAAGCCGCCAGCCAACAGCAGCAAATTAAATGCAATCTCCAACATTATTTATTTTTTTTATTTTTTGTTTGTTGTTATTTCTTCTGGTCGGCGCCTGTAAGTATGCTCTGAGAAATTTCGCTTCATTCAGTTTATTGAACCGGCCCGCGGGGCAACCATTTTGTATTTTAATATGCCATTTTACAAAAAACTCCCTTTGGCAATTATTTTTTTTTTACTTACAAACTCCTTGGCTTTGAGCACGTTTTATGCAGATGCGTTGCAAGAGGCAACTGCCACACACACACACACACACTTTGTCTACAAAGCAAGCCATTTAAATGCATTTGAGGGCGTTAATAGTTTTATTATGGCCAATTGCCAGGCACCGTTTGCCAACTATAAAAGTTAATTGTTTAATTATTTTTTTTTTATTTTCAGGACGCATTATTATTATTTTATTTTTATTTTTTTGGTGTTGAATTTTTGTGTGCAGCAGTTGCTTTGCTGGGTGGTTTTATGATGCGACAGTAGATTGCTTTGATTGGAAGTTAAGCCCTGGCATATTACCAGCCCAAGCAAACGAACTGTAAGCCATTTGGCTGGCAAAGCCACAGCCACAGACAAGGACACAATCGGAGTAATTGTATGCTGTTTGAGTGTAATTTCTTCCACTTAAGTTAATACCCCCCAGATTTAGCGCTAAACATGTGTGCTCTGTGTGTGCAGTTATAATGTGTGTTATTGTGCAGTTGCTAGTTTTATTTCTCAGCACTGCGCACGCTTATCAGCTCTAGAAGAAGCGTACACGGTGCGTGTACTTGATAAAGTATAGACTATTTTTATATAGGGGTATTATGTGTAGGCCTTATCGCCGTTGCGGATCAATGAACTTTACACACACCACACACGAGGCACACTAATAGCGCGTTCTGCTCGCATTGCAGTTTTCAACTGATAGCGCATTTGCTGTTGCAAATGGGCGCGGCAGTTCACATTTGCTCTTATCACGCGCCTCGCCTCGCCTCGCTCCCCACTTGCTCCAACTGCTGCCGTTTCAGCTGCGATAAGCCGCCAGCGACAAACTGCGATTGTTGCACTTTTGTGCAGCCAACTAATTGGTCGCGGCTTTTGCCTGTCCGCTGGCCATTCCCTGAGGCATGCAGTCAGTTGAACCAAATTACTTTTTTTGACCCCCCCAGCTCAATTCCTGTTTTGTATTTTTTATCAGTACTTAGTATTTTGTGCATATCTTTATAATTGCAAGAGAGAAAAGTCAAAGAAAAAGGCGGGCAAAAGAAAAGAAAGCCATGCGGAAAGCAAAGCAGAACCGAAATGGCAAATGGAAAATGGCTGTCTGCATTTTAATTATACGGGCGCACAAACAAAACGAAAATTCTAACCTCGAACAGCTATAACAATGGCCAAAATGGGCGTCAAGTTGCAAACTGGCAATGTGCAACTTCATGGCAAAAGTTTGATTAAGAAAACTCTGACAGCGAAAGTTCAAGTCTGAAGTTGAACTGCGGCAAACGGTGAATGAAATGGATTAAAATATTTTTCGGCTGCTGCAACTTGTGCAGCCACATTTCAGACACATTTCATTTAAGTAAAAGTTCAAACTGTATGCGTGAAAAACGACAAAAAAAAATGTATAATTAAAAGCGTTCACAGCAACAGAAAAGGACATCAACTGCAGACACAGACATACACACATAATGAAAATGTCAAAATAAACACGACATTAAAAAATTCTTGCAAACAACTCCCTGAAGAGCAAAACGAGACGCAGACAAAACGCTGCATAGAAGAACTAAAGGCACTGCACTCCACAAGAGAAGACATTTTAAAGACCAATAAAAGTCAAAGCAGCTCAGCTGCAGCTAACTAGCAAGGCAATAACCAAACTCACATACACCCACAGCCACACACAGCCACACCCACACCCACACACATATATATATGCAGACATATGAGCATTGTTTGTGGCGCTCATCGAGGCCACTAATCGACAAAATGCCGGGCAAAGAGACAATGCTCTCGAAAAAGGTGTCAGACGTGCTGGCGTATACGCAACGTCGCTAAGTGGCTTTGCCGTGTGTCCTGATTAGCATATCTAATTAAGGACTCGCGCTGGCATATGAGCCACAGGATAACGACTGCAGCCAGACAGTCACACCTACACCCACACACAGACCTATACACACATATTATTCTATATACATATATAATTATCATCATTTCTTGATGTTCTCTTTATATTTTTTGTTTTGTTTTTTTTTTTGCACTGCTTGTTAAGCGCATGGAAAGCATGTCCAGACAGCCACGCCCTAAGCCCGTGGGCCAACATAGTCATTATCGTCCATTTCAAGTGAAAACATTTACATTAATAATTAGCGATACTCGCAAAGCTGCAGCTACTTTTCAGCAAGTGCCACACAAATTGCAATTAATCACGTAAGCCGAGAAGGGACAGTTTTTGCAGTTTGAGGAGGTGCAAACAACAAAATCCTTGGCGTCTGCCTGACAGTTTAACTGACTAAACAAGGTGCGATAAGTGTCCAGCCAGCGCAAAATCAGCGCAGGACAATGACCATGGCCATTAGCAGAAGGGGGCAAAATCAGCAGCAGCCAGCAGACAGCAACAGCCAGCAGCAGCAGCAGCCAGCGAGTAGCAGCAGCCAGCCAGCAGTAGCAACAGCAAGCAATGCCAGCCAACAACCAGCAGCAGCTGTTGAAACTGAAAATGATTTAAAGCACATGGTCGACATGGACGGAGACGGAGACGAAGAGGAGGAGATGGACGATGACACCGCTCCAGGATTGCTGGTGTTGCTTTTGTTAGCAAGTTTATTTCGTTTGTTTGATTTTGGCAAAAAATAAAGTTTTCGTGCTACTCTTTAGAGTTCTATAAAGTTCAACAAACACCCAGAAATTGTCTTTTTTAAATAGAGCAAAGAACCCCCATCCAGATCAACTGTCTTACCTGCTACAAGCGAGATTACAAATTGAAACACATACATTTGCATAGTAGTTGGAAACCAGAGAGTTACTTGCAATCAGACTAATGAACAGTATCATATGTATACAAACTAAAAATATATACGCCTGCATTGGACAGACCAGACTCTGACTTGTCTCAGACTTTTCATAAATGCAGTAGATATCAGTGAAGAAGATCCCATCAGATAATGGATCAATCACGTGGAAAAACGTGCTACAATATTGAAAAATATGATTACTAACAATTTCAAATTTATTTGTACAAATTTATTAACATTAACCATTTTCTAAAAAGAAAGAAATTATATATCTTTAACTTTCACCTTGCATTTCATTCAAATATTTTTTTAATTTATTGCAAGTGATTGCATATCAACAAAACTAAACAATTAAACACGAAAACACCCTTTTCTCTTACATTACGAGAAAATCGAGTGTTAGGCATATTTTGAACAACTTTACGATTGCCACTCCCATTATTCAATTGCCTTTTAATTTAATTTTAAAATATCGACTTTTATCGAGTTTTACTTAGACAGGTTACACTGTACACAGCCACGCACCCACACACCCATACACACAGATACACCTACTTTATAAGCTTGCTCTTTGCCTGTCTGAAATATAATGCAGCTTGTTGGAAAATTGCTAAATTTTATTTTTGTTGTTGCTCGGGTTACATTTGTGGCAAAGACACGCACATTCTCAAACATACACGTACACACACACACACACACACACTCCCACACATGTACACAATACGAAAAGCTACCACATAAGTAATTAAATTGCAGTCACAGGCAACTTGTGGCTGCTGCTGCTCATGCTTGAAGGACGAATTTTGAACCTGAGTCGGTCATTGAGTGGCTGCTCTCGGAGGGAAGCGACGAGGAGCCTGCAACATTGCTTGTTGCCTGGCTGACTTATCATTGTAGATAATTTCATTACACACGTACACGTACACACACACACACACACACACACACTCACACACGTACACCTTGCAATACGTTTGAGCACACACAAAGCAAATGCAGTCGAAAGAAACAAATAAAAAGCAAAAGACTTCAAAGCAAAACAGATAAACAAGCAAAGGGCGTATCGAGACTGCGTTATTTTTTTTTGGCAGGCTAGGATGGGTGGGCGTGTCGTCACTGGTAGCACTCGTCGATAATTAATTTTGCCGTCAAGGATTCGCTTTCAAACTAAGCGCCTTATTGGTAATGAAGAAGATTGGCAAACAAAAAAATTAAGATAAAAATAAAAAATAAAAAAATATAAGTACATAAATAAATCGAGCGAGTCAAAGCAAATAAGGTAAGACAGAAAAAAAAGACAAATCAAAAACCAATAAAAGGCAATACAATAAAAGTAACGCATGGCCAGGACATGGCCATGGCCAAGAGACAGGAAACAGGAGACGGGGGGCTGTGTTCTTGTCTGGTTCAATGTACGCAAAAAGCTCGCGAGGCGCTTTATTTGATTTTGATTTTTGTTTTTCATCGTATTTTCGCCGCATTATTCCTTCTTTTTTGGTTATTTATTTAAAAGATGCTTAGACAAAAGCCAGCCGCAAGGACGAGGCGAACGGTGTGAAGAAGCTGCCCCGATAGCGAAAGGAAAGGCAGCGCATAAATTTTGCAAGCGCTGCACAAATAAAAGCATTGCGAGCTGAGCGATTCAAGGATAGCGTAACGTTAAGTGCGCCAAATAAAATGGTAGAATGAAAAGGGATATGCCAAAGAAATTGCAAACTTAAATCAATAAATAAAGCATAAAGCGTAGCCGAGCAGATCAAGAGGAGCTATGGTTGGAGCACAAGTAGTGGTAATGGCAAGTAGGAGTCAAAGGAGTCGCGTCAACGTCATTAAATCAATGCTGCCGCCTGTCGTTTGCCAACGATAGATAACGAGCAGGACAAGGACTAGGACTGCAGCCGGAGCTACTCATCCTGCTTGGAAAACTTTGCCAAGTTTACCAAGTGACATTAACACAAACGACGGAGCAGCAGCAGCAGCAGCAGCAACAAGAAGAGCTCAGAGAGCAGCACATTAAAATATTCAAGTCGAGGTCTCCAGGACGAGACAAGTGTCTTCGTCGTCGTCGTCTGCTGAGATGCTGTCAGCGACAATGCGTTAGACAATGCCAAAAACACAATTGGGGCGTGTCCAGGACATCAAGTGAAGTGGCGTACAAAGTGTGGGTTTTAAACACACTTACAACAAGTGCGGCGACTGGGTGTGGGCCAAGAAGCCAAGGCTAAAAGGTTGTGCCCGGACTTGTGCTAGACTTGGCTAGCTCGCTTGCCGTGGCAGAATTTTGATTGAATTGCACATTGACTGGCTCAAGTTGATGGATTGGTTTAATCAAATGCAAAATGAAGCAATTGTAGCACAAATAAGACTCTTTAATCACATCACACCAAATCTAACCTTAACGCATCGATTTTGCCTTGGTGGCATTGGCCTTGAGACAGGCCACAAAAATTTGTATTGGGCCGGAAGCTAAAGGGAAGCCGAAGAGCGCACGTGATCAACCGATAAGCAGGCAGGGCAGTCAGGCGGACAGGCAGGAAATATATGTAGGACATATGTACGGCTGTTTGTTTTCGATTATATAAGGCTTAAGGCCAAATCCAAATGCAGACGACAATGTGGCCGATAAGGCGTCAAAATGCCGACAACTGGCCAACAAGCAGCATGCTCGGCAAACAGCAACAAAAGTCGCTTAAAGCCATCGGCTGCCATTGAGCTCAAATCCTTTAATGTGCTGTTAACGATAAGCCGGCGGGATATGCAAAGGACTTGGCCAAACTAGCGAGACAACGAGCACCGAATATTAAAACAAATAAGCCAAAATAATAGACTGCCCCCCAGGACATATACACACACACACACACACACAAACAACAGACCGCCAGACAGAGCAACAGACACAAATTGAGGAGCAGAGCGAGAGGGAGAGTGCAGGAGGAGGAGGAGCAGAAGTTTGCCTTCGCCCACTTTGACCCATGTCAAAGCAAGTTAAACAGCAAGGAAAACGTCAATAGACACAGGGAAAAACGTTTTCTTTGGTCAGGTCAGGCGGCTTTAATATTATTTGCTGGTCAATGACTTTCGGTCAAGTTGCGTTTGGCCGGGACACATTGATTTGGCTGTTAAATTTTTAAAATATGCACGATCTTGTATATTTGGCAATCAAATAAAATGGCAGCATGAAATGCAAATGTTTGTGCACCAAGTCGAGAGAGGATGCGACTAATTGCTGTTAACTTGAAGCTGTCTCCATGCCAAAATTAATGGTCACAAATGTGTACAGGCTGCCCCAAAGCGACTGCCTGCCTGCCTGCCTCTCAGGTAGTTGATTGTGGGTTCAACGAACTTTACCTTTGGCTCGTAAAAATCAATAGGCGGCGGCAGCGGAGACGACGATGTTGCTGTCGGGTTTGCCAGTTTTAAAATACATTTTTTTGCTTTTTTATGTTGTTGTCGAAATGGCCAAAAACGAAATGCGCATCAAAGGCACTTCAAATATCAGCATAATCGTTGCCAGAAATGAGCTCTGGCCCGGAGAGATGCCCGTGTCTGCATCGGAGTCGGGGTCGCAATCAGTTGCCAGCCAAAGTCACTAAGCGCAGCTGTATGTCCTACGAGATACTCCGGAAGTTTACGAATTGAGATAGATACACATTGAATTTGTATTAATGTGAGTGCTCTTGAATGCGACTGGTTGTTTAGGAAGCTATATTAGAATCTTTTACTTTATTCGCTAATTATAATTATTGTAGATTTTAAGATTTCCAAGAAATAATAATAAAGTTATTGTTTTATGTTTATGGTTGAGTTGATCAATACCCATTTGAATATTCGCGTATAGGGTGCTTGCGAAGTATGCTCATGAATGAATAAAAGGCAGCAAACATAAGCATTCACTCATACTCACACTCACACTCATACTCAGAAATCACACAAAGCAATTGAAGTGGAAGTTTGCAGCAGACAGCGCGGGTTTCAGTATGTTGTTGTCGTTGTTGCTGGTGCTGCTGCTGCTGGTTGATTGCCAAGTTTTTAAATACTATTTTTAGGCACTTTATTTTTTTTAAGATTTTTTTCCTAAGCGGCTAAGTGAAATGAGCAAAAATAATGAAAAGAAATTTGCAACTGCAACTCGTGCCACATCATTGGAAGTGTTGGGAGGGCCGGCAAACGGCAAACGTTTTGGTGGAAACGTGACAAAACTTCTGGTAACTACGAGTCAGGGAATTGGGCGACGATTGGCAGCAATCGATAAAACACGATCATGACCAGCAGCAACTGTTGCACTTAATTGAGTTGTATCGCAACAGCAACAGCAGCCGCAACAATTGGAGAGCTTGCCACAGCAAAGGGGCGTTCAACAACTTGGCGCGGCATAGGCACGCGCGATAAGCTGCAATGTGCTGCCCGTCTTATCTGTTAAACGCAATTATTAATTGCCGCAACATGTGGGCCAACGTTTGTTGGCTATCGGCTATCAGCTAAAATATTACACATACGCGCCGTTAACAGGCAATCACAGCTATAACTGAACTGGCCACGTTTTCGCTGGCCATAATCAGGTAGTGGGTGTTGTGAGTCGGACAGCATACCGTTTACTTGCCACAAATGGTCGGTGTTGACCCCTCAGGGGCCGAATTGCACAACCAGCAAACAGCAGCAGCAGCAGTAGGGAGAGGGAACGGTTGTAGACAATTTGATCAACTGCCTTTAATAGAAATTGTCTAACCAATTGGCAGCTGTGTGCGCTGTGCACTTATGTGCACAAGCAAATTTGTCTGCATTGCAAAGTCAAACAAGCCAATGTGCAAATGTTGCCAACTTTGCGCCGCACTGACAAATTTCAGGCAATTGTGTGGCGCAATTTATTGCTGTTTACGCTCAAAGTAATATACATAAATATTTCAGTGGCTAATCGACATCGAGTTCAATTCTAAGATTTTATCATGCCAACAATTTCATTTGTCTAAAAAAAACATAATAAATACAAAAAAATACTATGATAAATCGTTTTAATTTTGACGTAGTTATTTTAGTTGAAAATCTTAAAAAAAAAACCGAATAAAATTAAATTGACATATTCCAATTTGGCTGTCAATCAAGCAAATGTTTGGCAATTAGGGAATTTGCGAAAACATTGTCTACTTTTTGGCTGGCCTTGAAAAATCAAAATACAAGTGGGGCAGAGAGTGAGAGAGAGACAGAGAGAGAGAGAGAGAGAGACAGCGAGTGAGAGGGCCAATAAGAGAGGGAAAAAAGCTCTTTGTTAATTGCGTCGCATTCAATACGCCACCAATAATAACAACCACAGCAATACAGCAACACAGCAACACAGCAACAAAGCACATGTAATTTTTTTGCTCATGCTTATTTTATTCTGGTGTGGTTCGTGTTGTGTTTTTGTTGTTTGCTTTGCTAATTATTGTCATAGGTTAGTGTAGGCAGCAGCTGCAGCAGCAATATACGCTACGGGGCAACGAAAGTAATGCAAATTTAGAGCTGCTGCTGCGCAGCTGAAAGCAAAAGTGTTTCAAGCAGCAGTCAGTCGTCGCACAGTTTCAGTTTCAGTTGTTGTTGCTCTGACATTTTTATGGCACTCTGTTGGCATTTTAAGCATTTTCACAGCAACATTGTAGCCCACACACAAGCACACACACACACACATGGCAGATACAAACTATTGTAGAATTCCAACTCGCCACAGTCGCAATAATTACCCAAGTAACAGCGACAACAATAACAAAAACTGGCCCAAGCATTAGGCAATAAGCAAAAATTGCTGGCCTGACATCTTTTGGGATCTTTTTTTTTATTATTTTTTTTTCCATATATTTTTCAAAAACCGTACAACTTTAGTATGTATTTAAGTGCTTTAGCTTTTTAAGGCGCAGCGGGGGCGTAGGGGGCACTGCTGCATATGCTGATGCCACACATTTGAGTTAGCATCTTGTCAAAGCAAAAAACATGTGGCAGACATCTTTTTATTTGTCGCTGCTTATAAACAAACATTGCACACTACGCTGTCATTAGAATGGATAATTGTGGACGACGACAAAGACGATGAAGCTGAAGTTTGATTGACAGCCAAAACGGGCTGCAACAGCAGCTGGACAACGGAACCACGGAGGGGACCATCGTTTGGCAGATGTCAACAAATGTTGGCGTCTATGTGGCACTCACACACACAAACACACACACATGCACGGCACATACTTATATAGACAGCAACATTCTTAGTGCTGTAATATTATCAACATTCTGTTGCCCGTCGAACTCAGGTTAAGCTTAGCCAAACGGCAGATTACGCTTAAGTGTATCTCTTACAAGCTACAAACTGCCAGCTTATCTCCACTCTTTGTGTAAAGAGTTTCTGTGAGCTGTTTAAATTCGAATTTGTAGAGGTGTCTGTAAAAGTGGCAGTTTCCAGTTTGCGTGTCATTTAAATTTTAAATTATGCATTCTAGAAACTTAGTGCCTCTAGAAAAAAATCTAGTGAAATGAGCTCATTTATTTGCAGGTTAATTGGTTTCGCCTTATGTAAAAGAACAGCCCAAAAATGTTAAATGTACATTCATATGTTGCATGTTTCTAATTTTATTGCTTCCAATTCTAAATATGTTATATTTGTATGTTGCAGTTTTTTTGTTAATGTTTCAAAATGTTACTTTGCCTTTTAAATAGTTTTTAGTTTTAAGTTTTTGTTTTTCTTTTAATAAATCCAGTCTTAATAAAGAGACAAATTCGAATGGATTAATTCAAACATATAAACTTGTTTAGTATACACTAAATATAAATATATATTTTAATTATAATATACTGAATGCTCCCTGTTCTCTATCAATTGATGCTTGTTTACTTTCAGTGCATAATTTTAAAATATGTATACTAAATATAGAATGCAAAGGCATTTCTTAAAGTAGAATATTTAATTGTCGCCGAGAGTCTCTCGTCAATTCTCGTTCTTTCGTTCGTTCGTTCGTTCGTTTCTTCGTTTTTTATTTGCTTTTGCCTTTTTCTAATTTGCATTCATCATCGTCGCACAAACTAATTGCAAAACCTTTGTATGGGTGTGTGTAGTTGTGTGTGTATAACTAATTGTATGTGTCTGCGTGTGTATGTGTGTGTGTGTATTACGCTGTGCTATTTCTATTTTTCACATTTTCCACACACACATGCAACTGACGCCGCAGCGAGGCGGGTTAGCGACCGCAAAACTATCTGACATTAGATTGCGATGGCGGCCAAACGACAACAGCCGACGCCAGCAGCAAACGTTGACAGCGACTGCAACGGCGACGAAGTCACCGGCAGCAGCAGCGGCGGCGCTAGTTGAATTGTTGCTGCTGCTGCTGTAGAATTGGCGACGTTTTCTGTGCCGTTTGGCACGTACTTCCCTCCTCAAAAATATATGTATATGAAAGAGAGAGAGAGAGAAGGAGAGAGATAGAGAAAGAGAGAGAGTTGATTATGACACAGACGCTCGTCTCTAGTGTATGCACTTTGTTATGTTGCAGCAACATGTGGCTTGGCAACAGCAACTGATGCAACTTAAAACAACTATTTTTGGTCAAATATTTATTAGCACACCGAAATTGTGTTTATTTTTTTAGTAGAATTTTAAGTGCAAACTCCTGTTGCAGCAGCAAGTTGCATACAACCAGTAAGTCTTTATTTTTGTTTTTATTGCCGCTTAGAAAGAGACGGAGGCAGAGAGAGAGAGTTAGTTGGCTGTGTAGATCTGCCAGGCAGATAGTGTGGCTCGCTTGATTGAGCGTTCGTTTTTATTGCCACAACAAATCAATTTTACCAGCTAAAGCTGCAACGACACCGACAACAAGAGGCACTCCCCTAAAGAGTGCTGCTGCTGATCGAAACTTCAGACTACTTTGTGCCAATGCTGGTACTTACAACACTATGAAATGCTTGTATTGGCTGCCTGTAAGTACCAGTGCTTGCCACATTGCAACATGCCACGTTTTCGGTTGCAAATCTGCGCGTTGGTGGCGTTGCAAACTCGAAAATTGCAAATCTCTTTAAAATATCGTTGCGTCGGCGTTTTCATTTTGGTTTTTTTTCATTTTTATTTTGGTTTTTGTTTTGTCTTTTATTACTATCCATGTAGAAAGACAAGCATCAATTGAGTGCAGCGAGGAGGAGGCGTGGTCGTGTCTATGATTTCTTAATTGATTTAGCAGTTGCCGCAGCAAGTAGAGAGAAAACACAACAAAAAATGTTATGCAAAATGCTCGAATAGCGGAAATGCCCTCGGCTCGCTAATATATAAAGCGACGCCCACGTAAAAAAAAAAAAAAAAAAAAAAACAGATTGAGATCGAGTTCGAGATCACACTACAAATTGATCACACACACAACACTCACACAAATATACTGATTATACTACCTAATCGTCAGTTTAGACCAGGTCTAAGTCTGAAATTTATTGGTAACACATAAGTCAAAAATATGCTTGTGATTTGCTTTTCATAATTTGGATTTTGATTTTGGTAATCATATTATATATCGTTGGGTTTCAAACAGTCGCTTTTGATCTTGTGCCGAAGGTTTAAACTGCTGTTACCGTTATTAATTAACAGCTGTGCGCTTATTATGCAAATTGCCACAGATGTGGGGGCAACAAGAAAACAACAACAACCACAAAAAGACAAAAGCTAAAACAAGCTATATATAAACATATCAAGGTAATACCCATGTATATACATATATATATATGTATATATATATTTATATATATGCATCTCTATATGTAAATATCTCAGACTTTGATAGCATTTGCGGTTTGAGTACTCACGATCGCATTGAGTGTGGCTAATGAATGACTCATACAGTAACAATACAGTAAACACATATAGGAAACGTCTTTGTGAGCTGTACATACCTGTAAAGAGAAAAAAAAACGTAGAAATAATTTCGATTAGTTGTGCAAATTAAGTGCATATACTCGTATATTCCAGAGAACTAATATCTACAATAAGATGCCATGAATGACTGCTAATTTGAATTGGTAAACAGATTTAATTAAGAGCCCCATAAATTTTGTGTAACTAGGCAGTTGTTTGTTACTATATGGAAATGCATAAATATAGAAAGTACGTGTCATTAAACGGATCGAGAGTGTTCGAGATATTCTAGAAGAACCCTGTTGTTCTATGAAATTCACAAATTAAGGCCGAAGTGTTTCAATAAATTATAGTCTAAACAACTACTATTTAAGATGCCATAAATGGCGTATTTGAATAATTAATAGTATTAGTATTTAGAGAACAGCTCTATAACTAGGCAGTTGTTTGCATAATATGGAAATCTATATTTCTAATTATACCAGCGTTCAGTTTACAAACAGAGTCTAAAGTATTTCAATACATTTTAATCTAAGGAACTTCTATCTAAGATGCCATAAATGGCAGATTTGAATTAATAAGCAGAGTTTGAGAATAGTAAAAAAGATTTAACAGCTCTATAAATGTTGAATAACTAGGCAGGTTGGTAATATAATATGGAAATGTATAATTATAATTATTCCAGTTTTCGAGATATTCGCGAAGACCCTTTGCCACTCAATTTACAATTTTAGGATCAAGTTTTCAATCTTAATGATAAATTGTGAAGTGCGCAGATATTTCATACGCCTCTTATTAATCACAATCGTAGCACAGCACAAGGTGGACACAATTTGTGGTAGAGCTGGCCATTAAGTGCATTTGTAAAGTCAATAAATAAGCATTAAATTATGCAGATAATCGAGAGACAGCAGAGGCAGCAGCAGCACCAGCAGCGGCTAAGGAGGTGCATGCATCATCTTTTGCGTGCGTCCATTGCAATAAAGTCTTTAATTGTACACAAAGCACAACTCTGCCGAATACAAACGAAAAATTTATTTCGCAATCAATTTGACAAATGCTTAAAAGCTTATTGCGCGCAACACACATATGGCCAAAAGCCGATGGCGAGGAAGATAGCCTCAGAGCCAGCCAGCCAGCTGGCTGGTTGCTGGACATTGGCTCGTTTTTTTTCGTCGCTTTTTATAGGCCAAACGAAAAACTATTGCAGAGCTGTGTATTGCCTGCTGATGCGGCTAATAGATTGGCAACAAGTAGTCGGCCTGGTCACTGGGCATCGTCGTAAACACTTTTGTGGCCAATTGTGCATTGCTGCTGGTGTGTGTTCTAGAGTGTGGCACATAAATTGACAGCGGCAGTTGCAGCAACCAGAAACCGGCGATCACAGCTTGGCTAGGCTAATAAAGTTGCTCTGCTCAGTGTACAAATTTATATATATATTTATGACTGCTGCCGAATGTCTAAATTAGCGATGAGCGACATTTGCTGACATTGACCCACTACCGTGCTTGTTTCCCCCCTGCCAGTGGTGCGGCTGGCTTATTGTGGGTGCGAGGGTCAACACAGCAGTTAAACAATTTATGCGTGACGCGAGCAAATTATGCTAAAACATGCACAGCAATATATTTATATACTCGTACATATATACACTTGCAAAGGTGATAATTATTGAAACACATCGACTGACTGACAGACAGACAGACAGGTAGGTGTGTGTATGTGTTTGTTAATTAAATTGAATCTCATTAAGTTCAAATTACAGTCAAAAGTTGTCGTCGTTTGTCGTTTGTCATTTGTTGCAGCATTGCTCAGCATTGCGCCTGTAATTATGCAGCGTTAATAGCCAGAGGCGCCTCATCTACACCTCCCTCCCCCTCCCTTGATTCTATGCTCCTACGTCTCATGCAATAGTTTTGGCTTAGGTTGGCAATTATTTTCAGTCCGTCATTTGCAAGTATTCAAGAACACGCCAAATAATCATTATTTACTCGACTCTGCTCTGCTCTGCCCGTAAGTGTCACATGCTGTTCAGCTAGTCGTGATATCAAATGGAATTTGTTCGCCATATATATGCAGCTCTTGAGAAATCACATTTAATTGTCGAGTTTATAACTTGGCAATACACTCAGAGAAGTTGCAAGCAAACTGAGTTTCGTATTTCAAAAAACTAGAACTAAACTAAAATAAATACTTCTGCAGATTTGTAATTTCCAGAAACTAACATCCATCCCATTTTCCAACTTTAATAAATACATCTGTTTCATTTTTTATATGAATTGCATTAAATTATTTTTGATTTTTATTTTTTTTTTTGGCTAATTTGAAAAATAACAATTTGGAAGTATGTTATTTGTTTATATTTCATTTTTTATATTTTAATAAAGCAAATTTACCTATTTTAAAAAAAATTAGCAACCATAAAACTATTCCAAAAAAAACGAATTAAAAAAAAAATACTTTGCGGATACTTGCAGATTATGTCGCTATTAATAATAAATTTAAGATATTTATATTTAGATAAAATATTTGTTTACGGTACATAAACATATTTTGTATTTAAAATATTATTTACGCATTTGACGCTGGTTTGTTTGCCACAGTCGTTTATTTGTTTGTTTGTTTGTCGTCGTCGTCTCGCCGTTGAATGTTTGCGCTCAATGTTTATGCATTTTTGTCATGGACACCATTTGCGGGTTGCCGTCGTGCGGTCATCACCATGAAAAACTCAATAGCCTCCCTTCCATAACGACCCTCTCCACCCCCTCCGCTTACATTACACACACACACACTTGACAAACATAAATATTTTAATTGATTTTAGTGTTTAAATGTTTGGTGTGAAAATCGAGAGAAAAAATATTTAAAATAATTTTTCAAAAAAATATAAAGAATTATGTAAAAATATAAAAATGGTCATGCAAATTGCATGCTAAAGGCTAAATTTGAAGGACGTGGCAATACTCAAGTTTTTATTTATGCACATAGTGTGTGTGTGGGTGTCTTAAGTAAAGTGATACATTTTTGGATTCAGTGTGAAAATAAATGTATCGACTTTATTTTAAATGGCGTTTATATTTTGGACACAGATAATATCTTTATATGTATCTGCTCCCAAGCAATTAACAATTGATCTGGCTTGGTTAACCCATCTTTTGTTGACATTCAGCTAATCGGTACTCATAATTAACACATTTAGCTAATAACTTCAAGCGAAATAAACAACATTAATCACGCTCTAATGGCTTATTAATAAGGCAAACAAACCAGACCAAAGCACAGCAGAGCTGAGCGCACCATCCACACACATTGCTGGCAACTTTTATTGAAAGTTTCGAGAGATAGTACAACACTCGTGAGCGTTTCTGTTTGCAGAGCGGCTTTTCCAAAAACAATAAAATAAATCTTGGCCAAGAAAAACACATAAAAACAGCATTAGTTGGCCATAGAGTAAACTAGCCAAGGCAAAAGGCAAAACCCACTATGCTTTGCCAGGTTACAAACGACAACGAGACAACAGCGGCGACAACGACAAAGACGGTGACGCCGATGGCAACGTCTGGGCAGACAGACAGACAGACAGGCGGACGGACGGACAGACAGTGGGACAGATAGTCAGACAAGTGCCAAGTTAATTGCATTAAAAGTGAAATAAAAAGCGAGCGCGACAGCAGCTCAGATAGCAAAAATTATGAAGTGCAATTGCTGTTGCTGCTGCTGATGTTGTTGCTGCTGCTGATTTTGCTGTTGTTGTTGTGCTGTTGTTGCTGCTGCTGCTGCTGTTACTGTTGATTGAGGCGCATAATCAGCGGGGCGATGCCATCGAGCGCATTAAGTTGTTAACAGAAAATGTTTGTTTCATTTGCGCTATGATTGCAGCGAGTGAGAGACAGCAACAACGGCAACATCCGGTGGGTCAGGCGTTGTTGCCTCAGCAACATCTGCTTCTGCTTCTGTTTCTGTTTCTGTTTCTAGTTGCGCACCGCCAACTTGTTGCCGGGCAATGCAAAATAATTGCCGTCTCAATCATCTCTCTCTCTCTCTCTCTCTCTCTAACTAACTCTTTCTCTTGTGTTTTTCTCTCTTTCTCACACACGCACACACTCAGTACGTCCACATCCGTCATGCGTTCGCTTGCGCAACGTTTCTTGGCACTCTTGCCACATTTTCTTATCTATAAATAGTTTTACTGCCCACGCCGCGGTCAATAAACTCGCGACACATGCAAATTGCAGGCGGCAGCAGCAGCTGCAGCAGCCAAATGCAAACAATTAGCAACGCTGTAGTTGAAACAAAAAAAGAAAAAGAAAGCATAAATTCAAACAAAACATGAGTTAAAGTTCGAACATTTCAAAAACCTCAATCCAAAAATACCCTTAAAAAATTGTATTTTGAATTTAGTTATTTAGCAGCCAAACTATACATTTTGATGAGATACAAAAAATAAATGTAAAAATTTAATAACGCTAATTGGTTGTATTTCATATTTGCTTTAGAGCTAAAACTCAAACTTTCCTAAAATCAACATGTTAATTGCCCACTAATTCTTAATTTTATCAATTTTATTAATCCTTTAAGAAACCATTTAAAGCAGTTCAGAGTTGGAACTGAATTTAGCTTCATTTATCTAAAGTGTGTTTTTTGCCTTGCATTCCCAATTTTTACTAAATTATTTGATTGTATTTATTTCTCATAGAAACCAAACTATTTACAGCTGCTTCTATTGGTATTTTAGGTAGTTTTTTAGCAAGCGAATATAGCCATCGCTGTACTTCGAGTGTTGGGTATGCGAAATAGCACCGACCTATCGCACACTTTTTGTCATTGGGCTGCGGCGATGTCGACGATTTTTTTTTAAATTTTTTTTGTGCGCTATTATCAGACAGCGACGTTAACGTCGACGTCGACGCTTGCAGTCATGTAATGCGCGTAACAATTTCATTTTATTTTACAAAAACAACAGTGTTGACTCTGTGCATTGTTGTTACTTTTTGCAAACTATTTGCTGTATGTTTTTTTTTTTTGTGTAGCTTTTGTTGTTGTGTCTGTTTCCTCGGCTGCGCCTCTGTCGTTGTAGTTGCCGTTTGGCAGCAGCGTCGTCCATTGCACTCATTGCTCAACGCTCAACGCTCAACGCTCGACGCTCGACGCTGCTGACGTGGGCGGCCCTCATTTAAGCGATGCTGCTGCTGCTGCGCTCTTGGCCGTTACAGCGGCACGTTAGCAAATCACATAATGAAATTCATCATTTGTTGTTGTGGCTGTTGTTGCTTTTGTTGCTGCTGGCAGGCAAATTTGACTAATTGCAACGAGCAATGTAATTTTTGTTGTTTGCATCTTTATTTTTTTTTTTGTGGTTTTTCTGTATGTGCAACGCTTTTGATGTTTTTGGCCGATAGTTGCACTTGTTGCCTGCCTGCCTTTTGCTTGTTTTAGTTTTTGTAATTAGGCGCTGCTTGACTTTTAATGTTAAATGCCGCATGTTGACATTAATTTGCATTGTTTTAATTTGGTTGGGATTTAAACAGATTTAGGTGCTCGGACAGCAAATGATAAAGCAAGCAAAAAAATAAACATGATGTTTAACAAATTTATTTCTACAACGGATGTTTGGCATCGTTTTATTGCAGTTTTTTCCAGCTTATGATGAAAAAGATTACAACTCGAGAAACTGGCACACAAAAATTGTAAATACAACAAGGAAACTCTCTGTAAACAGAGAGAGATAAATACACATCGCTAGCTAAATGTGGCTACTAAGTATAATCATGTATCTATAAACTAATATATGGAGTGAATAAGTAATGTCAAACAGCTGTTCGATTTAATCGTATGCTAATTAGCTGTGCTTGCTAATTTATGACAACGTCCCAACAACTAAACTAGTTTGCACATTAAACTGGCATAATTAATGCAATGCTTTATGCTAAACCTGTTTGCCATATGATACTTGACATCAACCATTGCCATACAAATGATCAAAGTCACTCAAGCCGCGACGACCAGGTACAAATGTCTGACATAAAATGCTTAATGCTAAATATCTATCATCCATCATCTATCATCATGCCATATAAATATAAAACTGAGACGAAGTCGTTACAAATTATATTCAATTAGGCAAATCAGTCAATTCACGGGGATATATACAAGGTTGCCCCATTTGTATGCACATCGCTGTAGAGACACGTTGATGACGTCGTCAAAGTCGCCGTGCGACTGCCAAAGATCAACGCGCAACGGAGTGAATGCACTCGGAATGCACTTCATGGCAACACGGCCAAGTGTCAATAGCTGCTGCTCAGCTCATCAGCTGCAAGCCAAGCCATACCACACTAACGTGGCAGGCGAGGGCACTTTGATAAGTTGCTCGAAAACCAATAAAAGGTTAGGTGGGTTAGGCTAGGGCGGCTGCCCGGGTACAGTAACCCCCGCCGTCCCACGTGAGGCATTTACGACTCGTTTACTTAATCCCCTTAATATTTACAACATCTGCACTAAGCGTCAGATTTAAGCTAGTTGCCTTGGCTGGATATCGGACAGTTATAATGAGTCTACAAGAAAGGTGGAACAAAGGTAATGTAATCTGTCCCCTCCGATGTGCAATGCCAGAAGAAATGTTGAGCCAACTAATCTGCTTCTAACGGAATCGCCGTGAGCAAAGGACAACATGGACTATCTATAAAATAGTTAGCTACAAAAATAAGTAAGACTTTCTTAAATTTTATTTGTATTTTTTAATTTTTATCTTTCGATTTGCAGTCTGGTTTATGTAATTACAAAATGCACAACTATTTGAAATTTGAATCAGTCTTCACATATATGATCTAATCTATTTTTGAGCAGTTATTTAACATAAATTTCAAAATATACAACTTATTTAGAATTATAAATAAATTATTAAATATATTTCAAGTAGATTTTATAGTGAAAAAGTATTTGCAATACAAAGTTTAAATCATGTTCAACTATCGTCAATTAATCATACCACCCACTTGCGCCCACTTTTGAATTTTCCTTCTTATTTAGCATTGCACATTTGCATTGCATCCAAACTTGCGTAAAATGTTTTGTTATTGCTTCTGTTCTCTTAGTGACCAGCGTCAATTTACATGGCAGCCCCCGCTTGCGCCCCTATAGAAAATATATATATATATATATAGAAAAAAAATAAATATATGTATATATAGTTAGTACCGGCATAGGTATAACATTGATTTGGAGCGATGAACTCGTACGGCCTTCCAGTCACCTCCATCTCCACCTCCCAGTTTGTGTTACTTTCCTCTCTTCGATGCGTGTTTGCGTTTGGCAGTTGTTGTTTA
The DNA here is from genome assembly GCA_035041595.1 of Drosophila basisetae. Classification (NCBI taxonomy): domain Eukaryota; kingdom Metazoa; phylum Arthropoda; class Insecta; order Diptera; family Drosophilidae; genus Drosophila; species Drosophila basisetae. The sequence continues at coordinate 3,688,847 of JAWNLB010000090.1, forward strand.
TATGCGATTTGCATTGGGGCAAAATGTAAAATGCAAACATTTCACAGCAACAAGAACAAGCAAAACACAAAATTAATAGCAACAATAATAATATTAAATGTGGAATGCAATTATTTAAGTGTACATTACGACTTGTCGACTTGGCACACACATCTGTCTGTGATATTAGCAATACAATAACAACAATAGAAGCGATAATTATGCTGAGCATTTTAACGATTCAATTAACAGAAGCCATAGGGGGGGCTCCGGGAAGATGAAGTTGCGTCTGTCATTCATATGTTAAGAAATAGCTAATTTTTAATTGTCAAACCGAGAACAACACAGAAATACGAAGCAAACAATAATTTTTAACGCGTAAAATGCGCATGTAAATTGTAAAACGAATATTAAGTTTCAGTTTTCAATTTTCAGTTTTCAGGCGCGCGAACGTTGATATTGTGAAGTATGTACAAATCTTTAGTATCTATAGATTTAGCATGGTTTGTGCTACTGACCCAGACAAGCTTTATGGACTTATTTTTCAGTACAATTTCGACGACGCATAAGTCACGTCCTGCCATCCAGCATAGAAATGGAAATAGAGGCCGCTAAATTATGGTCAGTATTCTGTATTTTATTTTTTTGCTTTACATATGATATTCACTCATAAATAATGTGTGTCTAATGTGGCACATACATAAGGTCTCAACTCTTATCGCATCGTAACGTATTTGCCCTACTCTGGCACCCCCTCCCGCTAGCTGACTACTTGGCCCTCACTGATTAACGTGTGCTTAAAAAAGCAATTTGTTTCGCATTTTTATGACTTAAATATTGTATGGCTTTTTATTGTGCCTACATCCTTGAAACAATGCTTGCGATTGCTAGCTAATGTATGTTTGTTTGCGTATTTCGATTTTATCAGTTTCCTCTTGCGCCCCCCGGGAGAATTCGCGCTCAAGATTTACTCAGAATTGAGTTGCATTCATTTCAATAAGGCAGCTGTGGCAGCAATTGAATTGTGAAATTGATAAACAAAATAAATATAATTTATATAAAAAAAAATATGTTATGAATAAGATTAAATATTGTTAATGTATGACGTAAATTTTGTTATTTTGTTCAATAATCGTATGCAAATGTTCTTGTTGTCGTGTTTCGCAAAGCTTTTGTTTTTGGAATCTTTTTTTGCAACGGATGCCGTCCAATCGTAAAAACAATAAAAATAACAACAAAAAGCGCTCTAAAATTTGCATGTAAATTTCTAGTGAAACCAACTGTAAAACAACAACAGCAACAACGAAAACAACGACAGTTCAGTGTGCATTTCCCTAATGCGTCGCTGACATGCCACACAGAATATTTGCCGTTTGTTGTTTCTCAATTTGTTGCTTTTTTGTCTTATACCCTGCACTAACAGAAATGGGTATAATAAAGATTTTTAAATGCTTATTGCAAATGGAAAAAGGAAGCTTGTTTTGACCCTAATTGGTTTTTGATATGTGAGTCAAGTCGACGTAAACTTTAGTACATTCACTTTTCAAGCTCAAAGTCTATATTTATAGCCGGCACATTTTTAAATTTTATAATTCGGATTTTTCTATGAAATTGAAAATCTATTTTGCAGCTATTAATTGTCTATGGCGTCCTCCAAGTTTGGCGCTCTAAACTAGACAATTTCGCACTTTGGGTTTTCTCGGCTTGTTTATTTCGCAGCATTTTAAAAAATTGCAGTGCCTGATTCTTTTTGGGTTAATGTCTCATTGTCTTACGCGCGACAGTAGCAGCAACAACAACAAACAACAACAACAACAGTGCCTACCAGAACTACAATGCCAAAAGCAGACGATGCAATTGCTGTGATAAATAAAATTATTACAAAAGCGTCCCCACACACAAGACAAACAGAATGTGTACCAAGCCACCAAACAAAGAGGGGCAGGATTGTCAGACATATGAAATTTATATCAAGATATACATGCATATGTGGAGAGTTGCTGCCGCTGCTTGAATGGATTGTGGACAACGTTGGCAATTGCTTGATTTATGTGCAGCCCGATAAAAAAAAAAATATACATATAAATAAAAAGTTATGCCGATGAAACATATATGTATATATATAAATATATATATATATAAATGTGCGTTGTAAATTGGATTTTGGTCGGGCATTTAGCGAGAAGTAGAAGTTGCTCGAGCCCTTAACAACGATTTTCTCAGTTGCGATAACCACACACAGGCACACTCACACAGAGAATACAAAGGTGGCCCAAAGATTAGCTGGAAAAATGCGTTTACACGTGCGATTGATGACCCCAATTTGATTAGCTAGTTAGCTGTGAACATGGCCTTTCAACTAACTAGCAACAGCTAAATGTCATTAGACCCTAAGGTGTAGTGTAGAGTTGCGTCTCTGGGTGAAAGCCACAGGGGAAATGGGCAGCATTTCGAAATTAATTATGTCACATTATGTAATCTGATAAGCATGTTGCGGTTGCTGTTGCTGTTATTGCTATTGTCATTGTCATTGCCTCTATTGTTGTTGCTGTCGGGTAAGCTGAGACATCGGCAATGCGCAGCCGCAACGTCAACGCGCCACTGCAACACGCGGCGACCCTCTTCAAAGTGTCTGCCTCGCCTGCCAAGGATCATCGACAACAAAAGGGAAGAACAGCAGCAGAAACCAAGCGTTCTGGTTTTTTTTCGGCTGTTTCAGGTTATAATTCGCCTTCAGGTAGGCGATATGCCTTTTTGTCTTTTAGGCAAGAAATATGTATTTTCTTTTTTCAAATGATAATTCGGTAGTTCAAGAACATGCCTCTGATATTGTTTTTGGCTTTTGTTGGGTTTCATTCAAAAGAATTTCTTGTAAAAAAAGAGCATAAAACTGAAATGAAATCTCAGTAATGGCGACTGGAAACTTAAGCCGGTGCAGAACACTTTAATAACAGGTATAAAAAAAAAGAAAAGATTGGATATGTACAGGGGATACGCTGCTGTAAAGGTTCGTGTAATGTTATGTTGAGCATGGAAGTGACTGCGGTTGAGCATAAGTTTAATTAAAATAATTCACATGTGTGAGATAAAAAAAAATCAATTGAAAAACGTTAAATACGGTTTTGTGGAAAATGGTGATTATTACAAAAATTGATGCTTTCGAGAGTAGAAGTTCTCAAGCTGGCTTTTAATGACTTATTTACTTAATGGCGACTTCGAAATTGCTTTTCAAGATATATAATAAATTTAAATCTTATGCCGAAAATCTTCTAAACAGCTTAAATATAAATGTAATATACCACAGAATTAGACTCCCTCAATTATATTTTGATAACAACCCCCCGCTATTGTTTTTTCTAACGACTTTTAAAATATATATTTTTGGTATATAGAACCCATTACCAGGGCACAATTCACTGATTTCTCAAGTGCGCCGCAGATGGTTTCTGCGCCAACAGACTCTGGAGTGGACTCTGGCTTAATCCGCTTTATAAAATACACGACGCACTTTACAACGACATAAATACAAGTTATGAGCCTTAATGGGACGCCTGCAACCCTTTTTAATAGTGTATGATGAACACACAAACACATTCGCAAAATATCCATAAAGGTGGCCAGCTCAGAGCAATACACATAAAGCAGCATAAACGGGCTTAAAATTAATTGAAATTGTATCCTTTTTTTTGGGGCTGTTATTGTGGAGCAATATTTGGCCATAAATCGCCTTTACATCCGCGGCTGAATAAGAATAAGAATAAAGTAAAACTGAAATGCGTTTCATATCGTAAAATGCATAATTGACTTAAATTTCGCTTTAAGCCAAAATAATTTGTGCATAATTTAAGCGTCTGCGAACAGCTAAACTCAAACTGTGCAAATTTGAGTGTCGGAAAGGGGAGGGGCGATCAGATGAGGAGGCACACTTAATATGCAGGACGCATAAAAAGTAAAGCACAGCCCACCCAATTTACCCACTGGCCGTGTCCTGTTCAATGGCAGTGGAGTGCAAGTGAAATTGCGTATAATATGTTTTTAATTACATTTTTGTTGCGACGCCAATTACCCAGCCAGCCTGCCAGCCAGCCAGCCAACCAGTCAGGCAGTAAGCCAGCCCAAGCAGACTTGGCCATATTTTAAAGGCCAACTGGCTACAGTTTGGATTTTTACGCAGCACTTGCCAGCCAGACGTGCTTTACAGTTAGCTTGTTTGACGTTGTCGTTATCGTTGTCATTTGCATCAAAAGTAGAAAATGCACTTCTATCGGCGACATAAAGGAGTAACGGCTTTCCAAGAACAAAAAAGTCAACTTGGTCGAAAGTAAACGAGCAGAGAGCAAAGCGAAATTGTGATAAGGAACATTTTTAGTTGGGGTTTTTGGTTTTTTGGTCTGGCGATTTATCAGCGACCATTTAAATTCATAATTTTTGCATTCAGCATACAATTTATTTAAATTGCCAAATTGCAAATGCAGACAGCTTGCGGCATTTTTTTTTCCGTGTTGTTGTGTCTGTTCTATGCAGCATGCAGCAGCAGACACAACAACAACATGCACGCCACAAAACGTGTGCAACGAAACGAAAGGGGCAGCAGCTAATCCCGGAACGACGTTGTCCTCCGTCTCGTCTCTATCTAGAATTGCGGATTATGCAAATAATTGGCAACAACAACAAAAGCATTAAAAGAAATAAACATGAAATGTATTTCCAATTTAGTTGCAAGGGCATGCGCCGAAATATGCAATTATGCAGCGGCGCTGTTGCATTTTTTGTGGCAAGTGGCAATTAATATGCGTTGCATAAATTAACAGACACACATGCATAAAACAAACACAAATGCCACGCAACAATAATAAGTGGCAACTGCAAGTTTCACTTGAACCCAACGGGCAGAAGCAGTAGCAAGCCGAGCACAAAAGGGTTGCATTGCACACACACACACACACACACACACACACACAGATTTACTGAACGCAGACACTGCTTCTTAATCCTTGAGCAAATGCACACAATAATTACCATCAATGAAACATAAATAACAAGATGAAAAAATACTCATAAATGCTTGCAGATTATTTGTTAACTGATATTAAAATATATAAATATATATATAAATGTTGATATTGTGTTTAGTGTATATTTTATTTGTCTGTATTTATTTTATAAACTTCTCTGCCTATATTACCAAATATTTACAGATGATTAACGTTGAAGAAGCCACGTGTTTCTATGGAACTATTAGCAAATTTCAAAACTGGTCTCCTAGCAACTTAGGCAGCTTTTGAAACGCATCACAAAAGGTTTAAATAAACGTAAAGAAATTTGTCTTGTAGCCTTTTGTTGTTGGTCGCCGACTTTGATGACTTTTTGCGTTGACTTGCGCGCCATGTGGCAAATTATTTGGATATGACAACCCTCTACCCAAGAAGAAAAAAACAGTGACTGCTTGAAAGCGCGCAAAACATGCGCAGTTAGAAATTGCGTCATAGGCTAAAGCCAAATGCGCAGTTTGCAAAAGGAACAAGGACATTTGCGTCGCCTGTCAGGCTGAATTGATGTGACATTGGAATAAAGGACTTAAAAAAAGGTGCCTGGCAGCGGCAACCGCAGATAAGCCGAACAGCAGAGAGACAAACGCAAACAATCAAATAGAGACGCAAATAGATGCCGACACTGTGCGTCAATTGATCACAATCAGAGTTCTATACAACAACAACAATGGAGAACAGTTTGTTCACCTTTACAGCGGGAAATCCATCAAGAGTTTTTGAGCTGCCACCTCAAGCGGCAAACTCAATCGAGTGTTGGTGCGCATACAAGCAGCAGCAGCAGCAGCAAAGGCAATAAAAACTGTGCAATGCGCTAATAAAAAAAATACAAATTTAGCCATTGTTGTTTGCCGTTGGTGCTTTGCTAATAAAATGTGATGTGCGAACATAAACTGGCTGGCTGGCAAACAGCGAGTGTAGCTGCTGGCAGCCAACGCATCGTATGAGCAATGCGCACAAATTCGTTAAGGTCACCACTAATAAAGTTGCGCCAGTTTAACGCAGCGGAACTTTGCCAGAAACTATTTCGACTTTTTACAACTGCTGCTGGTCGCACATGAGCAGAGCATGCAACAACAGCAGCAGCAGCAGCAACAGCGCACAATTTGCAACCGGCCCTACGTGCAACGCGTGTTTATTAAGCGAATTTATGTGCTGTAAATAAAAAACACCAGCAAAAAATTTTCATTCATTTAGCCCAACAGCTAACAAACTGTGACCAGAAATCACAAAAAAAAAAAACGTTAGTGAACTCGAGAGGAGCAAGAGTGACACAATTTGGCCCATAAAATATTTGAATGGTCGCGACGTGCAACGCTACGCAGCAGCAAGGTGCAACAACATCCCTCAAGCGTATGGCCACATAAAAAGTCTGATGCAGTCCCTTCATCTTGTATTAACAAATAAAAACAGCACACTTTATACCCAAGGATTAAGCAATTTTTGCAAATTCCTTAAATCATTCGAGTTTTTAAATCAACTCTAGCTGTGACTTTAACATTTACCATGACTTGAACTACAGAAGACTTAAAGATTATAATATGGTTTACATATATATATACATACATATATAGATACATATATATATTTATACATTTCAATTTGTTTTTTTTTAAATATTTCTCTTTTTAATGCCAACACTCAAACTCACAATATATTAAGTTATTTCTAGTTCACAATTCCTACAATAAATAAAATTTGCTAAACTGAGTTTCTCTCCATTACAGCAACATTCATTTAATTTACACTCTTCCTTTGTCCAGTGTCACTTTTTATTGACTTTAATATGCAAATGTGTTCTTACAATTTCATCTATCTACAATTTCAACTAAGAGAATTCATTTTAAAGTTTTACGAGCCAACAATTTATGTGGCGAAAACTTTGATTAACTTTTGTCGGTCCCATTTGATGCTTTGTGTGCATCTCTAAAGTTTTAGTTTGTGCTACAAGTTTCTTACCCAACTTCTGAGATGGAACAACACATTAGACTTATGTGGAAAAGTGCAAAACATACCTGCAAGTAAATAAGAGAAGCAAACATTAATATCAATTAGAAAGCATTTCAATGTGGAAATTAAATTTTAATTAGAGTCAGGACACGGGTCAACCTGGCCAAGTAGTCTGGCCAGGCTGCCACATAAATTAGTAGTAGTGAAAGTTTCTGCTTTTCCCCAACAACGACTGCAAATCTCATATAACCCGAGGAGCATTTTTCCATTAAAGAATACAGACAAACACACACATGCAAGTTTTGTCCATGCAACCGAGCGAGAGTCATAAATATCACATTTGTGGCAGACACACATACATACATATATACGCATGTCTGCTGCATTGTGTTTAGTGCTGCATACAACGGGGGGCATTTGGCATTTTATGAGGTGCAAATAAAAAGTTTGCCATAAAAATGCCATAGACATGTGTAGAAACGGCAAACGGCGCATAAAAATGCATGTCTGCGCCAAAAAGACATGTGAAGGGAGGCGGCGGCAGGCGAAAGTATCTCTAACTAGCAATCGGAAATAAGGTTGAGGGTGCAACAAAATAAAAAGCATGTAAGCTCTTCCTGTGTCGTCGTCGTCGTCGCCTTGGCAGTCGCCCGCCCTGTCTGGCGCCACGCCTTCCCGCCCTCTTCAGCCAACCAGCTCTTCGCGTGTGCAAAAAGCGAAAGCTTTATTTTGAGCGGAAACTTTAAGGTAGCTCGTGAAAACTTTAATTAATTTGATGCTGCTAAGGTTGCCACTTCATCATGCAGCACGTCAGGCACAGGTGCAATTCATAAAAGGAGCAGGACACACTGAAGTAGACCGCTTGAAACTGTAATCCTGACAAAGCCAGTCCCATTTATTATTGAACCTTAAAAGCTATTTGCTACGTGCCACGCCAACAGAGCATGCAACACAAATTATTAGTGCACATATAAATCCATAAGGGATAACATGCAAGGAGAGTGGGTGGAGTTGCATGCATATCAGACATGCAACGCGTAAAAACAATCGATGTATTGAAATTGATTAGCTAGTTGAGCTCAAGCATATTAAATAGGAAATGGCACAACAAGCGTGTGAGTGCATTCAAGTATGCAAGTGTGAATATATTCATGAGTATTCAATGGGTGTATGTAAAAATTGTTGGCCAGCGGAACAAAACTAAAAGTTAACAAACTTTAATTAGCTCAAGTAAATAAGTTAAGTAAAGTTAATTATGGCCAGCCACAAAAGACAAAGTTTACAAAATCGAATTAGCTGCATTTATACAAGAGATTAAGCCAAGTTGAATGCCTGAGAAAAGCGCAAAACGCATACACAAAGGGAGAGATATAGACACAAGTTGCAATTATATTTGGTGGCAAACACATAGAATGTACGTACAAGCTTTTATAAATCAATGAACGGAAGTGAAGCGAAGACAGCACAGCACACAACACAAAGTTTCCTCATTTAATTCTTTACATTTTGTGCTTGCCACAACAACAACAACAACTGGCAATGCAATTTGGCTGGAACGTTGCCGACTGCATTTTCAAAAGAAATCGAATCGAAGCGGCACTTTTTTTTCCTTTATCAGCGTCGCGACATCAGCAACACGAAACGAAACGAAGCAACAACAACAAGAGCAATAACAACAACAACAACTTGCCCCCCAGTTCAACAACTGCTGCGAGGTGCAAATTTCACACACACACAGTAAACTAACAAGAAAGGAGAGCGAGCATACAAAGCAAGCACTTGACAAAAAAATGGCAAGTCTACTGCCATGTCCTGAGTAGACACTTTGGACCCGCTTGAGCGTCCATAAAGGTGACAATAACTTAACGAGCAATGAACCTACCAACAAGCAGAAGTAATAGCAGCAGCAGCAGCAGTTGTCGTTGTTGTTGTTGTTGTTGTCATTGCTGCTCTTGACGTTTTGCTGACCGGCGACATGGCACAAGGAAGTGCCACTAAATTGTTGCAGATAACAGAAAGCAGCAGGCAGCAGGCAGCAGAGTCAGACAGGCAGTCAGTAACAACAACAATAATAATAATAAGTAAGGGGAACTCTCAAAGTCAGCATGTGGTCGTTGTATAGTGGAGTTTAACTGAAACTGGTAACTAAGGGAGCGCGCCTCCTTTGCTCCGTGCAAGCATAACAAAAACGTTGCCTGTTGTGCATTTTGATCAGCAGCATTTAACATGTGCAGCAAACTCGTCAATTTTTGGCAGTTATTTCGCATTGAATACACACAACAAAAACACACACACACACACCATAAATACCTGTGTACAACGCTGCGTATGATAAATGGCAGTTGAACTACCTTTTTGGTTGTGCACGTGCTGAAGAAAAAAGCAGCAGCAGCAGACAACGAACCCGCAGCAAGCAAACATTGCCAAAGCAGATGGGGTAGCAGATATGAATTTGAGGTGAGGGGGTGCGAGGGGTGGTTAGACATCTCTTTAAGCCATGGCCATGCGAAATGAGCTGTTGAAATGGCAATTTAAGTGACTGTCGAGTAGCTGCCGAGTAGATGCCAGATGCCAGAAGGATAAAAGCACAACAAAAGGAGGCAAACAAAATTCAACAAATACAATGAAAATATAAAAAAAAAGGCGAGAAAAAGCAAAGAAAAACACGCGCGTGAAAAGCAATGCCAAAGGGCAGCCAGCAAATACTTGCGGCCAAAGACGTGCAAATCATTTGCACTCTGTGTGTGTGTGTGTGTGTGTTTGTGTGTGCGTCGAGGAGTCAGTCATGCAACAGCCGAAGAGTAGTCAAGCAACCGCAGGCATTGTATCTGTTGGATGTGTTAGTTTGTATCTTTAAGCTTGTATCTCATAGTTTACAGTCTGACGCCTTCGCTGGAAAGTGTTGTCAAGGCACCAGCAATTCATTCATGATGAATGCATTTGTCGGAGGCGACACCAATATAAATACACACAGATACACTCAGCTCAGACAAGGTAAGAAATTAATGCATCAAAGCGTCGCAGACGATGACAACGCCCGTCGCTCAAGTGGAAGACAGAGCATGTCGCAAGGATGCGGATGCGAATCATGAAAAAGTGCTCAGGCGTAAATAAAGCGTTTGTCGCATCAAAATCATTAAAGATGCATAATCAACAACAAAAATTCACAAGAAATTCTTGTGTAAATAACTGAAAATAAAGCACAGTACAGCACAGCACAGACAGTCAGACTGACCAAATGATCAAGAGAATCAAATGATTAATTGACTTGCCACCAGCTGACAATTTCAAATACCAGATCAAGTGTTGTCGCACCAACCGCAGTTGCCTTTTGGTGGGCCATTCCAAACTCGAAATCCATCATTTAAATTAATGATTCACAAAAGGCAACCAAAAATGATTATTAACAAAAACCATTAAAAATGAAAATCACAAATAAACAGAACAATGCACATTTGAATATGGCAAAAAAAAAGTAAGGAGAAATATGAAAAACAATCAAAATGAGCATATAATTCGGGCACGAGTCTAATCATTTTGTGGGATTCTTTCTTGCTTTTTTTTTAAAGCAAATTTAATATGCATGAAATAAAAATAATTACTACACAAAAAACGCTGTCACAAACGCTCATTAATTCTGAAAAGTTTTCGTCAAACAACATTTTGTTGGAGAAAATCCAGTGAACAAACGTAAGTCGCGTTTTTTTTCGTATTTTCTGAGAGTTTTCTTGCCTCTTTTGTTGAATTTATAAGCGAAAAAATCAGCATCACCATAATTTATTTGTTGGTATTAGTGGCGGCGGCAGTCGCAAGTGTATTCGTATTCACATGACGTCACTAAAACCATTAATCATCCACAAATGAAGGAAATCAGCAAAAAGAAGGGTAGCTTGGGACGCGGAAAAGGCAAATGTGCTGTTGCTGTTGGCGTTGCTGCTGTTGTTGCACATGCACATCTTCCAGCACCCAGCTGCCATCATCATTAATCGCCAGCCAAAACTCTCACTTTCCTTTCAGCAGCAGGCAATTAAATGACTCCGACTTTGTAACTCACTTGAGCGCTTTTAATTTCAATGCGTCGTGGAGACATACAAAAAAAGTCTGAAATAAAAAGACAAAAAAGGAAAAAATACACAAAAAAAAAACATGCGCAATTCGCAATTTTTCATTAAGCAATATTAATATGCTGATGACGCGACGCACAAGAAAAATAAGAACAGCAACAGCAAACAGAAAACATAAAACAAAGTGCAGCAAAGTAAAAATAAAACAGCAAACATTGAAATTAAAAAATAAAAAGAAATGGAAAAAAATCGGCGCAAAGCAAAAGTAAAGTAAACAAAATACATATAAAAAAAAAGAAGAAAAAAAACTTTACATTAATCATTACAAGCGCAGACAAAGCGCCGAGCGCCGGAGCTTGCCGTACGTAGCCAAAGGGGGTGTGGAGCGGAAGTTGGCTGGCAACCGCTGGGAAATTGTCGCGTGTTGTTTCTCTTTGCCTGTCTGCTCGTTTATTTCTTTACTTATTTATTTATTTTTATTTTTTTTTTTGCATGTGTGCTGATGCAGCAGCAAATTGCAACATGCAACATGCTTGATGTGCGGTATTTGCAAGACAAATGCCTGATAATGACCGTCATGTAAATTAACAGCAATGGCAAACAGCCAAAACTAAGCGAAGGAATGAAAAACCCACAAGCAGCTCATAGGATTTCCCTGCACTCCTACCCACGTCAAAACACGCACACACACACAGGCACACACACAATTGAGTACATGTTAAGCACATCAATTTCAGAGCCATAAAAAATCCCATAAAAAGGGCAAAACTTTCAAAAATAGATGCAGGATCAAGGAGAAGGAGCAGGGTGCGGTTGGAAGGCGGCACGTCATTAGCCTGGCACATTAGTCATGGGTAGATTTGCTGGCGGCGTCGACAACTTTCTCGATTTCCCAGCCACAAAATACGCACACACACACGCACACACACATAAAAGCACACACATACATATACACCACAGGGAGACACAGGCAAACAAAACACGTGGAAAAAGCTGAATACTTTTGACAGAAGCACGCGTGGCGCCTCCAAAGTATGCAGCAAAAGTATCTATACCGCTGCAAAGGACATTAAACCCAAATCCCAGAGAGAGAGAGATGGAGAGAGAGAGAGTAAATGCAACAGCGCAGGCGCCTAAAGTAGGGAGCAGGCAACTCTCGATAGGCGCCTCTAAAAGCTTTTTAGCCAGGCAGCCCAAAGCAGCCGGCCGGCATTACCGTGGCCATGGCCATGGCCGTGACAATGAGCCAGCAGCAGCAGTAGCAGCAGCCAGCAGCAGTAAACATGACCATGGCCGTGAAAGCAACCCTCCGCCCCCTCACACACACACACACAAACACACGCATACACAACCTGAATAGGCGGCTGTCCTTGCACTTGGCCTTTTGCGTAGGCGGCGTCTCGGTTTCGACTCCGGTTTTTATGTTTATGTTGCGTTGTGATATTTTTGGGTTGCGTAAAATGTTAATAAACTGCCGAGAGAGAGAGAGAGCGAGAGAGAGAGGAGGCTGCATTGGGGTGCTTTCTCTTTGAGCTGGAGTGTTTTGTCGGGTGCTTTGACCTTGTTGCCTCCGTCGGGAGGCATTTGGCAAATGTGCGGCACGCAGACTTCAAGGCCCACGTCTGTTTGACGCACTTATACATTATTTAAGCGAGGGGCACAAATGCCTATATATATATATATATATGCGTGGGAAAATGTCTGTTTTAGAGGTGTTGTTAGGGAACTGAGCTTTAAATGTGCATTTTTATGGCATTCCGTTAGCTAGACACAATTTAATATAAAGGTGCCTGAACCTGCACACAATAAATAGCCAGCAATCAGAGCAGACGCAAAAAGGGCATTTAGGACCCATAAAATTTGCGCTTTTGTTTTTTTTATTTATTTATTTTTTTGTTGGGGCACATTTAAATTTTGTGTACATAATTTCAATATGGTTCTCGCGACTACGAGAGGCTTTGTCACTAAATTTATTGGCTTTTACTTTTCACTTGTATATTTGTTGTCGAAGGACACATTTTGTTGTTATTTGTTTTTGTTTTGGGGCAGCAGCAGCAGCAGCAGGTGCTTGGGTTGCAAGGTCAGTGGCTGACCAGCGGCTTAAACACAGCGGTCAATGCACAGTAGGGCAGCTGCCGCCAAATGCTTATGCGTATGCAAAAAGTTAATGTTTAAGACTAGGCAACAACTTTGTAGACGACAGGCAGCTGCAGCAAAAAAAGAACAGAAAATAACCAAAAAAAAAAGAAAGTCCACGTCGATGTCGATGGAGTGCAGCATGAATAGCAACATCCCTGTGATCATCCTTAAGCGTGCTGCCGCCTCATAATGGCAGTAATAAAATGAGCTTAAAGCGCATTATAGCGACAGCCTGGCTCGGATAATGGCTCCAACTTGTTCCCTCTTTCGTTTTATGGCCAGAAATTGGTAATTTCGTGCATCGATGGCAGACGAGCAGAACAGAAACGAGGTGAGGAGAGGAGTACCACGACGAAACGTTGTCAGGGCCAAAAGGCGACGCATACAAATTGTCCATAAAAGACATTGCATTGGATCAAAGCAGTTGTCTATTATCGTTGGATTATGCGACATACATATAAGGAAGAAGACGACAGCGTTGATCAAATCAAGCATGGCTCTATGTGAGAGCGTCTGTGTGTGCGTCTGTGTCTGTGTGTGTGCTGCATGATGTCTTGTGTTGATTAGAAGCTGTTACAGTCCATTAGTTGCACATTGTGTGAGCCACGTTTTTAAAGACTACACACATCACACATCAGTCGGGTATGGGAAATTTGAGCTGCACTTGCGACCGGAGTGGCAAATAAAATTAGTGAAACAAGCTTAAAAAAAAAAACAAACAAAAGTAAAGATTGCCCGCAATATGATATAACCGGCAACATTAAATATGCGTCATCTGTTTATTAAGTAATATGAACAAAAAAAAATTTAAAAGAAATATATAATTTTACAATTGTCAAGATTAAACAAAACGAATGCGCTATGCAATCGGAGATAATTTGAGATAATACATATGAGCAGAAAGAGAAATGTTTAACTTATCCTCGAGTGATTTGCAGTTTTAGACCATAATAAAATTCTCGCCATTCTGGCCATATTAAGCCATACATACAAAAAAAAATGGTTAAGAGAAAAATATATAATTTTATAACTGGTCATTAAAATACACTTGGAAATGTATTCTACTTAAGCACTATTTAAATTTACAATCTTTCATATTTTTTTGTGCCATATAAGCCTCAATCTCATATGGTGAGCATGCAAGCTTTGCTATTGTGTGATTAGCCAGAAACTACCACGTATTCTCTCTTTCTCTCTTTCTCTCTATCTCTCTCTCTCTCTCTCCCTCTCTCTTTAGTTATTTAAAAGATACACTTGAGCTTATTTATGACTCTCACATTTTGCGAATGGCATTTTATTTTATGATAAATGATTGGCTGTAATTAAAGTGGCTCGTTGCTGCTTTGTGGTTTGGCTGCTGCTGCTACTGCTGCTGCTGCTGCTGTTACTGCTGCAGGCGGCAGCCAAGAGTCCTGTGCTCCTGCTGCTGTCAGCACATTGACCTCAAGCACAGGACGTTGTCGAGAACGGAAACTGAGCAAAGTTAATAATGTGCAGCAGGCGTTGGCGCAGTTTTCATTCTTCCTCGTCGTATTTTTTTTCAATGACTGGCAGCCTGTTCCTTGCGGCTGAATGACTTTGCTGAGTGGATGACTGGCGGCTGCTTCCTGCCAGGCAGCTGAAACTGAGCGCCAAAAAAAGAAGCAAACTAACAAGCGCATAAAACAAAATAAAAATAAATTGCGTTGTACCTATGAACAAGTATCTGCATGTACACGCATGTAGTTGGATGCATATGTTTATCTATATATATTTCCCACAAAGTTACAGCTGCTATGAAGGACTCTAGTCTGGCATTTTTATGTTGTATGCAACAACTGCAAAATACTAAATACAACTAATTGATATTTTTATGGATTTTTTTGATGTTGTTGTTGTTTAATCAGCACACAGTGGTCTAATTTTATTTTTGCATGACCAAAAACATATGCGAGGCAAATAAAAAAGAAAAAAGACGCATCCAGAAAACAAATGAAAAATTACGCTTAATTTTATGTAAACTCTACAAATTAAGCAATTTATTTTCATTAACGCAAATAAATTCGACCCGCACAAAAACTTGCAAGCTAAAAAAAAATACAGACTCAAAAGAAAAAATATGATTTCGACGCCCTCAAGCGTGTCGGCGGCACCCACACACACACACAAATAGACACCGCCCCCATCTAAACCCTCCTGACCCCCTTAAAAATAACAAAGAAATGTGCAAAAATCGTATACAATAAATATTAATTAACATACATGGGATATTACAACAGCTTTTGCCTTTTTCTGGCCAAAGAGGAGCAGTCAATTCATTTTGACCATATGTTGACAAGAATAACAAGCAGCAACAGCAGCAACAGCGGCGGCAGCAGTAATTAAAAAGAAAATGTTGTAAGTAGCGAAAAACCAAACATGCAACAATATACAAAAGCCAATATAAATCAAAGTCAAGTGAACAACACAACAACACAAAACATAAAAATTAAATGTGCCACTTAAATGTGCCACATTCAAGCGTCAAGTCGAGCTACCAATGGAACTTGCCTTGAATCGAAAATAATTTGCACATTAATCAGATTTATTGTCCACAGCGTCAGCCTAAATACTTATGTTCAAACATATATATATATATATATATATATATATACTGAGTACAGTGAAGTTCGTTCTCTAATAGACATCTGGGGGCGAGACAATGCCAACAACAAATAACAAACAACCAAACTATAGGCAACAATAGCAATACAACAGCAACAACACAAGCAGCAACAACAGCTCTGGCCTGTTGTTAGGTGTCTCGAGTCGCTTTTTGAGGGTGGCTAATGACTACTACAGACTACCATAGCGCCGGGCAGAGATTATGTCATCGTGGAGCACCATGGCGAATGTTTTAATTAAAATGTTCACCAAACTCAACAAATGCAGTCAGCCAAGTCAGTCGTAGCGAAGGCGCTCATAAATCTTCCATCTGTCATTCGAAATTATTGCAACGATTAAAACAATATTCAATAAACTATCGCATCAAGTGCACAAGCGCACTGATTCAACGAGTATCTAATGAATTTTGCACATCGTCATCAACGGGTCGCAGATACTGTTTAAAAGACTCAAGCGACGACAGCAATCAACTACTGTATTTGAAAAAAAAAAACATCATCAAAAGCTACTTCGATTTGTAAATACAAAATCTACGACTCTTTGAAACGAGGTTATATATAATTTAACGAAAGAAATCCCTATCATATGCAATTTCCAGTTATACCCTAAAACTATTAAAAAATGGGAAATTAGACATATCGAAATTATGCAAAAGTACGTAATGATCAGAAGGAAGCATATCCGATTGCATAAAGTACATATATATTCTTGATCGCTCAGAGACTATAAGATTTAGAGACTGCAAGTTTGGACTGTTACTGCTCGTACGCATACCAAGTTTATTTCACTTTATCATCGTATATCGATACAAATCGATAGCAATAAAATACACAATTGTAAAGAAATAGCCTTTCAACTCACATATAAGAATATAAGAATATATATCTATATATAGCAATGAACCTTCTCAGCTGTGGCTGCATTGGGTCATTAGCAGCAGCAGCAGCTGGCAGTCATCGACAACGACTCGCTGTGCTTATAAGCAACGATCTTCATGAACAGCACTTGGGAGCGCTGTCAAACGGTTGACACTCGACCGCTGAGATGCGACCGACTACTGTGTATCGTCATCGTCATCGTCGTTATCATCAACATCATCATCATTATCAACGTGATTATTGCTCATCAGCGCAATGGAAACAAACTTACAGCGGACATTATGTCAGTCAGCTGTCATACAACGACTGTGAGACTGAGTTTGAGTCTGAGACTGAATCTGAATCTGAATCGGAGTTTTTGAGTCAGCGACTGAGCGACTGAGACTTCAATTTCAGCCAAGCGGCAACAAATGCAACAATCACATCAACTGCAACAACAACGCCAACAGCGATGAGTAAAAACAATAAGCACATGAAATTGTTTGTCAAAAAGTTTGTTGACTTGTCGCTGCTCGAGTTGCCAGCAAACAGAAACCAGCGAAAATTATATATGCATGCATAATAAACAATCCCAGAATTGTTTTGTACATTTATCGAAATTATAATATAAATATAAAAAAGGAAAACGACAACAGAAACAGAAAGTAATAAGTGTGCAATACGAAAATAAACACTCATAAATTTGACCGCTGAAAGGGTAATAATTGAAATTACAAAAGGCATTTTGATTGTTAATGCCAAAATCCTCTTACCATTTTTTTCAACTCAGCCAATTTCACTTGCAGCCAAATGAAGCGTTAACTTGAAAAATTGCAAACCGTTGCGGTTCACTGCAACTGCAACTGCAACAGCAGCACCAGCAGCTGGCAACAATGCAACATTAATTTTTATGTCTGTCAGGCCAAGCCTTAAAAAATTTCAATTAACTTTTACGCGCAATGCAACAAAAGTAAAATTGAAAAAAACCTTAACAGCTTTGTTAAAATAGCTCGAAAAATATTTTAATCGAAATTACATGATGTGCTCGAAAAGGATGCTCAATTTAAATCTAAATTCTTTTGAAAAACTAAATATATTATATAAAAATTTAAAATATTTATAAATGCAGTTGCATTAGTTGATTTCGGTTAAGGCTGAAACAGTTAACAAAGCCTCGCTTTGTTTGAGCACTCATACATTATAGAATTCGAAAACAAATCATAAAAATTGCCAGACGAGCTTTTAATTTTGGGTGTGGAAACGTCTCATTCTATGCGCGACAGAGATGGAGATATATAAACATATATGCACAGTTTTTTATTGAAGGAATAAGCTTTAAAAATACATCAATTCGCGTTGATTTTATTGCTTCTTTTTTTGCCTTTTTGGTGTTTGTTGTTGTGGAATTGTAAACAAATGCTTAATTGTTGATGGTGGCAATGCAAATTAGGTTTTACGCTTAGCGTGTGGGCAGACTTTGAAGTACCCAGTTTTGTGGTTACTTTTTTTTTTTTGGTTAAACAAGTACATTATTGTAAATAAATACATACGTGTGATTGAATGTATATGAATGAGTGTATTGAGTGCTCGTTAACATCAAAAGTCAATGCATTTTTAATTTGTTTAATGCGCCACAAAGCGCATTTTTTGTCGTTACAATTAGCGCGTCCAAAAGCTACCTCAACAGAACACATCATGTTTGTAACAGAGGTGTGTGTTTGTTGTGTGTGTGTGCTTATATAAACTCAATATTCGTGCAATATGCATGGCACAACGCAAGCAGGCTGGCCAGCCTGTGCCTAATAATTTACCAAGAATTTCAAATTTCGTCAGTGGATCCTCCCCAAAAGTTCATCAACATTTTAATGGCGTTTTGCTGGATCTAATCTCTCGTTAACATTCTAGCCCCACAATCCTGCGCTTGTTTTGGACAACCCAATAAAATATACATCAACAAGCAACAAGAAACCACAGCTAGCTTGATGAGAAAATTGAAATTAAATTTTTGGCGTAAAATACCATTCAAAGAGTGTTTTTGCCTCACCAAAAAGGACATAAGCCGTGCATTGACCTGCAAAATGTTTTGCTTTACACGAGCGGTTTTGTACAGCGCTTTGGGCTAATTTTAATTAAACAGTAAGAAACATGGCACAAACAATGACAGCAGCAAGCAAGAGTGAGGATTGGGTGCGTTGTTGTCGCTGCTGCAAAACACGCATAATTATTCATTTTGCAACGTGTCGTGGCAGGCACTTGTGCAAATTTCTGGCTTGTAGATGATTGCCAGCAAACAAGATGCAAAAATTGAAATAAATGACAATGGCTGCTTGATAAGAGCAGACACGATACACATACACATGTGTATGTGTAAGTATATGTCTGTTAATCTGCCTGTCAGACGACGTTGCAAGAGTAAATGCTGGCAACATGTTGCCATGACAATGACTCCGACGACTACAACTTATCAATGCTGCTGGTGGCGCCGTCTGCTGCAGGGCATGTCTACCACAATGCACATCAAATGTTTAAATGACAACAGCAACAACCACAGCAGCAGCAGCAGCAGTAACAACAACAACGACAGCAAAAACAGCAACAACAGCAACATTAACGTGTTACAATATTGCAGCGGGCTACATAACGACAGTTACAATAAATGTCATGTTAAAGGCAGTCGAGCAGCGGCGTCGCCCATCACTTCCAGCTGACAAAGCTACCAACAAACTGCAACATCTACTCGCCAGACTCCAGACGCCACTCAACACTCAGCAGTCAGCACTCAAAACGTGGCAAACATGGCTCACAGCCATTTACCTGTGTGGGCGTGGCGAGCGCAGAACTTTTGCATAAGCTGTGGCACTTTAATAAACTGCAAATTTACAACTGATTCTACAAAAAACTAGTAGGAGCTGTGCTTTTTCGGTGCACAGCAAACCGAATACCCTAAAAAGCAACCTCTGTCAGTTGTCAGATAATATATTTGTATTGTTTATGCATATAAAAACAAAAGATATTCTTATTTCTTGCTACCTCTATACCCGTCTTACCTCTTTCCACTTTCTCTTGAAAGTTTTACGAATAATTATTCTGTGCATAAGCCTTTTCGAGTACTCTGTAACGATTGCAATCGGCTTTATCCTGTTAACAACTCAACGTTTTCTATTTCTTTCATTTAGATCACAACTTTAAGCGTCTTGTCTCGTGTATACCATTTTCACAAAAATGCTTTATGGTTGATGATTTTCCCACAAATCGTGGGCCAATCTTAAACATTGTTATTATGTTGTTAATTTAAATTTGAATAGTAAATTTTATATTTTATTATTAATTTACTTCCTACTTCTTCTATTTTTTGAACCTACTGATATTTGTCCACAATAAATATATATCTAATAATATGCAAACCCTACACATTCTCAGTCGCACAATTCAAATGCACGTTGCAAGCGCATACAAATGTAAATCGGCAAAGCGCAGCCAAAATGTCAGTCTAAGGCTGCGATGAGTGATTTGGGCCATAAACTATAACATGGCTGAATCTAATGCATACTCACACACTCATATCTATATGTATGCATGCATAAATATTTTGGTTGGGCAATTTTTCGTTGCCTTTTGGAGACTTGCAATTGCATAAATTATTCTCGGACTGGCGCCTACGAGACGCATTTCATGCTGCCACACAGCAACAACGCCTATGCAGCAGTGCATTTTTACTGTCGCTGACATTTTGGGCAACTACAAAAAAAAAACTAATAGAAAAAAAGCAAAGAAAGAATAAATGAATGCAGCCATCAATCTGCAAAGTGTCACCACTTCCAAGAGTGTCAACTAAACGTGCAAAATATTTTTGGACACCACTGCAGCACTGTGTGTGAGTGTCAAACTTTTCCGAATTTGTAGTCTCCCGTTGAGCATTGTTTTTTACCGGAAAATGCGCAAAGTCGGAAGCCGTCAGCAACTTGAAACGGAAATGCTCTGGAGAGTGTAGCCATTACATGTGGCTGGCTGAACGTTGTCTGGCAAGTGGCCACGAAAAGCATTTCGAAAACTTTTTTAAATAGTCAAAGAAGAAAACCAAAAAACATATACCAATAAGTTTATAAATTTAAAAAGAGATAAAAAGAAATATCTGTGCAAATATTTGGAATACGTATTTATCCATATGCATTCCAAATTTCAGCTCCAATTCACGACATATGTGCCGCCATAATAGCCAGATGAACGTGCTCATCAATCATTTATAAAAGCATATTTTCTTGTTTAAAGTTCGTATTTTTTCTCTTTCTTTTTTGTATATGTTTCTTCTTTCCTTTTTTTTGTGAGCAACGCAAAGACAAAGATTGATTGGCACACTAAGCATCCAATTGGGAATTGCTCGCACATAAAATACTGGCAGTTAGTTTGAAAAAAAAGCAAAAAATAAAATAAATGTAATATAGAATTATTGTTTCAGTTATAACATTTTTTTTATTTATTTTCCTTTTTAATATTATTTTTTACCATTTTCACAAACAAGTTACTAATCCAATATAATCCATTACTCATTATACAAAGAACTCCTCACAATGAAGGGGAGCAAAATAATACTGTTTTGCAGCCCGACAACAATTAGCAGATGTGCCATCAAAATGTGAAGCGAAATAAATGATTAAACAAGTTGACTTAAGTCGAAACGAAAATACGCTGGAACCACCCGAAATCAGATATATATGTATATAACTTCATTAAGTCCTGTGGGCAATTGCCAGGGTTATTTTTATTTTTATTTTTTTGATAATTATAATTATAGCTGCTTTAAAGTGAGATGACTTGGCTACGACAACTCTTTTCATTGAGTTACAAATCCCACCAAATGAAATGAACAGAATGTTGACAGCTGATGGCATCGCTGACGGGTCGTCGTAATAAGGGGAGACACCCGGGGGCAGGTAATGATATGCACTGATTAAAAAATCAGCGAGGCGGCTTAAGAGAACGAACAACCCTTTTGGGAATCAAGTCGCCAATTGCTTAATGATTAACAAGTTGACTTGTGTTAATTATTATGAGAAGGGCGCACAGCAGACAGACCGGTTTGATTATGGTTAATCCTTTGGGCAAACAATGCGTAACGGCTATAAGGATATGCAATCGCGATTTTGTTTTTGTTAACTATGCCTGACATTGCAATCAGTGCAATTGCCAAAAGCTAAGAGTGCGTTTTCTTTTCTATTTTCAAAAGTTTTTACAAAACTTGAATGGGAATTCGCACCCACCCCCAACCCCAAACTGCTCAAGTTGGGTGCAAACTTATTTGAGACAAGTTCGGTGCTAAAAAAAAAGAAACTTTGGCTTGTCTGCCGGCGACTTGAAGAAAAACTTTTAAAGCCCTTGAAATTGCAGCATCAGCAGCAAGAAACTAACATGAAGCGACGCTTTACGACAAACTTTCTTTGGTATTCCGATTTTAGTTACCAAGAAGAGCAAATCCTAGACAGTTAGTCATGGCAGGTTTATACAAATTTAATTTGCCAACACTTTGGATTCTGCGGGTACGAATTCAGTTTTTGGTTTCGGTTTGGTCTGGGCGATTGCATGCCATTTTGAATGGCATTAAATATTTATAAATTCAATACAAAATGCAATTCGAAATGCATGCCAAGCGGCAGACTGCCAAAACCGAAAAAGACCACAGACAGTAACAGAAAGAGAAAGATAGAGAGGGAGAGCAAAAAATTGAAATGTAAAGTTTTTTTTTTTAAGGCAAACGCTCCAGACAAAAGGCATCCGAGCAGAGCAGAGATGAGCAGCTGCGTGCAGACAGAAAATAAGTTGGCCAAGGGATTCACAAAGCACAGCTAAAGATACAGATACATATAGATAGATAAAGATACAGATGCAGATACGAAGCGACAGGTAGCCACAAATATTTTGCTATTGTTATGCAGTCCCTTCCTCCTTTTGACATTATCTAAAATGCAATTCCTGTTATTGGTGTTGTTGCTGTTGTTGCTGTTGTTGTGTGTCCTGCGAGGATAATGCCGCCGCCGCACAGTCTGCTGCTCGCCTATGACATGAAATATGCAAAGAAAACTTGAAGCTCTTTATGCAATTTCTATGTGCATAAATGAGCAGCTGTCTTGGCCCCTTTATGATTTCATGAGCTAAGCTTGAAAAACGACCATTTGCGATCGACACGCAAGCTAATTGCCACATGAGGCAACTTGTGCGGTCTTCTCAATAGTTCAATATCCGTTTAAATATTCACAGACCCATATCAACCTCAACAATAATTATAATAATAATAATAATAATGATGATATCAAACCAATGTGCAGATGAAAACTGCCGCCTGCTGAATTGGCAGCTTTACGGCGAAAGAATAGCAGAATATAAAAAAAATCGAATACAGCTGCCACATAAGAGAGTCGGCAACAAGTAATGCGAACACAATGACGCCGAATTACTCTTGCTTTGTCCTAAAGCATTTTATAACAATGTGTTACGTAAAACAACAAATGTAATTTTAAAAATCAAAACTGATAAGGTCCATTCTCACTAATTATTGTTTATTATTCAATTTTAACAAGATAAGTTACCTAAGACAACATTTGTAATTCTTAAAATAAATTCTAAGGTGCCGATAAAATCGATTCTCAATGACTGTTTTTCATTATTTAATTTTACCTAAATGCTATTTTTATAAAATGCTTTATTTGATGAGCCTTTCCAGTGAAATCAATTCCAAAAGCAATAACTAAAACATGTAATCTTCAGTGCTGCAGTTGACTTTTATTAAATACTCTACACTTAGTTCGTTATCTCTAAATTGATATCTGTTTATGCTTCCCACAACACAATGATATATCTCATA
Source organism: Drosophila basisetae (assembly GCA_035041595.1). Lineage (NCBI taxonomy): Eukaryota > Metazoa > Arthropoda > Insecta > Diptera > Drosophilidae > Drosophila > Drosophila basisetae. The sequence continues at coordinate 3,712,383 of JAWNLB010000090.1, forward strand.
TGCATTCATGTGACACCTAAAAAAATAATAATAAGAGTGAATAAAAAAACAATATGGAAACTTTGCTTCGCCAACAATTTTCTTGTAGTGTTTTTCCTAGGAATTTCGTCATTTTCCTTGCTGGCCGCCCGAACAGCATCTGGAACTGATCTGAACTTTGCGCTATGCAAACAATGCCACAATAACAACCACTTCTTAGTCCCCCCGCGTCCCTCCTTTTAACAACCATATCCATGCCCTGTCCCAAGAAGCGTATCCAATTGCTAGTTTGCCAAGGCAGGCAGTTTTTTCTCTTCTCTTACTCCAACTACTCCCCCTCCCTTAACCACAACCAAACTGCATTAAAATATATGTGTATGTAGTTTTCCAAGAACTCAATAGCCCAGCGAATTGCCCATTTGTGAATGAATGCATAAGAGTGGCAATAATCGAGTAGCAACTGAATGAGTGTACAAATGGCTAGAGTCAGCTAACGCTAGAGTCGAGGGTCGAGACTGTTGATTAATAAAAATAGCCAGCAAATGTAACTATTTCCATTTATATGCAATAATCATATATGCATATGAATATATTCTTTCGATTATCAAATAGTATTTGCTGTTTCTGGCAATAACTCACCTTTACTTGATAAGAATTCAAACGCGTCTTTGGCAGCATATTGAATGATGAGAAATCCAAGCGACGTGAGAAGATGCCATTGCAACCAGATGTGGAGCTGTAAATATAAAAGATAAGCAAATGCAATTTATTAAATAAAAATCGACAAAATATAGAAACACATAGCAGAAAGCTAGCGAAAAGTTCTATTCGATTCTGGTCGACTAGGAGCTATTATGTAAACATTATAGTACAAATCTTAAATAACATCTTGTGACAACAAATTAAATTGCAAATTAAATAATTTAAAGTAAGTACAAATCTTAAATAAAATCTTGCTTTTAACTATCTAATTTTAATATAAATTTCAGTTAAGTTTGATTTATTAATAAACTATATTTGCTGATGTGAATTTATAAATAATAACGTTATTTTTATTTTGCTTGCGCAGCAAACGACACCTTTCAACAATTTGTATATTTACAGGGTATTGCAGAAGTATGCTTATGATGTGGGTAAATAAATATATAGATATTGTATACATTTTATGACAGCTCTTCTTGCAATATTCTCGCCTTAAGCAGCTGAGAGAATTGCATGTCGAATATTTCTGGCAGTTTGCTGACAGCGAACGGAAATTGCATATGCGTTGCAGCAGCAGCACAAAGTTGACGTCTCAGCCAGATAACGATTTCCTTTTGCCACAAAGCACACGTAGTTGAAGAAACGATGACAATCCACGACCACGCCCGCACCCACACCCACTCTCAAGTTTAATACTATAGAGAGCTTTACTTGTGTATTACGTGACAATAAAATGTTGTGTGTCTAGTCGCCATGCACAAAAACACAGAATGCAAACAGCCAATGATCGAACGCCAATAAATTAAAATATCTGTCCGAAATTTTACGCACAGTTATGTCACTTGAAGTATTTAAATTAATGTTTTTAAATATTATTTAATACATAATCTAAAAACAATTAATCAAAAGTAAACAGAAAAAAGCTTTGTAAATAAAACAACAACAAAAACAAACAAAATGAGTCAAAATGTCAATAAAAATCAATTTGAATTTGAAAACAAATAAAATAAAAACAAACATTTTATAACCAATACTAGCTTTGTTTTGTTGTTGAAGAACTTTAACTGTTGTTGCTGCTTTTTATTTATTTATTTTATTATTTTGTATAATTCCAAAGCAAATTAAGTAATCAACAATGCTCAATAAAAAATAAAACAACAACAAAAATGTGCAAAATAACTCACAAAAAAAGAGTAAATAAAAGAAATAAACAAAGGGAGAGTGAATGTATTAAAAAATAAAAGAAACAAAACGACAACAGCAAAACAAATGAATTTCTTGTTGAGAATGTCTCAGCTGACAACCTTGACATTGAATAGATTACAAATTATCTGCTGTTCTTGTTTCTTTATTTTTACAACAATTTTGTGTATTATCGTTCAAGTGACTGGCCAAGCTAAGCACTGAGAGAGAGCACAACCTTCATGATGCCCCCAAGCCACCCCACCTCTACTGCGACACACTTGACCGTAGAGACACCTCTTATCGAATTAGCGCAATAACAATTACTTCCCCAACAAGCAGCGACTATTTTTAAAAGCTCAATCTCAAGTGCTGCCTGCGATAATCGCTACATGTAGATGTATGCACAATACACACACACACACACACACATGCATATATATTTACGAATGTGTGTGTCATCTATATGAATATTAGAAAAAGTAAACAAGTCGAGTGCTTTTCTTTTTAGTCAGCAGGTTTTGTATTGCTCAGCATCTACCTATTCCATATTATATCCTATATAGTATACCAAATTAAAAAACGCCACGATTCTCTTAATCGATATCAGTATATAAACAATATATATATACATATATAGTAAGACAAGCTTTGATAAAGAAACATTTAATACTAAAAAATATATATTTATATTTGTCCACATAATATTAAACAATTTTTGTAGCAGCAACAATCATTAAAGGAAATGTGTTAAATCTTTAAACAGGGTATAACCAAATTTCTTGTCTTCTTTTTTTTTTGAATATACATATATATTTAAAATAATATGTATTTTATTTTTGTTTACGCCTTCCCATTTTAAGCGGCGATTATATAATGTAAACAAAAGGCGTGCTAAAAAAAGAAATACAAAGAGGAATCGCAGACCGCATGTCTACGTGTCTCCTGCCAGCTTCACCACTTTGACTTTCCTTGTGCCCGCTGTGTGGCGGGGGAGGGGGGTTAGGTGCACAGCAACGTTAGTCATATGCATCGCTTATCAGCGAAATGAAACGGAATTGTTATTTATTTATAAACAATTACACAATTAAGCGATCAGGGCCGAGTTCATGACATGGCTTGCTCCCATTACGTCATGGAACAAAACAGCTGATATATATTCATCGACAGTCGAGTCAAATTGGCTATGTCTGTATAAAGAAACCGAGAAATTCAAATTCAGTATATGAGTACTCGAATACTACAGCCAGCTCAAGTTTATTTCAATATTTCGATAACCATCCCCGTTATAGGAATATCGATATAAATCGATTTCCGAAAATAATAAAAGACGCAATTATAAATGTAAGCTTTCCAGCCATCTGCCTGCACAATAACTTAAGCTCCTTTGGGAAAATACCTACAGAATTGGCTCATTAACGAAGCAACAGTCTCTGGAAGCTAATTAAAGAATAAATAATTATATATAAGTAGTTTTTACTATTTAATATGTTTTTAATGAAAAGCAGAACTCGTAACATTAAAACTGTAGTATTTTTATACGATGAACCGATTAAAAATGGGAAAAGGTGTATAAGACAGTTGTGGAAAAGTAGTGTAGAAGGCAGATGGTAGCATCCCCGACTCTATAACGTCTAAATATTATTATATTATTATTATATCAATAACCTACTTGATTTTACTATTTCCAGCATTGTGTCTTATTTTATTTTTTCGATAATATTTGAACATGTTGAGTTAATATCAGCAACCCTATTTAACTGCTGGACTAAAGGTATCTCCTAGTCGAGCTCTCTCGACTAGAGCATTTTAACTTGAGTTATGAAAATTTATTACCAGTCAAAAGAATATTATTTTTTCTTTGCTTATTCAAGGTGTAGTCTATATTTTGTAAATGTTTCTGAGCGACATTTAAATTAAGCTGATCTACATAAACAATGGGCAAAATTGCACTTTTTGTGGCTGGGTCAGCTAAGAGCCACGCCCACTTGGAGTGAGCGTGCGAAATTGTAACACAGCTCAAAATCACGTTGACCTTTTGTGTTTATATTGTTGCTTGGCCAATTGGAATTGTGCTGATTTTGGTAATGCAGCTGGCGGCTGGTAATTGACCAACAACTCAAAGATACATTAATAAAAATATGCGTTGAGTTTATATTGTGTTTTTAAGTGTTTATTAATAAAAGCACACGACGGCGTGCATATGGCTAATGAATTTTAATGACTGCTCAGATTATTATTTCTGTATCTTTTTTCTTTTTTTTTTGGGACGGGGGGTGGTATGGAACACGTGCGTTTGCTGATTGCCAAATCCTCAGCGCTGAGTGCTGACTGTTAATTAAAAGCTGTTTGAATGGTTATTTTATTCGTTTGAATATCGCAAAGGTAAGTGGGTAGAAGCATATGCATATATATATATATATATATATATATATATACTCCATTTAAATGCCAAACACCCGCAACAAAAAAACTAAAAAAAAACCGCGAAATTAAGCTGAGCGGGCTGTAATTTATAGACGGCAACCAAACCAACCAACCAACTTTGTCTCGTCGTCAAAGTTGAAGTTGTGCCCCCGTGCCTCACAGAACATAGGCTAAATTAGAATATTAAACATATAACACAACTCAGACTATACTACATACTGTATACAAGGCTTTTGTTTGGTTTTGGTTCCGAGCAGCTGACTTTGACCTTGCTGGAAATTCCATGTACTGTGGGTATACAACTAGTTTGTGTGTGTGTGTGTTGTTTACAAATACCTTAGCCTAGATCAGGGCCTCATAGCTTGGCTATGACTTTTGCATCATCACACAACTAAAACACTCAAATGTGCAGTATTTTCAAATTAAAGAAATGTTGCTGCTGCATCGATCTGCGTTTGGGCTGTCTGATCATTTACTTCTTTGAGTTCCTCCTTTCTGTTGGTGGCATCTGCATGGGGGGTACATGTAAGTCTACTATAATTATATATTTTCCATCTACTTAACCAGCCCTATACCTCTTACCACCCACCCCGTTTGACAGGGTCCAAAGAAAATTCGTTTTGGTTAGTGCTTCGCATAGCATCTATGAGTGATATTTTAGGCACAGTTTCGCTGCTAATGGGCATATATTTAGTAAGCACAAAATGATCAGCTCTTTTTTGTATTCTTAATTTTAAATGCATACAGAAATCACCTGGTTGGCTGCTGGCCTATTTGATAACCAATGTTGTGCACAATTTCACGACGTCCATACACACGATTCTGATCCTTTTGAGCTGTTCGACTTGTACCTATGCGTTAAGCTTGTCATTATCTGGTATTCGTAAGTATATCCACCGTCATGTATATAGCATATATATATACATATATATATATATTTATATTTATTTACAGTGTTCAGCCTTTACTGTTTGGTTATTGTTTTTTCATTTCGACGCAAATGTGTTTGGGAACGCTCAATTGACTATGATGAAACCGATTACTATTAATAAAGAAAATGTACATTTTTGCAGTATTTACATTTAAACATTTTTAGCAGTGTACTTTAAAGTCGTCTATATTTGTAGCTGATGATCAAATATTCGAAGCTTTTATTTTCAGTGATTTGCTTACTGTTTTTTGTTGCCTAAATTGCTATATTGCTATTGTTTGAGCTGTTCTTATTGTTTGTGTACTTTTCGCATTAATTTCACACTAATTTGTAAATTTGCTTTTAATGCCAAAAACAAAGGGCAACAGCTACAAAAATGTCTGTATTTTTTTTCCATCTTGTTTGTGTAGCAGCTTAAACACACATACATCTTGAATTGGCTAACCTGCAGCTCAATCAAATTAAATGCAAAACTGAGGCAAAAATGGGAAATGAATTGTAAGCAATAAGAACTAAAACGAGAGCTATTTTATTGCTGCTGCTCTTCTTGCTGTTGTATTGCATTGCTTCAAATCACTTCATTTCGTTGCAATTTTCAATCACGTGCTAAGTGCTGCCAGACAAACAGACAGAGACGACGATTTGTCTGCAACGTTGGCATGTAACATGAAGGGGCAACTGCAACAACAAAAACAATAACAACAACAACAATGTCAGCTCTCGTTGGCAATTGCTGCATAATTTCTGTGCACACAAACAAAGCTGCAAATGGATCTCGACCCCCAGACAAAATCGAGTGGCAACTATTTGCCCTATCACGTACAAATTAAAAATGTGAAATGCTTCAATTTGGTGCAAACAACAAGATTACAAAACAACGGTAGAGGAGCCCCATCGGCTCCAATATGCATTGTTTCTCGTACAACGGGGCGTATGAATTGAAGACCATAAATCAGTTTCCAGTTTTGAATTGTCGACTTTTGCTTCCGTTACATTGATTTTTAAGCAAATCGAGTCAGTAACAATAAAAAATGTATGCATACGAAAAATTGTTTAATTTATGCAAGCAAAAAAAAAAAAACAATACACATGCGATAAAAATGTGTTAAATTTTGTATTGAGATGTTAAAACTAGCATTTGTTTTAAATGCTCCAAAGTATGCCCAAATAGCTGTCAATGAATTTTTTAGCGTTTGGACCAGAAACAAACAAGTTAGAGAGCCGACTGAGAGCTTACCATTAGTAGTTTATTCACTATTAATATAATGCAATTTGTACAGTTGATTAATAAATAATGTCTGCATATATTGCATAACAATTGGTACACTATACCTTTACAAATGTGCTTTTATAGCTAACCGTAATCGATTTAAATTTAAAGCTTTTAGAGACGAACAAAAGGACGGGCTAAATCGACTTTGCTGTTGATGCCGTTCAAGAATATATATACTTAATGGGTACATTATCTGTTGTTGCATGCATCTGCTCAACTTGATTATACCTTTTTGCCTAGTCTTTAAGGGTATGAAAAGCTTAAAGCCATCACACGTTTCGCTTTTTGTGGTTCAACTTTTGCATAGACAAGCAAGTTTGCATACATATTAATTAATTGGTTATTTATATTAGGCATTAGTTTCTCATATATCAATTAGTTTTGATGTCAAGCAATAATCATATGCAAAGTCAAATGCCAATTATTGATCATTTGTATGCCCCGCTCCTCCGCCGTTGGCCAAGACATCAACTAAATGTTGAAAATGTTGAAAATACAAATAATAACTACACACGGCAATTGTCTATTTTATCAGATGGCAATGTATCTTTTTGAGTTTGAAATTGTCATAAGATTTAAATTTTCGATAATTTAATTGCTGATGTTGTTGTTGTTGTTGCTTTTTGGCCACACCTAGCCATAAATAGCCATAAATAAAATAACAAAATAGTCGATGTACAAAATTTTCGTGCATTTGCCGCTTCTCACGTTTTTCACATCAATTTCGTATACCTAGACACAAATTCAAACTCAAATTCAAATTCGAATTCAATTTTCGATATGCGATGACTCGAGTGCACATTGTGGCTAAGTTTATATTTTACCTTTGCGATTGCAATTCCAATTCCATTTCCATTGCTGCTTATTGATTATTATTTGGCACCAGCACTTGGACTACACCAGGCAGTCAGGCAGCTAAAACAGCCTGGCCACGCCCCTACCCTCCTCTGTATGGCCTCGGGCTTGAACTTTTCAAAAATTCACACACCAACACACAGTAGGCCGGACAGCCACAAAGTGGCAAAGTGCTGCCTCTAGAGGAGCAGCGACTACCTGGCAATTTGCAGTGTGTGCCGCAAGAAAATCCAAAACCAAAACCAAACATAAAACTGATTCATTGGGTTTGTGAGGAAGCGGTTTAGATGCATTGCAAAAATTCGAAATGCCAAAGTTGAACTAACCAAACGAAAACAAAATCGAAATAGGCAATAGGCAATAGGCAATAATAAAAGAAATAATCGATCTCTAATTTACTTTTTACTTTCATTTCGCTCACAACACAATTTAGCTGGATTTGTGTTTTGTGGGTGCAGTCTGCGAAATCACAAATTTCTAATATACTTTATTACTTATGACGTTCAGATGACTCAAAAAAAAAATTAAAATAAACAAGTTACGCATATGCAATATGTATGTGAGTTATTCAAATTAAATCGAATTGGGCTTATCGGCAGTTTGGATTTATATTGCTGTTGGCTTCAGCTGAGCGGAGCGAAATGACAGGCAAATAAATTGTATAGGAAATGCCACACGACAGTAAAAACTCGTATGAGTGAACTAAGAAGTATACAAATATATGTATTTATTTACTCAATATCATAATTATAATGTGTTATGAATGAATATACTTTGAATTTAAAAAAGCAACGATTTGCTTAAAACTTTAACAGTTTTCAATCAAACAAATCAAACAGGAAAAAGTCGCACTGAATTTTAGAAAATAGAAAACTGTTCTTGGCAATAATCTACAAATATACGATACACATAATGTTCTTCAGAAATATATTTATATTTGTAATTTTTAATTATAAAATAAGCAACAAAATATACTAGTATGAATTCCATATACACATATATTTTAAAATGTAAGAAAAATGTTACACTGCAATTAAGAAAAGAATTAAGAATTACATAACATATCGATTTTGAAATACATTTTCTGTAATATAATAATAATAATAGGTGAACTGCCCTTGGCGTACAGGTAGCGTGTGATTTGCTAAGAGCTCAAAGACCATATAATTTGGTTAGTTACTCGAGCCCCTTCACAAAATAAAATCGTTTAAATACGGCTTAATTGCTCAATGCATTTTCTAAATGGCTGTACAGTTTTGCGTGTGTTCACTTTGTGGTGTCATGAAAAATAGGCGAAACCACTTTTAAGTGTGGCTCCCACAAACTGACCGCAAATCGTTGCCAGCCAGAGTAGCCAGAGCATCGAACACGAAAGTCGATGTAGACTGCAAATTGATTAATGGCATTAAATGCATTCAACAATTTCCACCCGGCAGCAGCAGCAGCAACAACAAGTTTTTAAGTGTGTAATGTGAAACCAAAAGTTGTTGTAGTTTTTGTCTCTGTTGCTGTTGTTGTTGTTATTGCTGCTGTTATTGCTGCTGATATGCGCTTATTAATTGTTGTTGTTTTAGCCCAATATGGCAAGACGGCAAACCGTTTATCCCATATCTGATCGGTGCAATCTTCAACTGATATCGAATTGCAACGGCTAAGCTAGCTAACTAATATTAGTGACCATTTCAAAATTTGTGCGCAATTAATTGCGCACATTGTGGGCCATAAGCAGCAGCAGCAGGCACAATAAACTACAAACAACAAAATCTGTGATTTACGTAGTTTGAAGCCATGAATAAATGTAGATAAATGTGGGCAAAGAAATGTTGGCATTTCTTACAGTTACACAGCATTGATATATGCAGTTGGCCATGTTCACATTCAAGTCGTGTCTTGTTCAAGTACAAATCAAGCAAATTAATTTATATTAGAAACTTAAACTAATAAAAAAAATCACACGAGCTAATTAAATGCGGTGTCCAACATGTCAACAGGCGTATAACAATAATAATAGTGGGGGGCACTGGCAACAAGCAAACAACAAATGCTGCACAATGGGGCAGCAGCATAAATCATAGCTAAAAAGCCATGTCAAATGCCAATCAGTTCCAGCCTCAATCTGAGCAACAGCCTCAGCACCAGGTCTGGCATTGCGACAGCACGCACGGACTCCAGCCAAGACTCCAGCTCCAGCTTCAGGTCCAGCATTAGGCCAGGCCCAAAACGAAGTGAACTTTAAGCCCAGTAGCAGGCGGCGTGTGCCAGTTCAGGCAACAGGCAATTGCCAATTGGCAACTGGCATTCGAAACGTGAATGTCATTTGAGTCAATTGCAAGTTGATGAGCGCTAGCTAAAGCAATTGTATTTTAGAGCACATTTAAACTAGTTCTGGGTGCGGTTAGACACACGAATTCAAACTTTAACTTCTAGTTAACAAATGACAAAAACAGCTCCAGTTACAGTTTCTTTAACGTTGCTGGCTGAGAGTGCAAAAAACTCATAAATTAGACGGATTGTGGAGCACACACACACACACACACACAGCTGCTGTCAGACTGGGCTGCACGTTGTGCGGTCAAATAAATAGAAAATTAGCTAGACAAAAAAAAGCAAGAAAAAAAACGTACAAATAATGCCACAATATGTTGCTGTTGTTGCCGCTGTTGCTGCTGCAACATAAAGAAACAAAAGCAACGCACATTTGTTGCCATAAAGAGGCAGCCACAAAGCAACGGCAACATCTCTCATTGCCGTTAATTAATTGCAAGCGGCCAGGCGGGGCCCACTCTGCCATGTTTATAGTTAATACAAAAAAAATTCATTGGGATTTGCTCGACTTTATTCTCTCGTAAGTTGCGCTACAAATTTCTGCCCCAGCTGCCATCTGCCATCCCAGCAGACTCTGATGCTGCTTTGCTGTAAAATATAGCACTTAAACTTTAGCTCCTTGGCGCAGAGAACACATGCAAAAATGGCTAATTTTCGTGGAATATATATTTAATTAAATGCAGCACGTTGTGGCAGAAACATAAGAAATCATCAAAGCAGCGTAAAGAAAGTAAAAATAATAATGTTTTTACTATTTCATATTTTTTCAATGAAAAGGGAAAAATTTGTCAAACAAAAATTGATGTATTTGTATATCCTGAACACATTAAAAATGGAGAAAAGGAGAAAGAGAAAGCAGCTTCGACCCCATAAGGTAGGTATATTCTAGATTAGTGTGAGCAGCCGAATCGAGAGACTTCGAAGTTCCCGCTTGCGATACGCATAAAAAGTATATTTCCTCTGTTCAGGGTATTTTCTAGTGATTTCTAACTTGTCCAAACATAACACAATTTGAAATATCTATAAATATATACATATATGCTCAAAATAATTCTTTATTTTTTAGCTGTTCCCATTCTTCGATAGTTTATATATAATCTTTTATAGCAGTTAACTGTTAATAATATGTACACACATCGTTTAGTAGCTGGTTAATGAACCTAATAATCACATTTACAGCTCAAGTACAGGCATATAAATTCAAGAGCGATTAGCAAATTACTAGTTGGGTATTTTAGTGCTCGCAGCGATAAACTGATGTATGTATAATAATCCAAAACTCATATTACGCATATTTTTTGTTTTGAGTCAGAAAATTTGTGCCTTGAAAATTTTAACGCTCGCGTGTTAATCGCAAACAAATTAAAAATGCCGCAAAAACCCGCACAAACATTCGGACACACACACACACACTCACATGCTGAAAACTTGTTAATGAAAATGCCACAAAATTCCCATAATGCATTCTATGCAGCGAGCCATAGTCTGCCGCTGTCTGTGGACAGCTTCACGCTGTGCAGCCCCAATAGAGAGACGAAAGAGGAGGTGTGGTGGAGCATAGGAGGGTTATGGAAGAAACTGGCGCGCCAAACTGTGAAAAGTCTCATTACTTTGGACAAATATGCAATTTGATGTTAGTAGTGTTAAAGTGTTATATGTATGCAGAGTCTTATACTGACTGGGCCGACAACGACTGCCAAATGTGAAAAGTTGCAACGTTTTCTGCATTTGGGAGCAGAGACCGCAGCAAAATGTTGGCGTTGTTGGCAGCATGTGGCATGTGTGGTGTTGTGCTCGCGTGTTGCGGTAGCAAGTTCGGGCAAACAAAACAGATAGAAAGACAGAAAGACACGACAGCGTCATAGATAGACACAACGCACACATATGCTAACCAGACCGACCGAGCGACCGAGCGACCGCCGGACCCACCGACCAGGCAGCATCTGTGGCGACTTGATCCCTTATGCATTTCTCATGCCACACGCACAGCTCCGATATTTTTTGCAATTAAATTTGACTTGCATTTTATATATATATAAATATATGTATATATGTATAAAATATGTATATATTATTTTTTATGGTTATTTTTTGCAACATATGTAGACAATTTATCAGTGTGCCTGGGGGGTTAGTAATATTATTTCATTATTTTTTTTTTTTCGTTTTTTGGTGTATTTATTTTATTGATAGAAAGAGACGACTGTGATGCAAAGATTTGCGTAAATATTTACGACTGGTTGGAAAGAGCTTAACGACTTTTGGCTGTTGTTTGTATGACCGTGTGTATGTGTGTGTTTGCTTGTTAGTTTGTTTGCCGCCAAAATATACACACATAAACACACACGGTAATATCGATGGCCAGACACCGCTCGTTTACACGTGCTACAGACGAGAAAAGACCGGACCAGACATCTAATCGTTTGATTTTGATTTAATTAATGATGTAAGCTTAATAAGCAGGCACACACCAAACACTATACACGTACAGCTCATGCGAACCAAACTGTAGAATTCAGACACATTTAATTGGGGTTTTCTTTTAGTCGAAAACATTTCGCGGAACTGCCAACAGCAAATATTTAAGCAGCACAAGCAAATTAGAAAAGCCAAAACGCTCAAAATACTAAACTCTCATGCGTAAAACTAGTGGCAGTCATATTCAAGAGTTTTGGGCTCGTTTTAAGATCGTTTAAGTAAATAGCAGCATACCAGCAATAACCATGGGAACATAGGCTCAATATGGCAATAGCAGAGTTTAAGATGCGCAATTGTATCTTTGTTGCTTTGTTTGCCTGTTCGGTTATAACAAATTGAGCTGTCAGCGGCACTCTTTGCCTTCGAGCCAAACAACAACAGCAACACAGATTTGAATGCTCAACAGGCGCTGGGCGTTGGCCAATAGCGCCAAAAAGAAGTAGGTACACAATATATCTATTTATGTATGAATATACATACTCAGATGATAATTAGGCAACAAGCAGAGAAGCTGACGGTTAAGCTTTGGCCATTAATTCCAGTTGGCAATATTTTTGTAGCAATTTATTTTTGATGCTAAACAAAAGCAATCATCGCAAGTATCTGTAAATTATGCCAGTACCTGTAGACTAAGATGTATCTGGCTGTAGGTGTGTGTGTATCTTCAACTGTGTAGATAGGTATTTACCTTTATTTTATATATTCCACACGCATTTGTATCAGTAAATTCATTTGTGTATGCAACCATCTGAATGCCTCAATTCTCGCATTTAGCCGCACCAAAACTGACACATGACATGACAGACCCAAAAGCACAACAGCTAACAACCAGAGGGGCAAGGGGTTGAGCGTGCCACTTCGGCAAAACTGTCTGTGATCTGTCTATGAATGCACAAACGCGTGATTTATATATTCAATTAAAGTTCGCCGCCAACAACAACTACAAATCGACCAACATTTCTCATACGCGCCTCAACACAATATCTATCAACAGAATAAACGAACTAGAAATAAGTAGATGTGTGCATAGATCACAACTGAAACTGAACATTTTAATTGCCACAATTGCATCGAATGAAACGAGTGCGTTTATACCCAGCATAAACAGGGTCACAAGTTATTAACATCAAAGATTTATATCTTATGATATATAAATAAAACAAAGTTATATCTTGGAAATAGATTACTATTTGAGATTGATATCTATTAGAGATAGCTACATTTAAGAGATAGATATCTATAAGAATTATACATTGAGATTGAAGTATAGATCAATTAGATTTGATATAAAAAGCTTTAAGATTGCTTGTCTATTTGCAGGGTATATTGTTGTTTTGACAGCCAACAAGTATTTTATTATATTATTGTTAGCTATTGCCACGGTAGTTATAGTGTTTGTTGTTGTTGTTGTTGCTGCCGTCTAGGCTTAGATTTTTAATTAATTCAAGGCTTTTGCGGCATGCCCGAAGCCCCAGCCGGAGCTAAAGTCGCAGCTCGAAGCTCGAAGCTCTCGTAAAGTGTTTGCCTTGCCCAATAATTGTGTAATTTTTGTGTTATTATTATTATTGTTTAGCTGGCGCTGTCTCTGTGGTCAGAGCTGTAAATTGGACAATAAAACAAAAGTCAAACAGCAGCACGAGCATCCCCTTCCCCTCACCTGACGCACAAACCAAAAAAAAAGAAGCACATTGTCAATGCTTAATGGGCGTTGGCGTGAAAATTCTTTAGAAAAATTACGGAAAATTAGTGAGCGCTGACTGAGCACAGCAAATGGCGCACAGTTGAGCGACCTTTGCGTGGGATGAGCAGGGTATGCATTTTTTTATACATTAGCTAAAGCAAAATGCATTTCACAAGTCCAACAGATTGCAAGTCAAACTCATTAATAAAAGTCATGAAAATAAACCCAAGCCAAAAAATTAGACAAGTCATTCAGCAGGCAATTTAAATGATAGCCGCCTTTTTTGACCAGCATAATTAGACCAAGACCGAAAGCGAAACAAACAAAAATATATGTATGTATATTTATATATATATATACATGTTGGACCACGCAAGATGACGTGGCCAGTTGTAGTTGTCGCCGCCGCATTGTTGCACCCTCAGCAAAAACGAAAAAAAAAGACAACATCAACAAATGTCAAGCGCCACTATTAACAACTTGGTGAAGCAGAGCGCAGCGACCAGGGCCAAGACCGAGCTGGCCAAAACGTTGGGTACAGTAGTTGCTCAGTAATAACAACTTGCTGAAACTTTTTAAAGCACTTAAGATATAATTTAATGACTCTCAGAGACAATATTTAATATATATTTAACTTTAATTTTGATACATTTTAATTGTATACTCAAGTATATTTTGATATATAAAAATTCAAATTTCTTACATATTAAATATGTTGTATATCATAATTTATAAAATCACCTTAAAATGCAAATTGCCCTGGAAACTAGATAAATGTTCTTGTTCCACAGAAATAATTTCTAAACATACGAAAAAAATGCATTCGATTTGAAGTCCTTTTTTCTCCTTTTTCAAAAACATATCTCTTATTAATAACAAATATTTCTAGAGAGAATAAATGCACGCCTTTAGATTTTTCTGTATGTCAAACCTTAAAACACGAATGTTATATTATTATTATAAATAACAATAACAATAGTGTAAAAATTCTATGCACACATATTAAAAATGACACGCTGGGAATGAGACAGTTTTCTGAATTTTAGAAAAATGTTCCCTACAATTACTAAAAAAAAACCCACCGTTTTTTAGAGTATAAATATATTAAATGAAAATAATTTGTTATTTATTTGTCGAGCGATTACTGTACTGCTTACATGGACAGATTGCTTGAAGTTTTGAGCCACCCGCAGACGTGTTGGTTAAGTGAAAAACATGCAAATGAGACAACGAACAGCAGCGATAACAACAACAACAACAAAAACAACAGCAAAAACAAAAATTAAATTAAATTCATATGAAAATGTGGCAAGTGTTTGGATTTGAGCCTGAACCTGGCCCAGGGCCTGAGTCTAAGCCTCAGCCCTAGCAACATATTAAGCGATATTTGTATGCTAGCTTGCTGCTTTTTTTAAGCATGATTTCTTATTAAGATAACAGAGGAAAAATGCCGCAGGTAAGCACCAGCAGCAAAACAACAGCTAACCCTGTGGCACAGTTGCAGGTGATTGTTGTTAAAATTATGACAGCAAAGGGCATTTTTCATGTGCTAACAACAACAATCCGAGAAACAGTGTCAGATAGCCGAACAATTAATTCGAGAACCCTCATAGAAAAGACAATAAAAGCAACAAAAAGGAGATAACAAGAATATTCTGCTTGTTCTACTGGTTTGCGCTTATGAATAATACAACTTTTATAAATCTGCCAAACAAAAAATAAAATTGAGTGAAAACAGCTGCCCCCATTTCGATCTACAAACATTACGAGACTACTACATACATTTATTGAATCCGTATCGGAATTGTCGTCATCATGACATAAGCAGCCAGCCAGCCAGCCAGCCAGGGTACGCAAACAACTGTTGTTCTACTAAAAGCGCATTTAATTAAGATTTTTGTGCTTTCACAAAATATATATATATATATATATATATAGATATATATATATATATATACATATATATATACAATATATATGTGTTTATAATGTGGAAATTCTCTATGAGCGATAAGGCGAATACGCTGCTCAAGTACACTAAGATAAAATGCTAGTAGAGTCGCTCTTTTAACAAAGGCGCGTCCGCAGAAAAAAAAAACAAAAAAACAGAAAAAGAAAAAATCGTTACGAGAGTGCTCAAATACGATAACAAAATAAAGGCATGTGGTAACAAGAAAGCTAAATAAAAAATATAAAGAAATAGAATGCACGATCGAGTGTCAATAACATGAGTAATTATAGACTAAGCGCTTGTTGGGCTGTTCAAATTATGTAAATAATAAAAAATATATATAGATATATACATATATATATATATATATATATATATATATATAAAATGAAAGGAAAGCAGTGCACAAACCGCACAAAATTCCTCGCATAAACTTGGAGAGCCTATTTGAGTAGAAGCAGAAGCTCAAATTGAACAATTATTTAAAGTTTATTGTTATGCGAAATGTGTAAAATAAAATATGTATAATAAATATATTATTATGCCAATAAATAAAATGTGCATTAGGCGACATGTACGCCTTAAATTAGTAACACAATTAATTTCAAATCAACACACAATTTTCATATTTATTATAAGGCTGTAAACTAGGTGCAGCAGCTACCTCAACAGTAAACTCGTTGATCATGAACCACGATTGGAGAGGATAGGGTAGGGTTGGGGAGGGAGATTAGGAGAACAATCGTGAACAATCTAGCAATTAATTTCTATATATATTGACATTCTATTAATTACAGTTATGTGGCTAAAACAAGAATGTAAAATGCGAAATTGAGCAAATGAAAGAACCAATTTCAATTTGCGTTAAATAACTTTCGGATGAATCATTCGCATAAAATTGCAATTGGTTAAGCTAGCAACTTGCTTTTGCTGTTGTTGCAAGTCTTTACTGTTAGCGCGTTGACAAGCTGACTGAAAAGTGCACTGAATTTGAAGCTAAATGCAAGCCATAAACAACAATAAATATGTATGATGTCAGCAATTCAAGTGTGTGGGCGTAACAGGAGGGGTTTGTGTGTTTTGTGGGGTGTGCGGGTGTGTGTAGTGTTGAGGGGGAGGCTTCGTTGCGCATTGTGTGGGCGACAAGTTCAAATTCATTTCATTTCATTTAGAGCCGACAAGCGCCCTCAACACAAAAGCAAATTCGCAACTCGCTTCTTCTTTCTATTTTTTGCGCTAAGTAATTTACAATAATTGTTAACGATGACGTTGTTGTTGTTGTTATTGTTGTTATTGTTGTTATTACAGCTGGCAATTTAGATGCAAAAAAATTTTGTAAGAAATTTACATAGTTTTAAATTTGAATTTAATTACACAAATTGGACGCAACACAAAAGCAATGGCAGGCAACAGCAGCAACAAAATCAACATGAAATTGGCTTAAAATGAAGCAAAAGCAGACACGCCCACTTGCCCACTTGTTGCCCACTTGTTGCCCTGTTGTTGTTCACTTGCTCAGTGCTCAGTGGTTCAGTGCGCTTTCTATAAAACATTACAAGCCACTTTTTTGCAGCAGCAATATATGAAAAAAAAGAAAAAGAGGTTCAACAAACGCAAATTGTGCAAAAAGCAACAATAGCAAAAGCAACAGCAACAACAACAACTTCAAGTGTTTAAGTAACTTGTAACAGTAGCGTTAAATAAATGTATTTGCCATTGTAGAAGAGCTCAAAAAAAATTTGTTAGACAGCCGCTGGCAACATACGACGACACCGCCGTGCAACATGTTGCCGACGTTGATCACGACAGCAGCTACCCCACTCTTCTTCTTGTCTGCTAATGAAGATGATGTTGCAAAAGCATTTTGTGGCTGCCACACTCTGTGACGGTCGTTGTCGCTGATGCCAGTTGCCTGCTGTGGGCGTGGCAATGCAGCTGAAACTGAAAGCAAAGCAGCAACAACAACGCGTTGCGCTTTCCTTTTCAACGCCACTCGCCACGAGTTGAGCAATTTTGTTACTGCTGCGACTGCTGCTGATGTGCCAGGTGCTTTGAAGATTAATTAAAAAAATAAAAGGAAAAAAAACCATACACTTGCAATTGCAGGCATTGCAGGGTGTGAAATTTTGTTCTCACGCTACCCCGCCATATATCTGGATATACACCGATAATTAGTAAAATCAAGCACGTCGAGAAGCGAAGCACGCGCAAACAATTTTAAATGCGCTTTATTGTTATGATTATTTGAGACTTAAGTTTTTTTTTGTGTTTGTTTTACCCTTTTATTTACACTAAACCCCATTTTAAATGGATAAAAAACAGGGTATGTTGTTGGTATAGGCTGGCAGGAAAAATCTCGGACCCCATAAGGATTTACATATTTTGTGTCCGAGTCTAGTTTGAGATTTTAGATAACAATAAACATTTTCGATAGTAATAAAAGACATAATTTTCAAGATTTACCTCTCTAATCGATAATATAACTTGACATAATATTGATTATCTGTAAACCTTTCATAAAGATGAATTTAGAAATACGGGAAATAATATTTTCATATCTACTTTCACACATTGTAGTTTTCAGTGTGTTGGTTTCAATATCCAAGAGCTAGATATCCAGGAGCCATATAGCTAGATAACGACTGAGCTACAGGGTATCTGCGAGTCGAGCTCTAGACTGGAGCATTCTTGTTTTGTGCTTTTTTTAGTTTTTTCTTTTACTGCGTTGACGTTTCACCCAATTGGCGCAGGAAACGTGCCAAGATCGACAACGAAAATTAATATGCAATTAATCGGGCACAACAAGGAACATGCCATCAATACCAAGCACAGTCAAGCAACAATAACAACAACAACAACAATTGTTGTACGTGCACATGTCGTAGCAGAAGGTAAACTGTGTTGGGCGGCGATAAGCGATCAAAAGCGACAGCAACAACTGCGAAGCGACAGCTAAAAAGTCACCTACTGAAGTACAACAACAATCCAAGCAACAACAGCAACAACAATAAGACAATTTCAAGTAAACCAAACAAAAAAAATAAATAAACGACAGCCACAAAAAAGGCCGCGGGGAAGAAGGAGACTTCGACTTCGACGTCGGCGTCAACGTTGCCGCACCCAGAAATGTGTCAAAGATCAACTGACAAAAATCGCCGACAATAAACAAAACAAAAAAGCGAAGAAAAAAAATATATTAGCACAAAAATAACAGCAAAAATACGTTGCTCGAGTAGGAAACTAAACAAAATGCAATTGAAAACGAAACTGAAATCACAAAAAAAACAACAAAATAAACAAGCCAAAAAAAGTTGCGCCGTGAGAATAATAATTAAAAAGAAAAAAAAACTGCTCTTTTTTCTTTGCCAAATCATGTGAAATTGTGCGCTTGGCTGGCCAGTGGGTGGCCAGTAAAGGTTAAACAACAGTGGGCGTGGCCCAGGCCCAGGCCCAAGCCTAAGGTATATAAAACAAATTATCAAATTATATGAAATAAATAAACATCATTCACTCCGACTGCAGGTGCGCCGATCTAATCTTGCCCAACTTATTGCAAAACCTGTGCAGATTAAACTCAAAGCTGTTGAAGCTGAGACTGCAATCAAAACGTAACTAATTAGAGTCCAAAAAAGACTGGCTGCAAATGTCAAAAAAAAAAAAAACAGATAGGATTTATTTAGATAAAGTGTTTTGATGCTTTGTGCAAAAAAAAGAGCTTTTGTGACATTTTGAAACACTTCGTAATAAAATAGACTTGATTTAATCTTAATAGCAAATTTGATTAAAGTTATCTATGTTTCTAGCCTGAAGAATGTGAGAAGTTTTGCCGAAGTATTTAAAGTAAATGAATACTTGATCCGCATCAATAGCCGAGTTGATTTAGCTTTCCCTGTCTGTATCAATAAGCAGATCTCGCAGATTATTTGAGCTATAAACTTGACATTTTGAATATAAGTTATTGTGTCCATATCGATAAATGGCCACGGTTCGTGTATATCGCCAAAAAATCGATATCTGATCAATTGTAAAGATCGAACACCAATAAAGATTTTCTATTATTTCATTTTCATACTGTCAACAAACCAATTATTATGTGTTAAACAGGGTTTCTTCAAGGTATCTCTTTGTCGAGCTTTCTCGCCTAGAGCCAAAAAAACAACTTGTTCTAATCTTTTTTTAGACAAAGTTAAATCTGTTCTAAAATAATCATTTAATTTATTGCTTTTATGGCTCAACTTGCTTGGGAAAAACTCAACATTTAATACAAAGCTCCGCTCACACAACTGCTTGGCAATTTGAAGATCACATGTTAAATGTCAGCAATTTCATCTAATGTCATTGAGCAATAATCATTTCAGTTGTGCACTTAAAGTTGCGCTGTCAACTTTTACCAAGCAAGCTGGGTGAGATATGCATTTCAAATACCATTTTCATTTGCAAATGTCAATTGGCGCGGGTCGATAAATTTCTTAACAAAGTAGCACCATTGATACTTGTACATATTATATATGTATTTATGGATGTATGCACAAAAGAGACTACGCATAATGTCATTGATAGATTGTCCATTAAGCGAATAAGTACGATAACGATGACAGCAACAAAAACAACAGCAACGAGTGTAAGCAATGAAAGGCTGTCTTTCTTTGCGGGCAAAGTGAGCCAAAGTTGAGACTTGATAAGACACGACTCTGTTTGCTATATATACTATTTGTCCAAGTGTGATCCCCCCACCGCCATCACCACCACATCACACTGCCCCCAGCACAACAAACACAATGCAGCTGGCCTGATAAAATTCAAAAGGCATTCTCGATCCCAAGTCGGGGCTTATCAAGAGCCTTGAGCCTGAAATTTTGCAGTCAGTCGATTGTGGCACACACACAAAAATAAAAAATAAAAATAAGTATACATTATACAGCTATGACAGCTGATCTTCTCAAGTGACCCACTTGGCGCGTGTTTGCGTATCAGCAACAACAACAACAGCAAATGCAACAACAACACTTTCATTTTCACAGCCCTGAAACAACAATGCATGTGTCTTGTCTCGAGTCGCGCTGTTTAAATTTGAGTTTCGTAAATATTTGCGCGTCTTTTTTTTAAATTTTTGTTTTTTGTTTTTTCTGCTCATTGGTTCATTTTTTAGAAAGTGCGTGTACAATTGGAGGTTTTTTTTTAGTTAAACAGCCGCCCAGTCAATAAATAACCGCTTCATGTCAATAAATTACGCAAAAGCTGCAACTAAAAACGCTGCTGCCAGCCGCAGCAGCAACAACTACTAAGGCAATAGCAACTGCAACGGCAACGGCAAAGGCAACGGCAAAGGCAACTGCGAAGTCAACAGCAAACTCAGGCGAATGAACGACGCGCCGACAATGCACTTTGCCAAGGACAGATTCATTGAATAGTGCCGACTAGATTGAGCACGAGTATGGGTAGAAACGGTGTGTGTTTGTCTGTGTGTGTGCATAGGCATCAGTAAAGTGTACGAGGGATGCTCCATAAATGTGTTGCTAGTGATTGAAATAAAATATATATAAGACATCTTAACTACTTAAACTACCCTTTAAAGACAGCACACAACAGCAATCGATTGTTTATTTGTAGGAATTTTATTTAAATTTAAAAATTTCATTTCAGCCACGAAAGGATTAACTAGTTCAGAATAAGAAATGAGATCATTTATTTATTATATGAAAACCCTGAACGCTAAAAGAATGTTTATCAAATAATTATTATTAAAACAGAAACTTCTTTGGAAATTTAGTAAAACTATTCAGTAAATTGACTTTACTTAAACAGCAATTCTCGTTAAAAAAATCGAAAATTTGGACAGATATTGAAAGTTGCCACTTTGAAATATTAAATATATATTCAAATGAGAGCAGTCAGGCTTCATTTCAATGATAGATGTAAAATCTACATTACAGAAACTAAAATTGTGTCTTTAATCTAAACATAATCAAAAATATTACACATTTTTAAGTTGAATTGGTTTTCAAAAACTGAGCTCTTCAATATTTTAATATTACGAGCAAAACCCACAAAAAGCAAATAGCATTGAATTGAAAAGAATAAAACAGTTAAAGAAACCAAAACCATAATGAAAATTATCAGTACCCTCAGATTATACAATATTATCTTACACCAGTTCTGCCTGAAAAAACCTTAAACAATTAAACAAGCATCCATCAAAAACACAACTCGATACGATTAAAAAAACAGCCCCTCTCCAATCTAGTCGCTTGTTTATCGGAGCCGCATGCATTGCAGTTGAAAGACAAAAAAAAATCAACGCTAACGTCAGTTTAAAAATAAAATGTAAATACAATAAAAATAAAAATAAAAAGTTACTACACGGCGTATGCGCAATATTGACAGTGAAATCGTAGACTCATTGGGGGTTTATGTCTACAACAAATATGTGTAATGAAATACAGATACTTATACATTTGTTTGCCAGTCTATGTGGTTTAATGGCCGCTGAAACAAAGCGCAAGGTTACAACAACTACAACAACAACAAGAATTACAAAGCGAGGCGGGCTTAAGAACTCTAGGAAATGCCAACACACAGACAGACCAACAGACATACAGAGAGAGAAAGACAGACAGACAAGAAACTGCCTGGCTGTCAGGGGCAAAAGCTCCACTTTGCGTTCGTGTCTGCATTTGGTTTTTTAATTTTTAAATATTTACTTTATGGCATGATGGGTTGGGTTGTGCCAGGAGAGCGCACGGGACGGAATGGGGGTGAAGGGGGCGCTGCCATATTTCAATGCTTTGTTTTCATTCATACGGCCCATGAAATGCCAAGCACGTACTCTGTACGAGTGTGTATATGTCTCTGTGTGTGCGTGTGTGTGTGTGTGTGACTGTGTGTGTGTGCGTGTGTGTCTGTGTGTGTGTGCACACTTCAAGGCTTCGCTTTTTCCAACCAGCCATCATCATACACCATACAACACCATACTACAGTTCTGAGACGCGTCAATTTTTTTCAGCTTTGGTTTATCTGGCTGGACAGTGTATATATTCTTTTTTTCTTTATTTTTTTTAGTTTTTTTAGATTTTTATTTTTTGCCAACTAAATTGAATTGACAGTTGAATAGACAGCAGTTGTTTTTTTTGACTATGATTATTCTTATTTTTATTTTTGAAATGCAAATTGAAATTTGATTTACTGCTTTTTGTTTTTTATTTTTTGCAGCTTTTGGGAACAATTTGCAAATATTTATGCATGCCTGCTAAATTGAAAGTTTCGGATGGTTAATTAAAAATCATAAATTGTCGCGAATATTTCATAAACTTTGTTTGGCCAGCCAGCCAACAATGTGGCAAGCGCCTAACTGTTTGACAGATGGCGCGCAAAGCCAAGCAACGCAAAGCAGCGCAGCGCAGCGACGTCGCCGCATGTAAAGTGCATTTACCTTAAAGTGCAACAAACGTGCGGCGTGTAACCAAATGG
Organism: Drosophila basisetae; assembly: GCA_035041595.1. Classification (NCBI taxonomy): domain Eukaryota; kingdom Metazoa; phylum Arthropoda; class Insecta; order Diptera; family Drosophilidae; genus Drosophila; species Drosophila basisetae. Next base: position 3,735,634 of record JAWNLB010000090.1, read on the forward strand.
GCGGCATCGATTTGTATTTGTGTGTGTGTGTGTGTGTGTGACAGTGTGTGACTGTCATGCGTGGCACGTTTTTTTGTGCAATTGTATTTGTTGCCCCATTGCCGACAGACACAACGCACAATTTAAGCGACTTGTTTCGTTTGACCAAGTTGAGACCAAGCTGAGCCCCCAAAACGCAGGCCTATGACTAATATAATAAATTTCAACTCAAATTGCACAAAAAAAAAAAAAAAATGTATTGAAAATAAATGTAAATACAGAAACTAGTTATGTGTACATATTAATTTAATATAACGTGACCCGATTGCAATTTAGATACTGTTTGAAGATTAATAAAAAATATGCAACTGAGTACAGAGTTTAATTCAAATAGATAGTATAAGTGTATATTACTGCAAATTGATAACAAATGATTATAAAATCTGATACTCAGATAAGTAATCTGAATTGGCATAGGATGCAAATGAAAATTGGTATCATATTTAGGGTATGCTTAAGGTCCTAGTTATGGGTATGCTAAGAAACTTGGTTCGCTTCGGAACCCAATATATACTGACTTTTAATGTTTTATTTGCATTTTTTACGACTTTACACAAAATATGTATTAAACAAAATAAGAATTATCTTAATGAAAGAATGGTTCAAATGAAAACAATTGAGACCTTGGCACATTTCATTGAGATATAACACATATATCAGCAATTAAAGAACAATAAAACTAATAAATAAAAACAAAACTTAACGAAACGAGCCAACTAATTAAAAATAAATAAACGTCTATTAAAATATCATGATAATTTCCACTATTTCAATTCAAATGCAATCTCAACACACAAATGAAGTTTTGTAAAAAAAAGAGTTAACTGCTGGTGTATTTACAGATTTGGTAACTTCAAATCAAATGTAATTTGACAGTGAGACAGGCCAAGACAACGTAATGAGGCTCAGTTAAAGTCGCACAAAAATAAAAAATCAAAAAAAGGGGAAAAAAAAAACACGCACAGTAAGAAAAGCATTCAGCAAAATGGCATTTGACAACTGGCGAACAATGCTTTTTATGGCCACAATCAAATGTGCGGCGATTTTTTATATGGCTATATAATTATATATGTATGTATATATATATACATATATATACTATATGATATTTACAATGTGTGTAGAATATGACTAACAAATGAACAATAAACAATGCAGCGCTTGAATAATTGATTTTCGACAATATTGAATGACGAACAGCTTTCAAAATTATTTATTTTTTAAGTACGTATAAATGTTGACTGAAGCAACAATGGCCATAATTAGTGACAGGCACTGTGCAGCTATGCAAAATGCAGACAGGATGCTTAATTGCAAAAGCAAACAGGACAAGTCGAAAAAAAAATACAAAAAATCACTGGCAAAAACAATTCCTCGTCTCGTCTTGCATTATGTGAGCGAGTAAACGTTGACAATGGCAACACGACCAACAACAACAAAAAAAAAGCTGTTCCAAAAAATAAAGGACGAGTGCTGCACACAGGACACAGAACCAAATAAAAAAGAAAAGAAAAAAAAAGAGTTGAAAAAATTGAAAAATAAAAGTTACATATTCAGCTGGGGCCAGACAGCCAGAGTCATAAAGTTGAATGAATGAATGAAATGTCTAGTCGTTGTCATTCCGACAAGATGGGCGTGGACCCCAGCGTTGGAGTTGATCGCGTAATTAGCGCGTCTGACCCCGACACAAACCCATAACCATGCCCCCCCTGTTGCAGCAGTCGTATAAATCAGAAACAGCTCGACGCCGCTCCTCTCCCTCTCCCACTCCACTCGCGGTCTCTGACTGTTGCCTCTCCCCTGCCCCTGCCCCTGATTGTTGCTGTCGTCTGGGGTCCACTCGGAAAAACTGTCTGCGAGTGTTTGTCCTTGGCTCGCTGGCGCCAGGATAACAAAAATGAAAATGAAAATTGATAGCGCGCGCCGAACGTTTAAATATTTTATCGATTTTAATGATGCGAATTTTATTATGCACAGTTGGCGTTGGCTTCTTTTCTAGGCTACATGCGGCGTCGTCTCTAAGCATGAAATTAAAGCATACGGGACAGGCAACATACAAAAGTTTGGCTCTTAAGCAGGTGCTTGGCGGTTGTTGCTACATTATTTACGAGCCACGTTGCCAGGCGCAATCTTTTGGCGCATGCTAAGCCGCTTAAGTTAAGTGGCAGTGGCAGCGGCAGCAACGAGGAGCTGCACCCGCTGCGCAGGAAGCCGTAGCACCACCGCAGACACATTGATGCAACTGCATTTATATATATATGCAAATATATATTTTTTCTTTACAATTTTAAGCTGTCATCTTCTGTTGTCGTCTTGGGTCGCGCCACACTTAACCCCGAACTCAAAAAGTTGGCCAAGTTTTGCTTTGCTTCTTTTGTTTTTTTTCCTTGATGGTTCAATAAAATATTAACTTTAAAATTTTTCAATTAAAAACTTTTCACTCGCTGTTGCAAGACAAGACAACACTGTGTTTTGTATCTCGTGTTGCCACTGGTTTCAGTTGCACGTTGACTTTTTCTTTTGCCCCTTTTTCTCTTGTTTTTTTCTTCTTTTTTTTGATTTGCTACTTGTAAGAGTTCCAACTTACAGCTTGCAAATGCGGCGCATAACTGTAAATAAGTTGCTGCCAACTGCCGGCTGAGCCTTTTGTTGCAACAAGGAGCCAGACCCAACAGCAGACCTAAGCCAAACCATGACGACAACGAATGAGGTGCAAGGATAAGTACGCCAACTACAACAAACAGCGTTGTCTCTTTTGCGGTCTTAGCCCATTCCTGCAACTGTCTGGTGGCATCCCTGTCTGGTGGCTGACTGGTTATTTTCCCATTCTGTCCCAGAAGCTGTCTGCCATCATCCTTAGAATGTAAATAATGTGCACAAAAATTATGAATGCAGCTAATTAGCAGGCAACAGCAGCTGTAGCAGCAGCAACAGCAGCAAAAACTCCTTGTGGCTGCCGTCCCACAGTCTTAGCCAGCTCTGCTTGCAACGGGCTGTTGCATATTCATTATGTCATTGAACCATTAAATTGTGCTTAACTGTTCAGTGCTTGCCGTTTGCCGCTTGCAGCTGCACGCAGCAGCTGCTAGTTTATGGCGCCGCGGGGAGCGTTTAACTTAAAGCGTCAACAAATCGTACCGAGCTCATCTTCTTAGCCAACTGAAGTAAGCCCATTTCACTTACCCACCAACATACACCATTAGAGCAAAAGTCGAGAGCCATTTGCTGCGATTTATTACCCCTCTGATGACGCCAGCTAGCTCTTGAGACAGTTTAGCTTAACTTACCTGCAAACAAGAAAGATACAACGCATGAAAATATATATCGAAAGATTTATCAATAAGTTGTGCACTGTGCAGCTAAATAATGTTGAATAATTACTGCTGCAAAAATATTACTAAATACAGTTTCCGCACAACAAGCAAATAGAAATAACTCAAGTAGAGAATAATTAATCTGAACTTAGAAGACTCGCGACTGAATCGAGCTGTTAAATAATTAGTAGGATTGCTGTTGCTTTACAAAATGTGTGTTTCTTGTCCGACCTGAATGAAATTTGTATATTTGATTATTATTAAGTCTAGATACGTGTCTTTATATAGTACAAGTATGAATTTTATTGTTATCACAAATCGATTTATATCAATATACACGATACAAATTATATATTTACAAAATTATTATACAATTAATTTTTTTTTCTATTTTTAACGGTTTCAGATTATAAAAAACTGATTCAAGCTGGAAAGATACATCGCTTAAGTTTACAAAATACATAAGCTGTGATACATATACATGAATATTTTATCAGTTGTAATCGCAGCATAAATCAAAAATTAAACGAATCCCAACTGCTCAGAAAGAAAAACCTTCATGTTGGTTAAAAAAAAAAAACAGCTTTTCAGTTTAAACACATATTTAAAAGCTATACTCCTTTTTGGCTTTTCTTTGTAACCGCTTAAATGTAGCGCCTGCATATTTCATAATACTCTTGTTTCTGATATTAATGGCCTGGGCCTCTGCTGCTGCTACTTATAAGCTGATAAGACCATGGGCACGGCCACAAACACACACACAGACAATGTAATGCTATTGAGACGCTGGAAAAAAAAGTTTATAAGGAGAACAAAAAAATAGCGTCAGCAGTCAGCAGATGCTACCTTAAGATTAAGGCCCTGTTACAATGCCAACAACAGAAACGGGCAACGGCAACCAAAAGGCTTTTGTTGTTATTTTTACAGAGTGAATATTCGTTGTTATTTTTGAACTCTTTTTTTTCTTAACAGCAATTTTATCGCGTGCATAAACAAGCTGCAGTGGGACAGACGGACAGAAAAACGACTCCAGCGACTTGTTTCGAACTTCGAACTGACTTTCAAGTTTACAAAGTCATGCAACATGGCCATGTGCAGCATCATTTTGTTGTTTCACCACCACCCCCCCCCCCCCCCTCCCCCACCCACTGCTTGATTGTGATTGTTGTTGTTCATGGCCGCAACTGTCAGCGGGCTGTAAAAATTATTGCAGGACATTTGCCAAAATGGCCAAAAGGCGAACTTTTTATTTATTTACGCGGCCGCTTTTCAACATTTATTCATGCAAAGCACTTTTTTTTTGTTCATTCTGCAATTATAAAACAACAACAACAAGAGCAGCAATAACACACATTGGGCTGATTTTCAGGTCAGTGGAGCCTCAGCAGAAATGCTGTAAATATTTATTTATAGGCCACAAACGCATATTTATCATGCCACAAATACAGCAGTATGTCGAGGGTATTATGTTTGCTGTCACGAAATGTGAGGCGAGATATCTTCGTTGTAAAACAAAAATAAACGAATAAATTAATTTTTATATCAGGCAAAAGGAACAAAGTTAAGATTAGGTTTCACTTGCTGATTTTCTTCAATTAGAATTCAATATTATTATTATTTTACATCGGTTGATTGCCAGTGCTTGTTTTCTTCTTTATTTAATTTAACTTTATTATTACTTTCGTTGGCTTGAATCAGTTTTTTGAGTTTATGTTTTATTGATACAAATCGTTGGCAAATGCAATTTTTATGCGCATTTCGTAAAATAAAACTTTATCGACAGCCAAAAACGAAAGTGAAGCCAAGCGCTAAAGCTAAAGGAAAAAAAATTTAAAAAAAAAAACGACGATCGCAATAAATGTTGTATTTTTATTATCATTTTTCCCCCCACTCAGTTGTTGTCAACAGAGCAGGAGGGGCGGAGGCAGACGAACGGGACGCGTTGTCCCAGGCACACGAAATGACCGAAAGTGAAAGTTGCCTCGTTTTAAGATCAACTAAGTATAGTGTACATGTATGAGCATGTGTGCTTATACATAAAATATAAATATACATACACACACACATATATATATATATATATATATATATATATATATACACTAGTTAAACGACGACGCTGTTAAAGATCTCTCACATATTTCATTAACTTTGTCGCTGGGCTGTTGTAGTTGATGTTTCTTTTTTTTTAATTAAATCAACTGACAACTTTGTAAGGGGCTCTGCTGCTTCTCTACTCGTGTTTTATTTGTATTTTTTTTTTTCGATCTTAAACGTTAAGCATTTATTTTTAATTGTTGGTGGCGCCTGCTTTGCTGCCCAAGCTGGCAAGAAGTTCAACAAACTGCCTGGCTGTATTTATTGTATTTGTTTTTGTTACAGCTATATTGCAACTGTTGTTGCTGCCGCAGTTGCAACTGCTATTGCAATAGATACGTTGCAATTTTTATTTCAACGCCGCGTCTCAAAACGCCGCCAGGCAATAAAAGCCAATGGTGATCGTCATTATCGTCATCGTTGTTGAAGCGGCAACGATCATTGCCAGAGCTCATTGGCCTTAAGTGTTTTTTGTTGCAAGTTGCAAGTGTGCAGTGTGTGCAGTGTGTGCAGTGTGTGTGTGAGTGGTGTTGTTGTTGTTGCTGTTGCTGTTGTTATTATTAATTATATCGGTGATTGGGTTGGCTATATTACAGCTCAAATTGTGGCGTGAGAAAGTCATTTTGTTTTGTGGGAGTGTTGTTGTCTCGTTTGCGGTGCCGAGTAACAAGTAAATTTTCCGCTCATTTAATTGACACTTGAACTTCGCAGTGCGAGCAAAGCGGAAAACCAGATCATTAACATTTAAAGTCAACAAATATAAAGCTATTTTTATGCATTTATTATTAACAGGCAGCAGTGCTAAACTGTGCTATTAACTCAATTGAGATTGCAACCCTCGCAAAAATTATACATTTTTGCAAAGCCAAAATAAATTCGTATTTTTCACAAATTCTAATTTACGATACAATTTAGTTAAAATTATTTTTAACATTGCCCTTCAGCTTGTCTTGATTTCAGTAAATATTAAAGACATAATTCAAGAGTATATTTTCCACTTGATGCTCTTGTTCCTGTTGTTAAATAGAAAACACACTTGAAGAAAATTTGCCAATCTCTTTGCTGTTGCTCAAGCAACTGAGTTCGTGTTCTGAGATATTCCCCAAAAGTACACTTTTAGTTATGATTGCTATATACGGTGATTGTAAACGCATTTTACATATGAAGTAAGCCCCCAACGATTATTGACACCTACTCAATGACAGCTTGTTGGTGAGGCAGCGAGGCATGCACAGCTGCAAATGCCACACCCAACAACAACAACAACGACAACGAGACGCACACCGCCCACAACAAGAGCAGAGCGCAAATGAAGCTTAAATTTTAATCGCCACTCTCGACACCCATCATGATGATAATGTTGATGATTTTTTTGTCGCCCAACACGCTGCTGTATGCCACAACACGCGTCTCGCTCGTCCTTGTATTATATCCTGTCAAAGGACAGACAGATGGCCAGCTAGACAGACAGATTGTGTGAGACAGTTTCGACGTTCAAAGTCATTTGGTTTTATGATTATTAGCTTGTTTAGTTCACTCTCAAGTAGTCCAAATAGAGGCAGCTTGCCGAGGAGCAGGGACGAGTGCATGCGAAGGGGGGTTGAGGGGTGTCTGCTCTCTTTCTTTAGCTGGCGGCAAACATATTCTTTATGCTTATATAATAACTATTTAGTTGCAGTCAGCAAGTGTTTAGATTGCTGTTTGCTGCTTGTTTGTCTCTGATTCATTCTCACTCTCTCTCTCTCTCTGTTTCTCTCTTTCAATCAAACTCGTTCTCTCTATCTCTCTCTCTCTCTCGCACTCATCTGCTGCCATTTCAGTGTCACGGCTGATTGCGCTTCTTGTGCGATAACCATTGTCATTTGTATCTTTGCATCTTGTGCTCATAACAATTTGACGCTTCATGATTTTGATCGGTTGCGGAAGGGGCAAGAGATAGATAGAAAGAGAAAGAGAGAGAGTGATAGAGAGAGAAAGACGTATGCCCTGTACCTAGACGCGTTTTATTTTCGACTCTTGGCTTTGTTGTGTTAACAACTATTGCGTTTTGTTTAATTGAATAAGTGCCGGAGAGGGCCAAAGAAGAAAGTCAGCTCGCAGCAGAGGAAATTACATATATAAAATAAATATATATACAGGAGCAATTATGCTGCAGCCGTTGCATTGCACTGTAGTGCAACACACAGCTTTATTTTTTGCTTAATGCGAGCGCATGTGGCGTTGATTTGCGGATTATCCGCGCAACCCAAAATTAAAGTCTGGCCCCAAAGCAGCATGACGAGGGCATTAAAAGTGAAGAAAAAATCAAGCAGCAAAAACAAAAACATCGCGTTACGATTGCCTTTTTTGTTGGTTGTTGCATGCAACATTAGCAGCCATAGGAATGATTGCGTCTTGGAAATGGGTCCTGTGCTCTTTTGTTTTAATTTTTTTTTCGAATGGCAATAAAAGCAAATTATTTTTACGATGAAACAGCAAAATAAATAAATACGAACATATTTCCGCTGTTGTTGTTGTTATTGCTGTTGCTGTTGCGTCTTTTAATGCCTCTGCCTCTGCCTCAGCAGCAAGGGGCGTGCCGCTCGATCGTCAAGCGTATGATGCAGTTCAGCGCATAAACCCGAAACGAAACTGCTACCAAATTTGTTAATCTACCAGGCAAGGCAACACACAATTTATAAACAAGCGAGTCGCACTGCAACTACAATTACAATTACAACTCACACACACATACACTCGCACACACACACACACACTCGCACAATCGCACATATTAATTACAGGCTTATCAAAAAAGCAATGAGTGAAATATTCGTCGTTGCTGCAATTAGAATCGACAGCAGATCCCAACCAGAAATGGAGGCAGTGCATCAAGCGACATTTTCTGATTGCATTTCAACGCTTGCGAACGCAGATTAATTGCATTTTTGGTCATTTGCGAATTTCGAGCCAAAAAAAAAAAACACCACGTAGAACACTGCGCATGAATACCCATAAAGCAAAATAAAAGTTAAAATGTTCTAGTCGAGATAGGTCGACTTTGGAATTCCCTGAACACAGCTATACTTAGTAGACTTACTAGACTAACGATATTTTGTTTGTCGATCAATAAAATATCTATACATTTACAAATGTGACTTTTATTGCTATCGGAAATCGATATTTATCGATAATCGCGATCAAATCAAATAAGCTTGATCTACGAATGATATACGAGACTTATGATAGCTCTTACAGACTGTGGGATCAGCTTCTTCATACAGAGAGAATATACATACTTTATGAGTTTCCAAACGCCTCCTTCTTCTTTGTATAATTCTGTGCGACTCCATTATAAATTTTTCCCATTAATCCAAAACTAATGTTAGCTGTTTTTGCATAAAAAATTAAATATTTTTAATGCTTGATAAACATCTATTATAATAATTCACATAATATATAATTCATATAACTATACAAAACATTTTAAGGCATTTCTAATATGAACTAAAACCAACTAAGAAATGGTTCCCCCTACTTGTCGAATATATGTATATATATATCGGAATCTGACCATCTGCTATATCCAACCTACATCATATGTATAATTAACTACGCTCTTAACAAAACAAAAAATGGATTTATGAACAGCGTCTAAAACAACGTTAACTCCTATCCCCTATCCACTACCAACCCCCCTCCAGCAACCCCTTTTACTGCCTCTCTTTCACTTTGCACTCGATAAAAGAGAATTGCAACTGTGCCCGAAACTAATAAACAAATAAAACTGGACACTGACAGAAAAGGATGCAAGCGACACAAATTGCAAATCAAATGCACACCAATAGACGGACACACGCACACACATATAAGCACGCACACACACACACACACACATACATTGTATTAAAATTGCATAGAACGAGTTGGGAGTAAAAGTGGCAACTGAATCGTTTTAATGGATATCAAATAGGGCACAAACAAACACAGCCAACTAAGCTGAGTGCTCCCTATGAATGACTGAATGTATGTGTGTATGTGTGAGTGTGTGTGTGAGTGCAGCAGTTGTTGTTGTTGTTGGCATTGTGAAGCTGGGTGGGCCTCAAGGGGCAGTTGCAGCAAACAATTTTTGGTTTTATTTGTGCAAAAAAAGAAAACGCTTCCATACGAATACAAACGAGTGTATGAGTGCACGTATGAGTGTATTCACATATGTGTGTGTGTATGTGTGTGTGTGTATGTGTGTGTGTGTGTTTGTACATGTGTGCGGCATGTAGAATTTTTCATTCTTTCCTTTAGAGCGCTGCTTTCATTTACGAGCCTCGCTTTTACTGTTGTCAGTTTTATTTTTTACTTTTTTCTCTTTTTTTTGCTTTTTTTCATGTTGCGTTTTTGTGTCTGGCAGCTGCTCAACAACAGCAACAACAGCATTAAGGCAACAAACCAACAACAATGGGCCAACAATATTGATTGCATTTTCAGCTTGCAGCGGCGTGGCAGCCAACAACTGCGTACTATGAGCCTGCCCATTGCCGGCTCTGGTCCTGGGTCTGGTTCAGGGCGTCGGACTGAGTCTGAGTCTGGGTCTGGGTCTGGGGCTCGCCTCGTTTGGCTCGCACAAAAGCCTAAAAGCACACACACACACACAATGAGCAGACAGATAAACAGCACACACAGATGCATAGCAGGAGACGCTGGCTTATGGCCAGAACACACACACCCAGCATGCTGGGGCCACAGGAGGCAAGCGGAGTGCTTTTGCGTGCAGCAACAACAACAACAAAATGCTGAGCCAACTGAAGCCTTTCAAGTTGCCAAAGCCCGCAAAGAGCCGCAATATAAATGCACACACACACATGGCATGCTCGAGTGAGTGTCTGTGTGTGTGTATGTAATGATATTGCAGCTGCAGCTGCTGCTGCTGCTGTTGCTGGTGGGTGTAGTTGTAGGTGTAAGTGTGTAGCTGGAGTTGCCCTGGCATTGTCTGTTGGCAATGAAAATGCGACTGCGAGTGGAAAATGAAGAGCGGAGAATGCATGGAGGCGACTCCGTCAGACATGCGCCGTTCGATGCATGTGTGTGTGTGTGTGTGTGTGTGTGTGTGTGTGTGTGCGTGTGTGTGTATGTGTGTGTGTGTGTGTGTGTGTGTGTGTGTCTGTGCAAGTGTCGTAGGCGTAGGCGCAAACACACTCACAACCGAAAGAGAAACAGAAAACGATACTTGAATAAGTACACAATACATATGCATAACTATCCCAGTTGCAGCATATTCAACGTAAGTCTATATGAAGCACATGACGTTGGCCCTTCCAATGCCATGAAGTTAGCATCAAGTTAATTACGTGATTAGTTTGTGTTTGTATAAAGTTAACTGAGCAATCATATTTATCAATTTCCTATTTGATTATGCTGTGAGAAGTCAGTAGAAGTAAGGTGTCATAAGATATGCACATGTCAGAGATTTACTTCGACATGCCTTAGAAATAAACTCTATCAACGAATGCATACGAGTATCAAGTTTATTTCATTTCATCGATACGAATATCTCCGTAAAAGACTAAATTGTAAAGATTCCATTCCAAGATTATATATTATACTCAGACATATTATTGATATCAAAATCAGATTCTGTTAATCGAAAACCTAGTTTCATGTTGAAAACACTAACATTAGTGTTCGAGCAGCAGCAACTCTATGTGCATTTTCAACTAGAACAACTTTCTGTACGCACCTCGATCCCACTGGGTGTTCCATTGCAGTTGCAGTTGCGGGTGCGGGTGCGGGTGGGGGAGGTGCAAGGAATGCGTGCGTATTTGGCAAAGATTTCATTAATAGCTTTTGCGGTCAGGTGTGTATTGTGTGGGCAGCAAGGAAGGATTCGTTGAGGAGTTGAAAGATTGCTTGGGTTGGTGCCACCACAAGTGAGGGGACAGGCACTGTATTTAGTATTAAATAAAGGATACATGCACCGCTCCCACTTGGGCAGCACTCCTGTTATGCATTTTAATTTTGCAAATGGTTTGTGGGATTTTTCATTATTTGTTGCCGCTGCTCAGAGACTCAATATTTTCATATTCTTCCAAAGGCGATTTGCAAAATTTCTTTACCGGAAAATATTTCTGAGCCAAGGTTTATCGTTTTATATATTTCCTCAATTTAGATGCGCATAATCAACCCATAACCCTAAGACTCTTAAACGGCGCAGTTTATATACTTTTTATAGACAAAACCCTAACCTGAGACAAGCTAGGCATACATTGTTGCTCGATTTACGTTAACTGCTGGTTGGCACTGCTACCAACCAAGTGAACCTATTTCAAATTTCCACATTAAAAAAACAAAAAAACAAAACAAAAGAACAAATAGAAATTGATGCAATGGCATTTTGCTTCCGCAATAATAAATTTGTTACATTGCAGATTTTATGCTTCACGTCTAGACGACAGTTTTCGTACGTGCTCAATTAGTAATATGTATAAATGTACGTATGTATGAATATAGTTATGTATATATATACATACATATGTACTAAATGATTAAATAACATCCCCGACCAAGCGATTTCAAAATATAAATACACTTTTCAAATGACATCTGGCGTTTTGGCGAGGGACGCAACTGATTCCCTCCATCAGTATTTCATAATTTGTACTACACTCAAACACATGCAATATATACAAATGTACATATATTTATATGCACACATACATAAACATGTATTTAGATGGATTGGGTGGGCAGTCCAAGACGACTGCCGGCCGCCGCCCAACGTCAACATCAACGTCAAATTCAACAAAAACAACAACAAAAGTCGTGCGAAATTTGTTAATTTGCGGAATGCTACAAAAAGCAGAGTCAGCGAGGGGTAGAGCAGACTAAATAGGGATAATGTAACCAGCTAAATTTTTAAGGCACAAATCATGTTATCGATATTGAAATCGATACGATAATCGATTGTTTTACATTATTACGTATACATCCAACTAAAGATTATGCGAATGATGAATTTGTAAATGATGTACTTAATGATTAGCCTATCGATATTTGATATCGATAACACAATCGATGAGTGTATATATATTTATGGATCGACTGATGCATATGAAGTGTGCAAGGCTCCTAGCAAATATTTTGTAATTATCAATTTATATTTTTGATATACCTATCGATATGTATCGATAACATGCTCAATTAATGTATATACGCATTTAGGCACATTTTCAACTAAAATTGAATCGAACGATGATTTTTGTATACTTAATCAACCAATCGACATCTGCCAATTTCGATAACATAATCGATTAATGCATAAGATTTGGCCATTTTTTGAGAATGATTAAAATATATAGTGTAAATAAATACAAACATTTATAATTCTGAAAGATGACACTATGAATACTGATTCCACTCGACTATTCCTGGAACTAAAACAAACTGCAGAATATATATCATCTAGCGATAGTACGTGGTATATTTTAGGCGAGTCGCGTCGCCAGCATTCCATTTGCCCGTTTGCTAAATTGTATAATTTTTCACACCGAACCCGTTCACTTCCGCGGATCCGTGGGGCGAGTGGAGATGTGTTGGCAGCATTTTGGGCCTGGTGTGGCGTGTCGATAAAAACAAATCCGTAGTAGACACATTGTAAGTGTTTTATTCTCGTTTCTGTTTTTGCCGTTCATTTTATTTGTATTCACATATTCTTTCTCGTCGTCGTCGTCGTCGTTGTGCCTTGCGCAATTTATTTGCAATTGTGTGAGCAATATTTTTTTTGTGTTTTGTTTCTATTTTTCCGGCTGAAGAAAGTTCGCGATTTTATTTGGCGCTAAGAAAAAATATAGAAACAGAACGCACGCAGCACCTACGCAAAGAAGTTATTTGCAGATAGGGTGGGGGGAGGCAGAGGGGGTGTGCAATAGATTATCAGCACACGACTGACGCGACGGAACTGAATGGAACTCGCAACACGTGGGTGCGAAGAGATGGGCCACAACATTTGAATTTTGCTTGGCATGGGGGAGGTTGGGATCACATCGAGCATGACTAATCACAACAGATTGGCGGAGCGGGTGGTGGAGGGAGGGGAGTAGGCACACATAAATCATTCTGCAGACAAAGCAGCGAGAGAAATCTACAGGCTGTCAGCCCGTTGTTGTTGCTTTTCTCATATTTTGTTATTGCTGTACTTCAAAAACAGGAAGAGCTTTCTGCACAAAAAAATGAAAGAAAAAAAAGCAAAAACAATAAAGTTTTGCTTCAGGCAGGCGAAAGAGCAGCAGAAAATAAAAAACCATAAAAACAAACGCCCAACAGAGAAAAAAAATGAATACACAAAATGAGTCTCAACCTTGACATTGAACGACGAGCATACATAAAGAAAATACCGGCAAACACACAATAAAGACATAAGTGGGAGTGAGAGGAGTGCAAGTCTATGTGTTTGTTTGTGTGTGTGCCGTAAAGTTTACAGCTTAGGCGCTCTCCCCAGCATCATTAATGGGAGAACGAGAGAGAGAGAGAAGAACTGCAAATTGAAAGTAAGAAATTTGCTTTCAAATTTTTGTTTATCACCAAAACAAAATATAAAAAGCATAAGTTTAAATTGTGTGGCGCTAAAAATAGTGACCGAATACAAATTCAGCAAAACAAAAACAAAACCAGAAAAGCGATAAAAAGCGGCTTTTATGAATTAAATAAAACGCAACGAATATAACACAAATCAGCCGGTTTTTCTGTTTTTTTTTTTTCTTTAATGATAAGCAGAAGGCTAAATGCAATGTACAACGAGTAAAATTTTAGAGAGAGCGAGAGAGAAAGAGAGAGAGAGAGTAGCATAGGCGCGGATATTGTGCGCTCAAGGCAAAAAAAAAAAGATCAAAATCAAATCAGAAAACAGAGCAGAGCAGAGAAGAAACACATTAAAGCTGAACAACAACAGCAGCAAGAAGAAGCAGGCAAGCAACGGCAAAAGCCAGCAAAAAATGAAAACAAATATCGCGGCCTTGAAAACTGGACAAGACAAAAGCAAGCACAACACAACACAAAAAAAAAAGGCAAGCAAAAAATAAAAAAAAAAGAATGAATGCGCCGCCTTAGAAGGAATTAGAAGTTTTTGCTGTTGCTGTTGTTGTTTTTTCGTTCTTCGACGCTTTGTTGTATTTCGTTTTGTTGTTGCTCGAGGGTTGCGCCAAGAAGCGAACCTACTTGAAAGAGCAATAATAAAGGAAGGGAAAGCATAATCTCGGCTAAATATTCGGCACAGGCTCAAGTTCGAAACAAAGTGCTCTTCAACGGGGAGAGGGGGGATCTTGCTGTTTAGAACAAGAGAATAAAAAAACACTCCAGCGCATGTGTACGAATATGTGTGTGTGTACGAATGTGTATGTGTGTGTGTGTACGAATGTGTGTGTGTGTGTAGCAAATGAGAGAAGCAATGAAAAACAACAAGAAATAAAAGCAAAGAGAGCCACAACCAAAAATACAAACACGATCTAATTCTTTTTTTTTCTTTTACTATTCGTACTGTGTGGTGGCTTCTTCTTCTTCGTCGTGTTGTTGATTTTCAGGGTTTTACTGCTTGTTTTGCTTTTCGACGAGCTCACACACACACACACACAAATGCATACATTCGTTCTTTTTTTTACCGAGCTGGAATAAATTTGAACGTGCCCGACGACGTATTCGATTTGAGAAACGGAAATATTAAAATTGGGCATAACGAAAAAATAAATGTGTATATGGCTATTTTTTCTTATCAAAATTTCTTATGATTTAACAAAGTGTCGTGCCAAATCTTCAATTCACGCTTACAACACTGTCGAATGAAGGGCGGGGCGGAGCAGGAGGAGGAGTAGAAGAAGAGGCGCAGGGAACGGGCCAAACCTTGACCCAAAGGCGTGGATAAAAACACACATATGAAGATAAAGCAGCGGCAAGTAAAAGAAGAAAAACAAAAAAAAAACTGAAGCAAATTATAAAACTGAATTCGATAAAAGTGAAACTCGTAATACAAGTACAAACACAGACATACTTGTGTACGTCTGTTTTGTGTATATAAATAAATAATAATGTACGACGAAAAAGGAAACAACGAGCAGAATGCCAAGCGCATGAAATTCGCCAAACAGTACGCGATCGGCAAGTGAGCGAATGAAACAGATAACACCAGATAGAGAGAGGGAGCACGAGGGCGAGGGAGAGGGAACGAGTGGTGTCAGTGAGTCTGGTTTATTTGCATAATGTAAGTGGTGAGCAACTTCCTCGAAAGTGCTTAACACAAAAATTAAGAAAGCAAAGAGAGAGAGAGAGAATAAAGAACAGACTTAATTTAATGCAATAATATAAATATGCACATATATAGAAATTATGTATGCATGTAACAAATATTGAATTAACTTTTGTCGTTTTTATTTTTTCCCCCAGCTGTTCACAGCGAGCGAAAGAATCGCGTTGGGGTTTTCGGGCAAAGGGAATATCAAGGTTATATAAGCGTTGAGAGATCGCCCAAAGTCAACAAACAAACTATTGTTTAATTACACTGCACAACAAAAGTAAGAAGGTCGCGTCAACAAAATTATTTACCACATAATATTCCATTAATCGGAATTTATAAAAACTGGAGTTATGGGCTTTAAGCAATCTGCCACAAAAATACATGCCTTATAATGGGAATTTATTTATTTATGCGTAAATTGAAGAAATATGTAAAAATCGAATTAAGATATTCATCTAAAAATATTCTATCTGCAAATTGAAGAGATTTTAAAAACATTTCTAATAATAGCTATATGTAAATATGATAATTGATAAGCAAAATTTTGAGCAATATTCTATATGTAAATCGAGAGAATATGAGGAAGGTAGGACGTAAACATACTCGTATTCTATATGTAAATCGAGAGAATATGAGGAAGGTAGGACGTAAACATATTTCTAAAAATTCGAATTAATCATTCACAAAAATAAACCGAAAACATTTAAATTTGAATTTATTGCTTGAATTTTGATAATTTCTTTCTATATACAAAAATTAAATAAAATATTTTTACCCATCTGCAGGTAAGTAAATTGATGTGTTCTGTGACATTTGTGTATTTTTTGACTGATTTATTTTATTTTTTACATATTCTGTTAGCACAAAATTCCGTTAAATTGAAAAGCTCATAAAATTTTAATTTACGCAAAATCTCAGATAAATTTGAGTTTAGAATTCTTTGCGAAGCGTTTTCATTTCTGAGTGCATCTCATTGAAAATGTAGTCTCAAATTTATGAATAGAAAATAATATTGGCGATATGTTATTAATTTATTTCTGTATTATATATAAACTTATTTTTAATTTATTTTTAGTAAGAATACCTAACTAAATACTGCTTGTGCAATTTAAATGGAATTTATTTATTTCTATTATCATTATTCTTATAATTTGTGTTTTTCTAATTTTCTTGAATTTGTTCTAAAGTGTTTTTGATAGTTTTATTCTTTTCGTAAATTATTATTTTTCTTCACTTTGTTTTTCGCATGGATACACTTTTGAATTATTATTGACATTGTGCGCACATGTTGGGGAAATTTGAAGAAATTTCTGCAGCTGGGCTGCATAGAGGGGCGGAGGGGGCGGGAGTGTAGAGAGGGGATAGCGGCAAGTGGGGATTATTGACTTACCGCACACGCTCCGAGTAGAGTTCGACTTCTTTGTTCTTCTGCTGTTGCACCAATTGTTGCTGATCGTAGCTGGCCGGCGGCTTGAAGTTGCTGATGTTGGCCAAAACGGGCAATTGTTGCAGGGCACTCTTAGCCAGGCCCAAACCACTGTTGCTGCTGTTGTTGTTGCTGTTGTGTTGCAGCAGCAGACTGCCAGCGAAATTATTGTTTGTGGCTGCAGCAGGCGGCAGCTGCAGTTGTTGTTGTTGTTGTGGCTGTTGCAAGTGCAACTGTTGCTGCTGCTGCTGTTGTTGCAACTGTTGCTGCTGCACTGGCGATAGGGAAATGTCTCCGCTGGACTGCGACGCCGAGGGGGAGCTGGAGCCGCTGGAGGAGGAGAGGCTGCCGGCGCGAGTACGCAAATCGAGGCCCAACACATTGTTGCCACCGCTGCCAACGCCGCTGTTGAGTATGTTGCTCAGTGTTGCCACCACGCTCGGTTGCAACGTGGCAATATTGTTGTTGTTGTTGCTGATGTTGCCATTACTGCTGTTGTTGTTGTGTGGCAAGCCGGAGCCAATGACACCCACATTGGGATTGGGCGTCAAGTTGCCGCCGTTTGTGTTGAGTGGCGCCAAGGCCACTCCCTGCTTCTGCTGGTTGTTGTTGTTGCTGTTGCCACCGTTGCCATTGTTGTTGTTGCCACTGTTGCGATTGCGCTTCTTCTTTTTGCTGCTGTTCTTGCCCTTCTCATCATCGGCCACCACATCGATGAGGGAACGCGGCGCCGTGAAGCATACCCCATTTGGCGGCCACTCGAGATCCTTGCGCAACTGTCCCCGGCCGCACTTGCAACTGCAATTCTTCGACACCAGATCGTAGCCCTTCTTCTGCCACAACTGTTGCACCCGCTGCTGCTGCGACCAACTGCGTCCACGCGCACTTCCCTTCAGCTGTTGCAACACGCCCGCCTCCCACAGATCGAAGCAGTCGCGGTGCATATATTGCCCCACGTTGCAATTTTCGTTGTTGCACAACACACGGACACAGTCCGCCAGCCCAGATTCGTCCAACGCAATCAATGCATCCATTTTCGCACATTCACCGTTAGGATAGCAGCAGCGCGTCAACTGAACGCCGACGCTCAGCTTTTGTTGCATGGGCGCCATAATTGCGTAGAGTTGTTGTTGCTGTTGAAATTGTTGCTGCTGCTGCTGCTCGTGTTGCAAGTGATGATGTTGTTGCTGCTGCTGGTGTTGCTGCTGCTGTTGGGTGTTGTTGCCGCTGCTGCTGTTGCGTCGCGGCGCCATAAATGTTGCACGTGTTTGTTTTTTTTTTATGCAATATTTCCACTTAGCATCTTATCTATTAATATTAATTTTTTTTTTGTTTTTCTTTTTACTGTATAAAAATGTGTACACAAAAATTTCAGTCTATTTTTGTAGTTGATTATTTTTTGTTTATAGCTAAATTTATACCTGAGCTGAGTTCACAAATTGTATCAAAAAATTATTACTTAAGTCTTCTATTTTTTTTTTTACATGTTTTTTGTTTTGTTTTTTTCTTCTTTTGGTCGCACACACAACACGCACATTAAATTGTTTTTATGTCTTAATTTGTTTGTTGTTTGTTCTCATTCGTCTTCCTCTTTTTACACTTCACTTTTCTGATTGCTTTTGAATGAATATTATTACATTTTAGATATATGTTTGGTGAGCAGGAATTGAATTGAATAAATAAAACGTATTCGATACCGTTGTTTTTTATGATGTTCTTCGCTTGTTTTGCATTCTTTCGTCGCTTTGCCTTTTGCTCACTTCCAATTGAGTTTGGTGTTTTCGGCGTACGGCGAACGGAGAGCGATGCAAAAAACACAACCAACCAGATCAAAAGCGAAATTCCAACTAAATGAAACGAACGGTACACACGACGACCCGAGCGACCAAGCAACGAACACCAAACTGAAAATGAAATTCAAACACTCACACACACACATACACACATGTACAAGCGGCGCGCTGCAGCCGGCAGAGGCAAAATACACACGCATACACGTTTCGTATTGTGTCGTCGACGTCGTCGTTGTTGTTGTTTTTGGTGGGTGGATGGGCCCACCGAGAGATGTTCGATGTTCGATGCAGCCCTCTGCGACAGCGACGCAGACGCATTTGTTTGGTCGAACTTTGACGCCGGCCGCGAAGTTGGAAGTTTTCCTTCTTTTTTTTCGTTTCTCAGGGTGGGTGGGTGTTGGGGTGGTTTGGTTGGCTGCTTTTCACTTTCCACCACCACCACCGAAAACGAAGTCGCTATATAGCTGGCGGAAAATGCTCGTTTTTCATTTGAGGAAAATTTCGTACAAGATTTTGGCGCTAAAAACTCATGCGTCTGTCTGGAAGGGTGGAATTTTAGGTGTGGACTGCGAAGTTTGAGGGTTGATCGGCGGTGGGGCAATCAGTTGAGCAGGCAAGCAAGCGAGACAGCAACAGCAAATAATTCAAACAAATTCACTTTCGATACGGTTCGAACAATCGTTTCCCCTCCAACATGCTGTACTGCGCAGCACTGCGCTGCCGCGATGCTCGACAGCGTTGAGCTCGCAACTTGTTTGACGAAGTTAGCGCGTGTGTTTATATCTGTATTTGTGTGTGTATGGGTGCAAAAACGCCGGCAAAACAAACAAACAGGGTTGCCGAGCAGCATTTAATTTGACGGCAATCCATATTTGTACATAACATATACATATATAAAATGCAGGTGCTCGTAGTGTTTTCTATATGTGTGTATGATTATTTGTACTAAAAACACTTCCATTCTCATAAATATATGCATGAATTTACATATATAGGTATGTGCCTAAGTACAAATAAATAATCATTGATTCTGCTCTGATTCGGTTTTGACTGGAAAAATGGGGTCCCTTACAACCCGTATACTGCTGACAGCGCTTTTTCGTATATAATCCCAAAAATCACAAATACATATGCACACATACACGAATACATATATTGTATATACCACACACAACTCATGTGCAAGGGAATACAATGGTATATGAACAACAAAAATAAAAGAAGCATTAAAAACCAAGAAGAAGAAGCGGCAAAAGCAAAATGGAAACGTGCGAATCGAGTCGAGCACTTTGCACGCTGCAACAAATTCAAGCAGCATATGTCAACACATAAATATATACATAACACATATATACCCATTTAACTAAATTTGTTAATGCTTATAAATTAATATAACAAATATTCCCAAATTTCGCAATTACATATATTATTTGCTCGCCAAAATTTAAATGAGCTCTAATTAATTAATTAATTAATAAAAAAGGGTCTTGATCGTGTCCTTAAGGCGGATTTGGCTTTTATACGGCTGTTGTTGGTATCAGTATCGCAGTTCTCTCTTACGCTCTTCGCATCATCGACAGCTCCTATGCATACACATATGTATGTGGGAATGTATGTGTGTGCTTATGTATGAATGTAATTTTATGTACGCTTGCTGCTGCCCCTTTAGAGTCCTGTATTAAAACGAAACGCTGCGAAAAAGAAGGCATGAAAAAAAATACTCAAAATAAGGGCACGTGTTGGATGGTTTTAATAAATAAATATACATACATATGTTTATACATAGTATGTATGTATAGAAAAATATTGTTACTTTGTAGCGTTTGAAATGTGTGTGTAATTATTTTTGTACATAAGTAATTATCGAAAGTATCGATTGTCGATTGCTGTAAAAAGTTAATTTCGTGCTTATTTAAAAGACTTTTTAACTTAAACACTTGTGTAAGCAATTGTTGAGATGCCTTCAAAATTGGGGCCACTTAACGCAAGTTAAAGTTAATTCACATTCGCAATAATAGTGTCGGTAATTATATCGATGCCGCGTGTTGCGAAAATAACTTTAAAAAAATACTTGAATATGTTGTGTTTTTTTGTTGTTATTTGTATTGTATTTCTTATAGGACTCGAAGGCTCGGCAGAAGAAGTCAAGGCCTTTGCCGTGTCCAACTGGCAAAAAAAACTGCGTAGTTCTTGTCGGCTACCTGCGACCAACGTTGCAGGAGCGTAGTTGTGGGGAAGTAGCAGGGGAAGTAGAAACTGGCGTTGATATAATAATTAAGTCAGGTAGGCAGATCGCAGCCATTGCGTAATAAGTTCGACACGCTGAATGGGTTTGTGTGTGTGTGTTGTTATTCTAGTTGAAAGGATCGCACATGGCAAGAGTGAGACAGAGATAGAGGAAGAGAGAACAAAGAAGCTGGAATTGGACTAGTTTGCAGCACATTCTTTTATTTCTTTTCTCCAAGGAGTTGTTGTTGTTGTTTTTTTCTTCTCTTTTTCTTTTCCTTCTTATTATTATTGTGTGCTTTGTGCTGACCTAATTTTAATGACCAACAGCAATGGGGATCGCAACGAGCTGGACGAGGTTGGACTTGGCTTGATCGGGTTCGGTTCGGGCCCCCGGAGGGCTGAGGCGATATTTTAGTAGTGACGACGACACGCATCAACTTTAATTTTCATAATTAATGGCAACTAAAAGGCTGCACAGACATTGGGCCCCCGGGGCAACTGGGCGGCGGCGGCCAGAGCTGCCATAAATAAACGTCGTGGCTTTTGCACTCTCTAAGCATGTGCCAACTCTTTTCTGACACGTCACACAGCAACAACAACAACAGTAAATATATGTAAGTAGAAGAAGCAGAAGAAGACAAAGTTTATGTTTGCTGTTGGCAGGCGAAGACTTCCTGTTTTGCGTGCGAAAGCGTGTCGATTTTTGTGCTTTGAGGCGTTTGCGTGTGTGCTTCGTCCTGCTGCCAACTTCCTTCTCTGCGGTTAAGATGCCAGCACAGTGGTCACTCAATAAATCGATCTTAAACACATTTTTTGGTAGCTTCTAGTTAAGAGTTGCTCACGTTATTTAGATAAATATAATGCATTCAAGCAGATATCTTCAAACCCAAAAGGAATATATATTCTTGACCAATCGGGCCAAAGTTGAGTTCTTGTTTAAACCTAACCTTTTTAAATATCGAGCTAAGAAGCCAGGCAATTAGAGCTACTATATTATAATATTGTCTTAAGAATTTTCATAAAATTTTGTTAACCTTAAATAACTCTTTAATTGAATTAATCGACATCAGTTTCCTATTCTTGTGTGAATTTGCTCTATAAAAAAGAATCTATTTGGCTTTCCGGGTTATTTTATTCAAACACATCAGTTACGAATCAAATTACGAGATATTATGTATATTTTCAATATATAGCCACCATAACACTCATTTCAAAATTAAGTCTTACAAGGATATTTTATCTATTATATCTATTATATAATTATAACGAAATATTTTTATTTTCTTATCATATTCATATTTTTGGATTCTTTTGAATATAGAATTAAAAAAAAAAACATAGCTTATATTATAAATAAAAATGATATATGTACATACACATATAAATTATTGTATACCATTTTTTTCAGAAATTACAAAATATATCTACGACAAAGTTTATATTTATTATTTCATTATTTTATATACAATTTTATAGTTTTTCTTGTAGTAATTAATAACTGAATAATTTAGCATTTTGTAATCAAAGAGCTTACACTTTCCAGAGACTACTGTCCTTTATGCCATAAGCCCAAAAGATACTCTACGCTTGCCAAAAGAAGAAAAGCTGGAAATAAAATTTTAATATTTACGCAAGAGGAATCAAGTCAGCATTAAATGGTGGTAGTAGCCGCAATTTTGCCTGCCCCCTTCTCTAGGCTAGCCTGCCTGCCTCCCTCTCTCCCCCCACATGTGCGTGCAACCGAAAGCTTCAGCTGCTGAGGGTGTGTCAGTGGTACACAACAACAGATGCACCACAGCCGCCCGCTGCCTCAAAAGCCCATCCCTACCAAATAAAACGTATAAAATATATATGCATGTATACATATATATATATAAATGTGTATATATTTACACACACACATAGATGGGAAGCGTCGTCAACGGTATTATTTGTAATTACCCATACTCCCACATTTGTCCAATCGGAAGCAACTTTCAAACCCAAAATAGGGTTTGAAATTTTCATGCTGGCATGACAGCCACTCGCACATAACGGTGCCCTTCTCCTCCTCCCCCTATCCATCCAAAAATACATAACGGTATACATATATACTTATATATATTCATATATATATATATGTGTGTATGTATGCGGGTCTTTTATGACACAGCTGAGCGTCCCCAGAAGGGTGTCGTAATTCGTTCGTTGCCAAAAATAACCCAAACTCCATTTTGTTCGAGTGAGTTTTGCTGGGTCGCCTGTTGTTAGGCTTGGCTTGGTTTAGCTTCGCCTGGGCATGGATGAGCTTCAGTTTTACTGCAAGTCCGGGGCTTGGTGGTCCTCTGCTCTGCCCAGCAAAAAAGAAAAAAGAAAAACTTTCGCTTCTCCGCTCGAGGATTTTGCGGTGTTGCCGTCTCTCTTCAGTCTCTCAATGCTGTGTTAAAACACAAAAATAAATACAAATATACATACAAATATTTACATATATATATATATATATATATGTACATACTTTGTGCATAGTATTTACTTATGTAAGTGAAATGAAGTCAGCACTTGCAGTCAACTGAATATGGCCTATTTACTCACATATGGAGTACATCCAAATTTGCATGTGTCACTTTTGGGCCTTGAAGCTCGTTTCGCTTGCACTTTGATTTAAATACGAAGAATTCTAATTTGCATCGAATAACATAAAGATACGATTAAAGAACATATCGATCAAAAATCAATCAACCAAATAATTCATAGAAATATTATTTATTACGAATATCGGCGTAAACTTGATATTTAAAGAGAGCATATATTATATATGTGGAATATCGATAAAAATCGATTGTAATAAAACACACAGCTGTAAAGATATAGGCTTCCAATTAAAATATATAACCTACACAGGCTTATTTATCGAAATTGGACCAGGAACAGATTTTATTTTTAAATAAAACCTATTTTCATATCAAATAATCTATTATATCAGCAACCCAACTAAATATTTAACAGATCAACGACAATTAAATATAATTTTTATGTATATAATATTTATTTATCTCGAGCTTAGACGAGTTCTGCCAACAAAGCCTTCCTTACTTATTACTTCATAATTCGAATCTGACAATCAATTAAGAATTACATATTAAAAATTGAAGAAATTATATTTAAATGCAGAATCCTTAATGGACACCCTAGCAGAGTGTGTTCCCTTAACCAGGAAAAGATGCAGCATCCCACGGATGCATGTTATGAGCCCTCAACCCAACAACGATGCTAGCATTTGTGAAGGAGCTGTGCTTAATGGAGGCTGGCTATATAGTCTCCGAAGGGGCACAATAGATCTAGTAGGTCGCAGTGCACGTGCCCCAATTATAATAATAATAATGTCCGTCAATGGAGCGAAAATGCAGAAAATCTGTATAAAATCAATCATACAGAAATTAGTATTTTACATATAAATATATTTTATTTTAATATTAATCTTATTATTTTATTTTATTAAACTGTGCACATCTGCTGTAAAATATGATTTACTAATTTATTGATTTACATATATAAGTTCTTCAATATTTCCATAATTATTTCTCTCATCCATTTGTATTTGTCTTATACCAAATACATGGAAATATATACATAAATATATATATACGAATGTGTGTGTGTGTGTGTGAAAGTGGCAAGTGAAAGTGAGCGAGACGGCAGCTTAGAGCTGAATTTTCATTTGTCCTTTGTGCCCCCGAGAATTTTCAGAGAGAGCGTTCGACAGGAGAACCAAAACAAGAACAAGAACAAGAACATCAAACAGAACAAGGAGGCGCACGCACTTTTCGCCTCAGTTGTTTTCGGGGGTATTTTTTGTAGACGAATAACTTAGGAACATATATATATATATATGTGTAAATAGATTGAAATGGGAAATGTGTGTAAGCTGAGTAATAAGCATGAGACACATTATATATATAAATATCTACCTGTCTAACTCCGCCCACACAACTGTGTCTGGGCCCAGAAACGCAGGTAGAGCAGCTAATAAAGTCAACGTGAGAAATGTGCTGGATTGAAATGGCCGATAGAAAACCAATCCCAACTGAAAAGTGGGTACAATATGGACTCACACACATACAGCATAACTCATCGAAAGGAAATCGAAAATAAAATGGAGTTGATTCCTTTAATTTACTATTTTTTGTTTGTAGAAATGCAAATTATTATTTTAGAAAAAAATACTTTCTGAAATGCAGAAAATATTAATAAAATTAGTTCACATTAATGCAACTTTCTGCATTCTACATTTTGAAATAAAAAAAACTTTCCGGTTTAGAAATATACTTAATGAACAATAAACTGAGTAATACTTGCCGCCAATAGTATGACAGTTTTCTACATAAATTTTATCTGAGTGTATGGAGTTTTTCGAAACTTTAAATAATGATCTGGTGGAAAAAGTAAAAAATAATACTAAAATTATCTGCTCACAAAAGATAAACTATAAATTAACTTTTATTTTAGTTAGCAGAGTCTATTTTTGATACCAAGATTTATGGCTTAAAGACGAGTGGAAAGTGACTTTAAATAAGCTATAAAATTAATACATTATTTATATAATTTGCAGTACACAAATTATATAATCGTAACCTCGGTTTGTGTTTTCTTTATTTGGGTGCCTCAGCAAATGGAATTACTTGTTCAAAAAAGTTTTCATGAATAACTTTTGTGTTTCGCACACAGCTGTCGAGAATCATCCAATCCAGTAGTGCAACTTTTGAATCCTACTTGCAACTCCTTGCATTTATCCGTTTTTTTAACATCAATTTAAAATTCAATATTTATTTCCTCCCTCAAGAGGCTGATTTTTCAGTCTTAGTATGGAAAAATAAAAAATAAATAACAATGGTTTGGGTGTGTACACTAAGAAAATATCTGAGTTTACACCTAAAATATAACGTTTTTTTTTAATGATTTACCTTACATATTTGCGGACATAATCTGTATGTGATTTTGATATTATTTCCATTAGGTTAAACAATTAGGAACATTATTATTTTTTATTTCTTAAATTTATAATATTTACCCAAAAAATGGACTTATTAAACAAACCGAAGAAAGTGCTTTATTTTTCAACAATATATTTAATAATGTTTGCGTGCCTTTGAAAATATTGGAGGCATTGACTGAATATTAAATCTAACCAATTTAATATGTATTAAAGTTTTACCAGTGGGAATATCTCCGGAATTCTCATCATAAACCTAGTTTCTTGAGTATTGTTACAGCTTCTGGAAAGCTTCAAGTCTCTAAAAAAAGGCTGGTATTTTTTAAATAAAAACTTTTGATTGTTGTAGCAAAATAATTTATTATTATTAGTATTTCTATATTCTTTTTACAAACTTGACCTAATTTAATCATTAAATTAAAAAATACATTTATTTTTAAATTATTTTCAAATTTACTGTGCAAATTTAAATATTCAATTAAAAGAATAGTGCGAAAAGAAGACAAAAATTAAAAAGCGTTAATTTAATATTGTACTTTACTTGCATTAGATTGTTAATAAATTAAAAAATAACATAATAACAATACTATAATCATCATACATGTGTAACAACATTTTTTAAACAGTTTAGCGGAAAATATCCATTTAAGAAAATTGTATGAATATATTATTAAATTAATATTATAAAAAAAGAGAGAATTTTGATTTCAATCATATAAAATGTCCAAATCTCTTCTTTCTATAGGGTATATATTACGATCAAAAGAGCTATCTGCAATATATATTTATGTATATCCAAATAGAATATATATATATATATATATATATATATATATATATATATATATATATATAAAATTAATTGAAAAATGCGAAATTAAAAACCATATTTAAAAACCACAATTAAAGTAACAAAATTGATTGATTTAATGTTAGAAAGAGATTATTACTTCTAAAATTGTAAAATAATTAAATTGATTCAACATTTATTGAATGGATTGGCTATACTCAAAATGAAACACAATTAGTTGTTGAATTTTGAAATTTTGAATTTTGTAAGTTTAAATTTTGATTAAATTATATTTTGCAACTTTATTGTAGTTTTTTTTTAATGCGTTTTACATTTATGGAGTTAGTCTTTGGTTCATGTTAGTAATATAAAGATGGTAAAGTGTTTGAGATGGGATGAGAGAGAAATAATTAAAGGATATATAGGCAAATGAAAAATTCATAACATTTAAAAACAAGTCTGTATAAGATTTATAAATACCAACAATAGGAACGAAAGAAAAAGGACAAAGACACTATAAAGTATACTAGAAGCAGAGAACTTTAGAGGAATCGATGTCGCCATTGATCAATTTAGTTATAAATCGAAATTGAAGTCCCATATAATTTGTCGTTGATATTCGAACTCGAATTCGATACACACACACATACACACTTATGTGTATATGTAAAAATGAATTTTCACTAACACGCTGACCTTCAATATAATTTTGCTGGCAATGTGATAAAACACCAAAAAAGAGTCAAACGCCGAAAAGGAAGTGCGGCAAAAGCTAAAGTGCAAAAACATACACTATACACACACACACACACACACACACGCAAACGAACTGATGAATATATATAAAACATGTGCATTAAAAATATACATAAGCTGTACACACGCACACACACACACACGTATACGTAATCATGTGTATGCAAGTGTGAGTGCGATTTTATAACATGAAATTGAAATTTGCTGCATGAAAACGAAATTTGCAGCATGCTGAAAATTGAACGAAGCATTCAGTTTAGCGACGTCGACTGCAACTGCGACAGCGGCAGCGACTGCTCCTGTTGTTGCAAGTTGGGTTTGAGACTGATGCGCGCGCATTGCAAATTGTTAGTTGAGTTAGCCGACATGCAACACAATTCCAACTCCGACAGCAATTGTTGAAGTTAGCAGCGCTGCTGTCATTGCTGCTGCCGCCGCCTCTGCCAGCGCTGTCGTTTTCAAGTGCAAGTCCAAGGGCAACTTCGTGCAACTGCAACAGGAATGGAATGCGATGCCAGTCGCTGTGCGTCGACGTCAACGTCGGCGTCAGCGTCAGCGTCGCTGCCTTTGAGAACCTGCTGTCTGCGCTCCAGACCTTGAAAGCAACTTCGGGTTGCGTTCGTTCGTTAAATATACACACACTTGCATATACACATATTTACACACACACACACTGACAATCGCTCACTCACTCACTCACACACAGATACACACACACACACACATGCATACTTGCACTCTCTATTGCCGGCTGCATTTGTGTGCTTGTGTTTCGCTGTTTATCGCCATTTTTCTATGGCTCTTTTTCGTCAAACAGACACAAAAAGGACAGCACGAGAGTTGCCAGAGTTCGAACAATGAGAGAAAGAGAGCTTAGAGAATGAGGTGCACAGCGTACAAGGCTGGTTATCATTTTTTTTAATATGTTTTTTTTTTTTTTTGTTTGAGTGGGCAGCAACATAGAACAGGCTTGAATTGCGTTTTCTGCTGCTGGTTCTGCTTCTACTGCTGTTGCTGTTGCCTCTTCTTCTTCTTCTTCTTTTGGTTTATCATTTTCGCTTCGCTCTCGTGTCCACCTTTTTGACATTTCGCCCACTTTTTCCTGTTCTTCCGGTTTTTGTTTTGCCGTGCTTTCCTGTTTTCGACCCATAATCCTGTCCCATGTCGTCGCTGCCGCCACCGCCACCGCTGCCGCTGCTCAGCTTATGTAATGCCAAAAACGTGTTCTCAGCCGACTGCCAACTGCGAACTGCGAACGGCTAACGTCACTGCAGCGGGCAGCGGGGCATTGTCACAAACATTTCTACGTTCGCTGCGAATTTTAATCAAATTTATCACTTGCTCCCTGTTTTATATTTAGGCAGAGCTGCGTGTGTACATAAATACATACATACATACACACATAAATACATAAATACACACATACATACGTATATACCTATGTATTGCACATGTATAGTGATGAGTGTGTAAATCAATATGTGAAGTGTCTACATAAATCACATGTATCTTTGAGAGGAATTCACTTGAAACAAGTGTAGTCAATATGTTTACTAAATTATTAACATTAACTATTATTCACTTATGCACACGCATAATTTGGTGACTCACGATACAAGTAAGATGATTAGTCAATATATACATTTTTATATAATATTATTGCTGGCTTCGCTATCGTTTTTATATTTTACATGTTGAAATAGTTGCGTTTTATAGGAAATTAGTAATACAGAAATTATTTATAGTAATAATTTAAATACATTTTTCTTATCATACAATCTGATCTACGTTAAAAAAATAAGTTCAACATCACAATTCGTAAAATTTGAAATTAAAAAATTGTCATAACAAATATACCTCATAAGATTTAGTTAAGATTTACAGATAATACTTTTGCTAACGATTTTTGTAATATTTTTAACTTTAAATTTTAAAGAATTATTTAAATTTTGCCAAGAATATCTTTTAAAAGATTTATTTCAAATGTAAAACTTTCATTTTTAATGATTTATTTAAAATTTTTAAACTATTATTTTTCAAGATTCATTGGAATAATCCCTTGAATACAAATGCTTAATTTTTAATATTAATTATACATATAATTTTAGCACCTTTTAATAACATATTTTTTTAAATTTACATTAAGCGTTAATTTAATTTTGTTTTACTGTATACAGTAATACTCAAAAATTCCTAGGAATTATTCAAAGATATGTTTTTCTTTCTCGAAACCCAATTTGTAATGGAGGTTTCTACAACTTATTAATAAATGTCAAAAAATGTTAGGTGAATACTTTTTCAATATATTTTATTTAAGTTGTTATTTCAAGTACTAAAAGTCTCTCGAAATATTATAATTCGTTGAAATACAATTAAGCCTGGTTTTTATCAACTTTATGTAGCAGCTTTTATTGATAAACACAGATTTGTATTAGAAATGGACATATTATACAAATATTTTGTATCTTTATATATCTGTGAAAAGCAAACTTTTGTTTAATTTTCCCAAGTTTTCCCTTTCTAGTAAAGAGGAGTGTTGGAAATAGACATACTGCAGAAATATTTGGTATCTTTTAGCATTTTTCAAATGCAATATTCTGTGGAATGTTCCCCAGTTGTGCCTCGTTGCTCCAGACAACAAACATCCTGCGCTCGCCTCTGACCAAACATATATCCATGTTTTTTCATTGCGATTGTCATAGGGCATATGTGCTCCTTGCCCCCCCACTCCCCATTCAGTTGTATACCATTATCTATGCCAATGCTTTCCGCTGCCCAAACTCCAGCAAAACAAAAATAAAAGAAGAAAAAAACGTTGGCAACAAACACGTGGTATCAAAATGTTGCCCAAAATGCCGTGGGCCATAAATAAACCTCAATCGGAACGGTCGCAGCCCAGGCAACACCCGCTCTCCACCTATCTCAGACCACACTGCGGCCTGAACCTGAATCCGAGCCGAGGCCAAAAGCCCAAACCAATATCTGCGCATAAAACATAAAACATGCTTGCAACAAAAAGGGGCAGCAGCAGCAACATCGGCAGCAACATCGGCAGCAACAGCAACAGCCCCCATATCAAAGCGGGAGGTGCTCATTCTCGTTCTCGTTCTCGTTCTCTTTCTCTGTCTCTCCCATTTCTCTGCCACTTCTCTCCCTCTGCGTTTTCTCCTTTTCGCTGTTGGCTGCTCGCTCTCTCGCGGCGCAGGCGCAGTTGCTCGTCTGTGGCAGCCACCACCGAAAGTGACTCCATCGGCAACTCCGCCTCAATACAAATTTGCAATACGCGTGTCGCTCTCTCAACCGGGGAGTGTTTGCCTGCCACATGCAACAACAGCAACAACAGCAACAACAACTTTCCTCGTTCTTGATCGTGAATTTTCTATGCTACTGGGCCTTGAAACCTTGAAAAAAAATTCTGCTACAGCGCAGGGCATAGAAACGGTGGAGTAGCGTGGAGTGGGGTAATGGGGGGTTGGGGTTGGGGGTCGGGGCTTGGGGCAGAGTTGGAGTTTGGCGCTGCAGTTGCCGCATTACGTCAGTGCCACAAAAGTCGCTAAGTAAAAGGGAAACTCGTCTCCACTGCTGCGGAGTTTTAATGTCACTTTGCCAACTCCCAGCTACAGATACAAAGATACAAAGATACACAGATACTTGACGTATATGTGTCTGTGTGTGTGTATCTGTAGCTGGCTGCTTGGAAAATATATATTTTGCTGTCGTTTTTCTTTGGCAGTTCTTTTTGCTTTTCATGCTCTGCCTCTAGTTATTTTCCGCTGCTTTGGATTTCCTTTAACACCCTCCTCCCCAACCCGCCCTCTGTTTTCAGTTGTTTGGCTTCGATGCGGAGTTTCTAGCTTGGCCAAGACTTTGGCTCTGGCTTGGCCGAGGTCGCGTCTGTGGGTGTGTGTGTGTGTGTGTGTGCGTGTGTGTGTTATATGTGTGTGGGACAAGGTGTTTCATGTTGTTAATGGCTCTGTGCGGTTTACTCGTGGCTGCCACTCAGCATTTTTTCTTCGCATTTGCCACGACTATTCAGAATCTGTATTTCGTTAGTCAGTTTTCTTCTTTTTTTTTTTATTATTGTATTCCTGCATTTTGAGCAGCTCTGCCAATTTGCGTTGTATTTTGCTCGGTTCGTGCCACAAAAAAGGAAAACCATATTGTTGTCAAACTGTTTGAGTCTTGTTTGTTTTTACTGCGCAGATTCCTGAATTCTGCTGCGACGTTATGCGTAGCTCTTTGTTTTTTTTTATGCATATTTATGTATATATATTCAATATTTCTGTGGTCGCCTTAGTGAGTCATCACTGCGGATAAAGTTGCGTACTTCAGATTGCCCAACAGCAACAGAAACTGAAATTGTTTTTTGTATTCTGGTCTGTCTTTGATTGCGCTCTAAGACAACGCAATCGAGTATGGGTTAGGCCTTTGTACATGACATCAATATAATACACTCATACCTCGCTATAACAGCCCTCTTCAATTAAGGCACATTTTGGATTTGTCGAAAGCTTTTTCCTATTTCGCACAAGGAATAAACATCCTCCTTGAAAACGATCCTCACGTCGAACGAAGCGCTGAAGTTTCTCGAGGAATTAACTCAGCCATTCGCTGTTATAAACCACCGAAGAACGAAATAGACAAGAAGGCAACCCAAATAAAGTTGGACAATTTTATTTTAGCCAGGCCTATCCTCATCAGCGAAAATTGATGACGACATTGATCTGCATTGTCTTCAATACACATGAATTTGTTTAATTTTTGTTTATATATTATTAGTGATGGTTTTTGGAATCTGTTATTTTTTTATGTACAAATTACCAGTACCATTTTATATATTTAACAAATTTGGAACCAATCCCATTGAATTTGTATGAATTTGTATTTGAATAATTGATTCCTTTCGTGGAATGTATCTAGGCCGTAAAGCGAGGTATGATTGTATCTAGTTTGATGTGGACTTTATGGGCATGTGGAGAATAAAAGTGGAGAAAAGGCAAACAGCGAGAAATTTCATATTTCAGCTTGTTTGCAATACCTGCACTGAAATATCGGATATGAAGATATGAAAAATAAGTTAGAACCGAAAATATCAGAAGATAAATGCATGAAAAGCTTGCGGATAGTTGAAATATGTTTTGGCTAATCAATTCTTTATTTCTTTTCTGATCGTAATGAAATTTAAGTAGTTGAAGCCAATATCTTTACAATTGTGTCTTTTATTGCTATCGAAAATCGATTTGTATCGATATTCGCGAAATAAGTGCAGTTTTCGATCATATGAAAGAAACCCGATTTGTCTTTTGCTCTTTTATTAGAAATTGGAAGTTCTCTGAATTTCTAAATCGATTATATGTATATTTAAATAAGTATATATATCTTATTATGAATTGGCCACGCCTCCTTCTGACTGTTGAACACACAGATTCATTTCACACTCTTCTTCACACTTTGAATGGGTTCATGTTCTGAAGAGAGAATTAAATTGGTAGTGAGGAGAGCCATCGACCTCGTTGCGCGAATTAATTGCATAAAGCTAATCGGACCACTCCGGTAAGAGTCGAGAGTGTTTTCCTCAATTACATAATTTCCATCTTTACATAATTACATGCATCGGGCTTTTCGTGATGATTTCGCGAGTGTTTCTGTTAAGCACATTAACACGATAAACGCCACTCGACACGATTGAGTGTAATTTCATAATTAGTAAAAGTTCAGATGCCTAGTATTAATTGAGAAAACTTAATTTAAATTTTATCTTTTATAATTTAATAACATTATTTATCCATATGAATATACTTAAATTGATTTTTTTCTATATAAAAAACGTTTGAACGTGTGAAATTATAAAATACTATTGCCTAATAATTAAGCAAATACCCTTTAAACTAGATATGATTTTTAAGAAAAATGTCCACTTAAATTAAGAAAAGAAAAACCATGTTTTGTAGAAAGACACAACTGTCCGTGTCGGAAATATGCTTTTAGAATAATTAGTTGAGTTACCCTTGCCGCAAAAAGTATGGCAAATTTTAGAAATTCAAATATATATAATACGTATGTATATCGTAGCTAAAAGGCTTTATTTTCTAGGAATAAGTAAATTAATTTTTCTGTTTTAAACATTCGAATTCGGGTAGTGGTTGTCAATGATTTGTTCGAAAGTGTTTTGCGACTTTTGGCTTGAGTTCTTCTAGAGTTGTACAGGAAATTCGTCATGCGCCCATCGCCTTATCTTCAGTTAATACTTATCTTATAGCTATGCAATTCTAGTCATTCTATGATATCATCTACCTAGCGAGATAATTTAAATGATTCTTTTTAATGAACTTTGTCAAACAGTTGCTTTCTACTGATATAGGTATACATATCAATATATAAGTAGAATTACTCAACATAAGCAAGTCCATCGCTTTTGCTTACACACGATTTTATCTAATCTGTTTTTGTGCCACGTCAGTCGCCTGACTGCTTTTCCTTTGTTTTTCTTTTCCTTTTTTTTTGCGGCATTCGAAAAGGAAAGTGCTCCACATATACATGCCTGTGTCTGTGTTCCCGTTGCAACCCCACATGGACCCAAAGCATATCAGACAGATATCTATACATATATATATACGATATGTGTATATAAATAAATATGTGTGTACGAGTATTTATGTGCAACACATCATTTTGTGGAGCTCCACCCAGCGACGAGAGAGAAAAAAAAATCCGCCTACATTTTTCTGTCTTTTATTTTGCCAATTTTAATTTCAAACTTTATATATAGATATATTCATATATAATATAGCTGTCGTCATGGCTGCTTCACATGACTCTAAACCACAGGTCCAACTTTTTAACCGCTCTCCCACTCTGTCCCTCTCTCTCTCTCTCTCTCGCTCCCTCTCCCTCTCTCCCTCTCACTCTCTCTATCTCTGTATCGGTGAATGCATTGCTGATTTATACGTGAGTTGCTCCCAATTTGGGCTCGCAATTCCCAAACTCCCAATTGGCATGCAAAACTTTTCCACATTGTCATGCAGTTCTTTTCTTTTTACTGCTTGCCACACGGCATGCGAACATGCAACATTGCAATTGTTTGTCAACCATGGACCGTTACATCCGCTGGAATTGGATTAATTCGGCTGGCTGACTGCGGCTTCCCATTTGCCCATTTGCCCACTATCCACTGTCCACTGTCCACTGTCCACTCTCCACTGTCCACCGTCGCCCTGTCCACGCTTGCACAAGAAGAAGCCGCTGCTTGCGGCTGCTGATCAAATTTTGCATGTCCATTTAACCCTTGTGGCAAATGCAATTAGACCATGACTCCATTACTGGTAGCTGCACCAAACGATGGCTAGGTGCCACTGTAAAAGTGAAACGTGACATGAACCGACAAAACTTTCCCACAGGACTTGGCTTAACCCCTTTCGTTTACTTTTATATTGGCGAGCCAATTAGATTAATTTGCTTTAATTGTGAGCCAAGTGGATTTCATAACAATAGCACATTGGAGCCTCTTACGCAATGTTCCCCCCGAAAAAAAAACAACCAACAACAGACATAAATCAACACATCCGCTCAAAAATTCCAGGAACCGCCCAATAGCAACAACAACAACAACAACAACAACAGCAATATTACTATTTCTTTGTATAGTAAAGTCGAAGCCAAATTGTTGTTCATTAAAAATATATAGGAAACAAAAAATAAAACGCTATTGCCGCTGTTTGGGGCATCTGAGTGTCCCCAACCAATGGGAGAGCTTTACGATTGAATCTTTGTATTGACAGGCGCTATGTGTATCCATGTGTCTGTGTCGGTGTGTATGGTGTGTGTGTGTGTGTGTGTGTGTTGTGTGTGTGTGTCATCGCTCAATATGCGTAACTACGCATTTGGCATTCATATTTGTGGGGTTTGAGACAAAAAACAAACGAAACGAATTTCGGGCATAAATCATTCACATGTTAAATGGCACATGTGAGTCCCTTAGCCAAATATACAACGAATCTTGCATACCCTGCCTTTAGTTAATGCCTTAATATCAATTACAACAGCAACGAATCTTCAACTAAAAATTTATTTACACTTGCAACCATTTTTTAAGTTTTAATCCTAAAATGCGATTTGTTTTTTTTTTTTAATTTTTAACTAGATTTAATTTAAATCATAATATAATAAAATATAATAAATCTGGGGCTAATAATGTATATATATATACTATTTGTTATTTATACATATTAAGTAATCAAAAGACTACTTTAACGAAAATTGCAAATTTAAATTTTTTAATTTTAAGTACAAACAATTGCATACATTATTTATAACTCTAAATAAGCCTTAAATTATATTTGTATATTCGTATACGTTTTTTATAAAAAGCTTATCTTCAGATTCCACTGAAATTTTTAAAAGAAATGATTTCAGAACTATATTTGTATATTCATATTGATTATTTATATTCATATTATAAAATAAAAAATATATTCATATTATTTTTAAAAAAATCGATTCACAAATATTAAACATGTCAATAAATTATTTTATGAATTTTAATTGACTTCTATTAACAATAGATAAGGCACAGTTAGGAAAACAATATTAATATATTTGACAACACTATTTTATTAAATTAAATTATATTATACAGAGTCATGCGACTAATTTACACATGGGAAAGCTTATTAAATAGAAAGAGTTTAATTATTTACACAAGTCCAACGCTTAGTCTCAAATAATTCATAGTTCTCTAAAGCTAATGTACTTTCTCTGTATAAGAGTGTCTGGTAGCAACAACAAATCCAAATCAGAATCCGCTAAAGAAAGCGTCGCAGGCGTTTTGTGAGCATTTTATCTTTTCATGGCGGATCATGAGAAAATTCGTTTTTATTGAAGCTCCCCAAGCAGCTGCCTATTAAAAACTAGGCGAATCAACGGCCAAACATTGTGATAAATTAACAAATTAAATTGGACCGCTTTAGGAGCCACGTCTCCGTCTGTGACTCAGCTCAGTACCTAGACCCAGGCCTCATTTCTACTCCCCTTCAGATACACACACACACACACACACACACACACAACGTATATCGGAAATCTTATGTGCTGAGCCTATTTTGTGAGCATTTTATGTGAATTTATTAATTTTTTATAGTCGTAGATTTTGTGTAGCTTAAAAAAAAATCAAAGTGCCGCTTTTATGCAGGCCTTTCAAATTCAATTTGTGCGTCTTCACTTTTTGCGTGCTTCAAAAATGTGACCTTTTTTTTGGTTGCTTGATCAGCTTGTCTTGGGCATGAATTCTTTTGTTCCCCAAGTTTAGTTATTATTGTGAAAAATACTATTACACAATAGAATTCAATAGGATTGGCCTATTTCGATTCTGCCTGCTGATAACGTCAACATATAAATTCAACTTTGTCTTTTTATATAAAAAGTTTATAGAAAAAGTTCCACAAAAAAGAAAAAAATTGCTGAGGTAAATAATATTTTGTTAAGTTAATCGAAATTTGTTTGTAATAGATTTTTATTATAAATGCGAGGAACATTTTTAAATATTCGTAATTTATTGATAATAAGAAATAGTTTTACGGTGTGGAAATGCTTAAACTTATTTTTAGAAAAACTTTTTCTGTTGTACAGAAAATAATAATGAATTTGGCCATCTTTGCTGCTATTTTAGAGTTTAGCAGTTGGCTTTCTTAGACGTCTAGTAGAAAAAAAAAAAAAAAAATTCTAAAATGAATTTAAAACAGTTCTGTTTTGAGTTAGTTATAAATGTTCTTTAGCAATTTAATGATTATCTTTAGAAGACATTTAACAAAGAAATATAAAAATTGGTCTTGCATCAATTTCAATTTGGTTCGGCTATAAATGTTTGTGAATAGTTTAATGATTTGCTTTAGAAGTCATTTGATGACTCTTCCCACATACAAATTGGTTAATAATAAGCCCTCCTAAAATGCTGCTATAGAATTGTGGAGTGCATTTGGAGAGGCCGGTTGAATGGCCCATAATCTTCAACTTAAAGCAAACAATGCAAACGACCACTTCATTAGTGCAGCCTTTGCTTATCAGTTGTGAAACAGGCCAGGCCCAGTCACAGCCCCGCATTGGCCTGGCCAACAAAAGCCAACTGCAACGCATGCATCAACCAGCAACCATTTATCTTGCCGGGCTCATTTGACAAATTATGCGGTGTCAACGCATCGATGGATCTTGGATATACATGTACGTTGCCTGGTCTGGGCACTGGGCATGATGGGCCTGGCCCAGCCACGTCCGGTATTCAGATAATAACAAGCCAATGAACGACAATGTTTCATTAGGCCTGAAGGTGTTTAAACTTTTTCATGGTCAAACCGAATGCAATACTTAATTGCAAACAAAACGATTGCAGAAGTGCAGCTTAAAAACAGAGCATAGAAAATGGCAGTGTCAACGTTGCCAATTGAGTTGTTTACACACACTCGCACTCGCCGCCACCGCCTCCCCACCCGACACTTACCCCACAACACAGCCTTCACTCAGTCGACCCGAACGACCCGTCTCCTAATTCTCTGCACAGTCTATGGGCTCTCAAGGCGTGTCGCCTTGGACTTGGCTGGGCTGCAGTCGTTGTCTAGGTTTCAATGCCCCCGCGCCGTCATCGTTATATGCAAATGCCACACAGCTGCAACAGACTGAAACAACACCAACACAAACGTCTTGTGTGTGTGTGTGTGTGCAGATTCTAAAGTTAACCGCATGACGAATCACTTCGCATAAATTGAAACGCTACGTTGCATGTTGCTGCGTCTGCTGCAGTGCCCAAGC
This sequence comes from Drosophila basisetae, assembly GCA_035041595.1. Taxonomy (NCBI): domain Eukaryota; kingdom Metazoa; phylum Arthropoda; class Insecta; order Diptera; family Drosophilidae; genus Drosophila; species Drosophila basisetae. The sequence goes on from JAWNLB010000090.1 coordinate 3,774,096, forward strand.
GGGGGCCGACAGTCGGCGGCTCGTGGAGGAGGCCAAGGAGGCCGCTGAGGTGCCGCCGGCTCCTTCAGTCAAATGTGCGTTTGCCATTGCTGACGCCTCATAATTCTTCAAATGCGTGTGTGGGGTTTCTGGGCGGCTCGGCTGGCTGCATGGGGCGAGCTGCGTTGAAAGCCTTTGATGACGATGGCAACGTTGCCAGCCGTTGCTGCATTTGCTATTGCTGTTGATGTTGCTGTCTGTGCTGCTGTTGCTGTTGCTGCTGCAGTCGCAGTCTCAGCTCGTTAAATCGTGCAGCAGCCCCACCGTCCATCACACAGCCCACTATTTAGCTCCGTTCTTGCTAATTACGCATTTGCGCGCAGAACTTGTTCGTTTATGCGTCTCATTATTGCGATAACTTTGTGAAAGATTTATCAAAGTTATCGTCAAAATTTATTCATGGCAAACATTAATGCAAGCAAGCATTCTTCTGATTAAATATTAATTTTTATAAATATTTTCACAATCTGCATGAAAGCAATTCTTATTTTATATGATAATAATATAATATAATTGAATGATCTCTCCAAATAGTATAAACTTTCATGTATAGTTATCACATATATATAAATAAAAGTTTCAGCAAATTAATCAAGTTGGTTGGGTTGTACGAGTATAACCCAAAAAATCCACCTTATTCAAATTTTCCACTTTCGAAATTCAAAAGCAATGGCAAAACAATTAAGCAATCTTGTAAAAAAAAAGAAAACTCAACTGAACCAATGATTAAAAGCAATTTTTGGCCATGATTTGGCATCACAGTTAATATTTCATGTCAAGTCTTAAACACGATTTTTGGTTGCAATTCATGTCCGAATTCTATGGGAGGGTTTCAATATGTTCCAGTCTTAACTTATTTTAAACTGAACAGTTCTTTGCAATATCTCGAATTGTGGGCACGCATCAACGCAGTTCAGCAAATATTTACTTATGTATCTCTTGTTTAGCCTCTTGTTGCGCCTATTTGTGCCTACGTGAATAGCTTGTCGATGCACATAGCTATAAGTGTATGTATGTATGTATGTATGTATGTATGCATGTATGTATGTACATTCGTGTACACATTCTTTGTGTATGTAATAGCCTATGTCGTTTGCGGTTTATCTTTATATTCATTTTTACCTTCATGACATTTGTCATCAAGTGAAGTACACTTGAATTGCGTTTGCTGCAGTTGCAGTTGAAAGTTTCAGCTTAAAGCTGTTGATTATTTGCAGAATGGTTTGTCATTAACACACACAGACTGGCAAAGTCGGTAGCTGAGTGTGCTTGTACATACATATATATATATATATATATATATGTATATATATGTTGCAGTCACTGCACGCACTAACCATAAAAAGGGTTTACTGCTGCTCAGCGATAGCGGGTAGTCTAGAGATGTAATGCTGCCATGAGTATATATATTTATATATATCTATGTAGACATATAGTTTAATTGGATTAAATTATGCCTGGCTGGCCCGGCTCAAAGTAAACGAGTTATCAACGCAATGTGCCGCTATGCAAGAAAGACTATGCCTCGTTATTGTTGTCATAGCAGCAGCAGCAGCAGCCGCCTTAACTTAACTAACAAAAGATACACCTGAAAAAACAATGTGTGAAATTTAAACATAAAACAAACACTGATCAACCGCATTTTTCGAAATGCCTAATTGTAAGTTTGTTTATGGAAAAGTAAGGGAATAGTAAAGTCAGAAGTTGCTTACCAGAACTTTGAAAATGTTCAAATGTGTTTTGCTTGCCGGAAGCAATTAAATATTTCTTCTTTCAAAATCTCAAGTTGCCGTCTTTAGTCCACATTAGCCACATTAAATAAAAAAATATATAGAATCATAAATTATTTATACTTGCTAAAGAACAAACCAAACATAACTAAACTTGAAATTCTTGAAGAAAGAGGAAGGAAATGTTCCCAACTAAATTTGAGTCGAATTTCAAACAATATGTTTTCGCTGAGTGTAGTGCCTATTTTGGTATTTTGGTTCCCAATTGATATGTGAGGCAAACCCATCAATTGCGCAGGCTGGGGTCGACATATGCTGCATGCAGCCTCTATGCTTGACGACAACTTTATTATCTAATTTCTGAAACATGTCAATACAGATTAAGGTCACACGTATCGCAGCGCAATGCAAAGCTGACAATCGAGATTACGGAAAGTGACTGAGCTGGCCTGAGAGTCGGGCCTGAATCGGGCAACCAATTTGGGGCCGGGCTTGACTACGCCTACGTTTCATGAATGCCGCCTTTTGGAGTTCCACACGACTTGTGAGTAAATCAAATGTGGCAAACGATCTTGAGGTACAGCTCGAGGCAGGTCCAAGTCCAAGTCCAAGTCCAAAGTAGACTCTGGCCCATTGTCTGCAGTTGTTTTTAATGAACCCTTGAACTTGACACGGCAGCAAGTCGAAACTGATGTTGCATTCTGTGCCTTTTGCCGTCTGGCATAAACAATAATAAATGTGGCCGAGTGGCAAAAGGCCATGACCAACAAGTAAGAACGTTGCACTCGGCACCTACTCACTGCCCCATACTCTGTCGCAAGCCCAAGCAGGTGGCGGGAAGCAATGTGGGTGCGGAAGTAGGTGTGTCCACAGTAGTCTAATCTAAAATTATGACTTTCAAATTGTGCTACTCATAAATAAATTAACACAGACAAAAACGAAATCAAACTAAATTAATACATAATTTAACGTATCTTATATCAAGAAGAAATTCTTAGTTCTAATCGTCAATATTTAATGTCTATTTATTATTAATTTCATCTATTGAACTTTTATAAAACTGATTATTTGTTGACTTGAATAATAAGTTTAAGCTTGAGCCACTGGGCAAGAAAAATATCAATATATATTAATAAATACAGCAAAGGAAATTTTCATATTTAATTTAAACAAGATGCTTTTAAATATTCAAATTTAATTCAAACAAACAAAAATACACAAAGTATTTTAGAACTTAATTAATAATAGTAGCTGAGTGGTTCCATTTCAATTCATATAGGTTTTTCAAAAGTAAAATTAAATGATTATATGTATATATTTATAGGATCTAAAGTAAAGTTCAAAGATTATATATATTTCTAATAACTGGAAAAGTAAACGAAAGATTGCAACTTCAATGCCGAATCCCATAAGTTTTCCAAGAATAAAGTTGATAAATTATATATATTAAAAAAACACCAACTGCTTATGCCAACTGCCAGTTTATTTATATATATATATATATTATATATGTATATTAAATTAAAAAAATAATTGCTTAAAAATGCTGAGTACATTCTTACTTTTTAATACCCCAAGATTTATTGTGTCCTTTATTTTATATAGGTTTTTTACATTTTAAGTTTTTAATTTAATTACTCAATTTTAATTTTATATATTTTAAATGTTGTACTTTTTAAAGCATTTTTTTAAAATAGTTTTGTGCTCTTTTTATTTCACAATAAATACATAATGTTTCGCTTATTTGACTTTACACAGATCAAATAGGCTCTGTTTGGCTCTTTGCAACAGGGTATAGAAATTTTGGCAGCAGCACGAAGGGACTTATCCCCAAAACAGCAACCACGCTCGAGTTGCAGTCGAGTTGGTGGTGCTGCTGCTGTTGCCACAATGTCATCAATGGTTTGGGCTGACTCCTTAGAGTCATCATTGCACACTTCAAATTTTATGCTGCTCAACTGTCGTGGCTCGGGCCTGTGAGATACAAATGCGAGAATTAAGTGCCCTGTGGCAGGCAGGCAGGCCGGCCAGCCAGACAAAACTTCTTCGTCTTTTTAGTACCGGCAGTGCTTAAAAATTATTGTTAAAATGAAATTCAGCCCAAACAAAAAAAAATATATATATATATAAAAATAAAATGAAAAAAAAAATGTTGAGCTGTTAATGTTAACCGTTTTGGGCGCTTGCTTTCCCAGGGCCAGTGAGGGAGACCCAAGGCCAGGCCAAGTGCAGCAGCGAGTGCGGCAGGTCGCACGGAGCCGCAGACGGAATGCTTCTTATTTTTATACTTTAATGCGCTGGCGTATCTGTCGACACCAAGGCAACTGCAGCAACTGCAACAGCAACAACAATCACATGTTGCAATTTCGTGCACGACGCGTCGTGTAAATATTGTTTCAGGGCAACATGGATGGTGCGAGGTGCGAGGTGCAGGGCAGGGCAGGGCTAAGGGGGCAAGGCAGTGCAGGACAGCTGTGGCAACAGCCGAAGAAAACGAAAACGTTTCGATACGTTTAGCGCTAACAATGTTTGTTCTGTTGCTAGCCAGAACAGCTTCAGAACAGTTCCACCAGTCTCCAACAGCAATTGCAGCTCGTTTCTGCTGTTTACTTTTGCACGCCGCTTTTATGTTGATCCCGCGACCGGGAACAGACCCAGTCCCTCCAACCTCCAACCTCCCCCAGCTGTCCGGCACCCTTGGCAACCGCCTGGGTCGCAGTCAGTTTCAAGGTTTTTTATGTGTTCGGTGCGCTTCGTTCTCGGCATGCCAATTGCACATTTCAGTGTCACTGAGGATCGCAAACAGTTTTGTGCAGCGATTGCATGAGTGATGGCAGGCGGCTCCAAGTGTTGAATGCTTCATGGCATAATGTGTTAATTGTGTGGCAGTCTGTACAGATGCTGCAGCAGTAGCTCGATAACTGGGCATTTGTCAAGAATTATACAGTTACAAAAAAAAACTAAGGAAAAATTATGCTTATTAAATGTGATAATCATAAATCATCTTTATGGCAATTGAAAAGCGCGTTAAATGCGCCGCCTGCCGTGGCTCCCTCCTTATAAATAAATACAATATATATATAAATATTTTTTTTTTTACTGTAATAAATTCTAAAACTAATTTCCGTAGCTGGCAACCCTTTGATGTTGCCAGCGAGTCAGCCACCCCCGGGAGCCCAACCAAATTAGTCGACTTTTGTTGTAAGATTTTTTTATCATTTATTTTTTCATTTTGCTATTTTTCGTGGCATTTTTAAATTGAATTTTAATTTTGTGCCAGGCTCAGAGCCGGACAGCTAATTTAAATTGAGACACATGCAGGCGCCAATAATTAAAAGCGCCCCTTTATCCTTTATCCTTTTTTTTTTTGTTTTATTTTCGCTTTTGCTTTGCTCGCTGCCAGGCTGCTGCAACTGTTGGCAACCGTGCCCCTTGGCCGTGATGCAGTACATTTTCCACATGAAATAACCACAAAAAGTCAAGTTTTTCACTCGTTTTTATTCTGTTTTTTGTTTTTTTTTTTTGTTCTGTGACTTGTATTGAAAATGGGTTAAATTTAATTGCTTTTGTCATTTTGATTTGCATTTTATGCTGTAAGCAATTTGTCCAGCGATTGGGGCACAAAACGTTCCCCAGGGCGTCGTACATAACGCCGCAGTTTGCATTCTTAGTTCTGTCGTATTTTTTTTTATATCACCAAGTAATTTATCAAAATATATATATTTTTTTTCTTTATTTCTTACAGCGCTGTTTTCTTTGTCAAATAATTAGAAAGTCAGCCAGAAAAGGGAGAGATGTCGCAAAGGGTTAAAAGGTCGCCGCTGTCAGCGGGGCGAGGCCATAATTTTGGATTTATATTTCTATGGCTGATTTATGGAACTTGGACTTATGACGCGACCGAGTCGCAATTAGCATAAGGAATTTGGCCTTTTATGGTCATGTGCACATATGTAAGATTGTTCTTTTGTTTCCAATGCTCCTAAACAAATACTTCTTTTCATTCAGCAAAAAAACAAAAAAATTGGACTTTTGTTTATTTGCTTAAATTACGCCTTTTATGTTTTTCGAAATTGTTCTGTAATTTATAGCGCTTGCCAAATGAACCGCAAACGGCTGGCAACAAACACACTCAAATAACATGACACTTGGCTCTGCTGCAAGATATTGGAATTGGACGCCACCATCTCCATCTCCATCTCCATCTACAAGTCATGTTGTTGTTGAAATAAAAAACACATGCTGCTGCTTACAATATTGGAGCCAAATTAGCGTCACGCCACACAATATTGTCGAGGGTGTCGATGGCAGAAGTGGAGGGTGGGCGGTTGATAAGCAGAAGTGTGTCTTTTGGGTCTGCAGCTAGCTCAAGTAAATCAATTCGATTTCACATACATCAAAGCACACAATTGCTTTAAAAGATATATAGATCATGCTATCTTAAAGATGCAAAGTGTTTCCAAAAGACACTTTGTATCTTTTGGGAAATATTGCAACGAAACACTTATTTTATGTAAGTAAAATGATTAATGACTAAGAACAAACATGTGTTAAGTTCTATAAAAATTCGAAAAATCATGCAAGAATCAGAGATATAGGCTTAGAAGCAGCCACAACAGATCAGACTAGATTGCAGGTCATAAAATGCCACAATAATCATGATACTCTTAAGATCTATATACATATATATTTATTGAAAATCTATCGATTATAAACCTCTTTTGAAGCATAATTCGCATACTTATTTTAAGATAATTTCTTAGTTAATGTGCGCTTCGTTAACTGCAGACACAATGTTGCCTTGATGGCGTGGTCTGGTGTTGATGAATGTATTGCATCCAGCGGATAATATCTCATAATATCAACGTGTATCTGAGATAGTTCACCGGCAAACCAGACGGTGCCGACTTTTTTTTACAGACCTCAAAAGCTGCTGGGCAGAGCGCATTGCTGACGAGGGAAACGTGATCGCTGAACGATAGTCCGTGCACGATTTGCGATTAATCAAGCGAGCTAGCAAGTAGCAAGCGGCAAGCGGCAAGCAGCGAGCAGCGATACATCCTTGCTGGGAAATCAACATTTAATCTTTGTGCCCCCTGCGTGGTTAAGTGCAACAGTGTTGCAATATCAGACGCTTGCAAGCGGGTCCAGTGACAGGGGCCATCCCCCAGACACTTACCCAGGCCGAGGCGTCGTCCAGGCCAGGGCCAGGGCCAGGGCCAGGGCCAGGGCCAGGGCTAGGCCGAGGCCAGGCCCAGGCCAGGGCCATGGCCATGCGGCAGGGCAGATGATTAATTAAATGGCCATTGGGTGCAATAAGCGTTTAGCGCTGAACGACAAATGTATCTAGCAGATACATGCGAGCGAAACAAAAAAAAAAACAAAAACATATGGTTGCCACAAGAAACCTCCTGCCTTACTTTAATTTCAGCTCCTTGGCCTGACACAGATAGATACATGAGTCTACCTACTGACACCGACTCCTATGACGTGCAGATACAATTGTATCTCAACGTTTGCAATTCTGTTCGTAATGCTGCAGCGTATGCCTCAGCGCCCTTTTATGGTGCTGTTTGCGTTTGCGCAGCAGCGCCGATCGTTGTGCAATCAGTGGAGCATTAAGTGCGACGAAGACCCAGACCCAACACACAGACCCAGGCCCTCAACCAGATCCAGCCCCAGAGCCCATAGCTAGAGCCAGAAACAATCCCGGGCTCATGTTCACGTACATAAGTTGTTCCATTTTAATGCTGCGGCACGTAACGACGGGACGCTGTATATATAGCTTTATTATATGGGCATATATACACACACACACACACACATATATATATATATATATAATACACACACAATTGCATGTGGAATCTGCAACTTGGCGCTGCTCGAGGCACTAAATAAAAGCGAAACTTGTTTGCGATTTTTGCCTCTCGTTTTGTGTTTTTATGTGCTGGTTTTTTTTTCTTTTTTATTTTCTTCTCTTTTTTGCTGTTGGGGCCTTGAATGGGATCCTGTATGTCAAACTTGAACTTGTGTGTGTGTGTGTGTGTGTGTGTGCGCGGTATTTCTGCATTTCATGCTTCAAATTATCAACATTTGCAGTGGAAAGAGTGAAATACAAAAATAATGCCTGAGCCACGCCAGTTGAAATGCTTAAGTATCTGCGGTTGGCTCTGCGTCTCAGCCAGTATCTGTGTGTGTGTGTGTGTGTGCGAGTGTGTGTGTGCGAGTGTGTGTGTGCTTGTCTGTGGTGATGATATCATTGCCATTCCCTTATATAGAATGTGGGGGCTGACTGCGCAGCTAGTCAGCCAGTCAGTCAGCCAGTCAGACAATTAGAAAGACGCAGTCTGTGTTTTGTTTTACTTATTTTTGCTTATTTTTTTCTTTTTTTCTTATATTTTGCAGCAACATTATCTTATTATCGGTTGACAGCGAGACCTTCATAGGGGTGCCCAGCATTAAGTGGACCTCTTTAAATGGACACCCCCCCAACCCAAAAAAAACTTGATTAGTGAGCGCGTAAATGGAGCAAATCAACGCGCACTTCGCGACTTGTTTCACTTTTTTCTTTTTCATATTTTTTCGTTTTTCAATTTTGAACTTGAAATTTGGTAACCAGTTTTTGGGCGAACTGGTCTGCCACCAATGGTATCCAACTGGCTGCTGCACTTGTTGTTGCGCGTTAAGGACACACACATAAAATGCGAAAAAGGAGCTGCCACCGAAATTACAATAATCAACTGGCAGCAGTCGCTGTCGCCTTCAGTTTTTAATTTCGTTGTTGCACATGTGAAACAGGTTGCGATAAAAGCTACAGATACATTAGCATTTTAAATATATACATTTTTGCTTTGTATGTGTGTGTGTGTGTGTCTGTCCATTTGCACACACTTGATGTTAATTTTTTATTATTATTTTCTTTTTTTTGGGCATTTACTTTTATGACAATGACAATTTGACAGGCGTTGGCGACGGACAAACGGAGCATGAACAGAAAGGAGAAGAATTATAATAATTATCGAAACTCTTGTTTATGACAGCCAACAAACATCAGTAGCATGTGCTGCATTCGTGTTGTGCCCAAAATTTGTGCATATGTTTATTTATGTGCACACACACACACACACACACACACATAAGTTTAAATTCCCTTTTCAAGTTCATTTTCAAGGGCAAATGTATCATATAAAAGCGGCAGCTTATTTTACTTTTAACAATACTTTGCAAATTTCGACTAAAGATAAGTTTGCAAACTCTAAAAGAATCCAAGCATCTCGAAAAATCATCAATTTCTTTAAGACTGCTCAAATTGCAAAAGAAAAACAAATTCACTTTAAATTAGTTTATCAGCATTTTTTTTTGTTTTTCTTCAAATATTGAAATGTTAAAATGCTAAACTAATTTTAGATAAGAGTTGGTTATCCAAAGAATTATTTAATTTAAAACTGCTGTTGCATGTTTGGCTGGGATATTGACACCACAATTCCCGGCATACAAATATTAATTGTGGTTGAGAAAAAAAAGCGTTTCTCTTTTCTTTCTTTCAAGTATTTATGTTGATGTACAATTTAAATGGATTCCAGTTTCATTTATTCTGTGTCATGCTCTATCATCATTAAAACGTCCAAATCGCTTCCTTTATGCCAACATTTTTTTTCGGCAACAATTTGCTTATCTTGATTTTATATCAACAGCCACCGCAACAACAATTTGACAGGCGGCGTGGTATGAAAATCACTTGAGCGTATTTCCTTTAGCCCTGCCCGGTTTTCGGGTGTTTAATGTTTTTGGTGTGTGTGGCTTTTCAGTTGTTTCTTTTGCCCACACCCAACATTTTCACACTCACTTCATTTAATTTAATTTGTGAATATTCTTTCGGTTAATCAAAAAAAAAAATAAATAACAAAAATAAAACCAAAAAACACCGGACAAACTGATATGTGCCTAATGATGGCGACCCCCTTTAACACCTATTGTTGCTCTTGGCTCCATGGTCCTTGGTGTGTGTCTGTGTGTGTGTGCCCAGGCATTAATTAATTTTAATGAAGCTGTTGTTGTTTTTGTTGTTGTTGTTGTTGTTGCTGTTGTTGTTGCTGTTGTGCGTGTGAAGTGTCGCTTAAACATAGCCGCACACACAAAGTTTTATTGCAGACCGATTTTGAACTGACAGTTGACAGCTGAAAAATTTTTTTGTAGCGATCAACACGGCAGTTTCTCAGCGATTTGAATAGACGATTCGCGCTCTTTAGCGTCAATTTGACAGCACACACACACACACACACATACACACATACACACACACACATAAGGGTTTGGGTCTTTCAGTTTTGGTCAAGTGTCCGTTCCAAGAAGTTGGACACGTCGTCGTGGTCGGTCGATAAGATAAGGCAACCTTTGGCATCTGCTCGTCGGCTAGTCAGAGGAGTGCGACGTAATCGATCGAAAACCAGTTTTTAGCTCAACATCATGCGGACAGCAGGCGCATTTCATGTATTCGTATTGCTAAAATTTCATTATAGCGATTTTTTCTGCACGGCTTTTTTTTATTTTATTTTTTTTTTTACTTTTTCTGTGCATACATATTTCATTGTGTACATAAGGCAAGTGGTTTGGCAACCCTTTTGGCACACAAACACACTCAAATTGTACCTCAAACACACTTATATATATATATATATATATATATATATATATATATGTTATATACAATGTATTGCATGCAACTTTCGGTTGCATTGCAATCACGTTGCTGTTGCATGATGCATGTACTCATTAGGGTGTTTCAGCCAGCGTGTTGAAGGGTTGGTATTTGCAAAGCTAACGATTCGAATTGGAATTATTTTTGGAGGATGAATCATTTTTTATTAAAGTTTAATAAAGAAAACAATCAATTTCTTAAGATAGATTAATTCCCAAAGTTAAATTTATATTTCTAATTAAATGTTAATTCCATTAATTAATTTTTTTTATTCTATAATATATGTGTATATATATATGCTACATTTAAAAAATAAAAGATGTAATAAAAGTGGAACCCTGAAACAAGTAAGTTTTTATGAAGTATTGGTCCAGTGAAGTCGCTAAAGCATTCTTAAATATAATTAGGATTTTACAAAGTTGATTAATTTTACTACGCTTTATTTATTTTAGGAAACATTTTATTTTGTATTACTGGTATTATTGGTTCTTTGAATTCAACAAAATATTCTGCATTCCTTATCGAAATCGAATGTTTTAAAATGATATGCGTTTTTTTCTGGTATACATTTTTATGATAAATAAAAGTAAAGTTAATTAATTTAATCTGAAATTTGTTAATGGCCTAAGATTAAAAAGAATAAATAATTGCAACTGGCGCACTGAAGCACCCTAATTTTACTGTACCTCTATTTTTAACTCGGCACTCAGAGGCTCACAGGCACACGCATATGGGATATATGTGTATGTATATAGATACATATATACATGCACATACATGCTTATATACATGTACATATAACTTTAATGTTTATGCAATTCTCTTCTTTTGGTTCTACTTTTAGCATTTATTTATGTATTGCTTGTGCTGCTCTCTGCGATGTTATTGTTTATTCCGCTTTGACTGCATTCTGCTGTGTGTTGTCTGCTGTCCGTCTGTCTGTCTGTCTCTCTGTATGTCCGTCCGTCTGATTGTCTGCTGCTCCTTAGACCTTGACCACTAACATAGAAACGTCTGCGAACCGGTTTCCAACATTGTTTGGCATTTTTTTTTTTTTTTTTTTTTTTTTTTTACACTGTCCAGTCCAGGCCAGTCCTGTGCGATTGCGATTCGCAGCGAGTCAGATAGTTGACCGACTCAAAGTCAAAACGTACTTAATTTGATAATTTAATAACACCCACAAAACGTGTTTCTCAATTCAATGCTAATTCCATTTTTGAGGTTTTCTGCTGTCAATCCGAGCAATAAATGGGTTTTAATCACGCCGATCCGTTGACTTGTTGCTGCCCGAGTGTCGCATTATAGTTTCTGTAATCAGCAATTATTTCAAATATAATAAACTCGTCGTTATTTGTCCGTCTCACGCACTACGTGCTTATGGGCTCTGCATATTAATTGATATAAAATAATGTATGTATGTCCATAAATATCCGATTGTGGATTGTGGGCGTGTGCACTTAAAGGGGTTTCCTTGGTGTCTGAAATTAATTAAGAAAATGTTTGTAAATTTTTCATAATTACCGCCTTATCGTTGGCACGACATTTTGGAACATCGTGCGTATAATGGGACTTAAATGCCTGACTTTCCTGTTGCCAAAACAAACGAAATTTGCCGCTCAATAAAGCGACTTAATAACAGAACAGAGCAACAACAGCAAAATAAGCAACAACAAAAACAAAAGTCAGTCACACACTTATGCACATAACTATGCATGTCTGTGTTGTGTGTGTTTGTTTGGATGTATGTATGTATGGATGTATGTGTGTCTGCATCGTATACGTCTTCCGCTTGTCGTCGTCGTCTATAGTCTTGCATCGACTCACCCCTTGGTATGACCCAATTTCAGTAGCACGAGCATCTGAAAGCACCGACAACTGAGCAACTGTCAAAAGCAAAGCCCAATGTATTAAAATTATTCAAAATACATGTGTACAGTGAAGATTAAGCAAAGATCTTGGTGCTGCTATTTGTGCCCTTGTTTTGGTGGCATTGTAATTTTCTGATCAAGTGAGTAACATCTTTAAATATTTAATAATTTGAAATATTTCAAAATTCAATTGAAACTTATTTTTTCAAAGTAGTTAATGTTTTTTAAATTCAAAATAAAAAATTTATATTATATATATGTATAATAAAAAGTTTTCTTCTTATGTACCTAAAAATAATAATAATTTCATTAAAAAAGAACTACTTTTCGGATTAATTTTTTTAAATGTTATAATAGTTTGCCAAGAACCCAATGTTCTATGTACTATGGAATATAAATTTCTCACTGCCCTCATAGTTTTTTCTTTACTTTCCTTATTACTAGGAGCTTAGTATTTGATATGTATAAATATTAAACAATTGTTTTCACAGATATCTCTACTAATAATTGTAATTATTTAAATTACCATATTCAGTAATAAGTAATAAGTCGAAAATGTAGATTTTTTTTGCCTATATTTAAAAATATTTTTATTGTACTATTAAACACTATTTTGCAACAAAATAATCTTTTTGACAAACGAATTTTAGTATTACAAAAAAAGGCATCAAATATATCGCAAGGGTATTCAGTTGTCGGAATCCAGAGTAAACACAGCTCTTGTCTTATTTCACTTGGAGCTGATGGTGCCGTTCTAGTGGTGCTGGTGGTTTTCGGGTAATTTGATCCCCTAATGTTGCAGAGAATCACGTGTCTCAATTTTGATTCACGTATCATTTGACCTCTTTTCTTTGCGTCGTGGATCAACAAGAACAGGAACTGACAATGGCATCTGGAACTTGCAACTTGAGCATATATTGATTGACCTTGCTTATAGTTCTTATATTTCAAAACAACAGCCAACAGACGCTAATAGAAGTTGCTGATAAACTCGCTTTATTCAAATGAAAACTGATTGGAAAATTTATTTTTGTAAACAATTATTATTTTGGACGCCCCACATAGTTCACTTAAAGATGGGTGAGGGCGTTCTGTAATGGTTCAAAATGATTAGTAAAATGTTAACAGAAATTAAGCTTAACCTACGGCCAGATCTCCCAGACCAGCATTCATCGCTTTTATGTAGGGAGCAGCTGCTTTGGCAGCAGATGCGATATCTTTGGCGCTAATGTTCTGTGTATGAAGAAGGTTTTTATAAAAGTAAATTTGAATTTTATGTGGCAATACTTACACCAGCTTCACCAATAATAGAAGCGCCTGCGGACTACATTTTTGGCAAGGAAAGATTTAATTAAATTCAAATATTGAATCTACATCACGTTGATACTTACTGCAACACTGCGATTCTGCATTTCTGAATGTTTCTGGATTTTTACGCTAAGACTGGTAATAGTGTTCTATTGCATAGAGAGGGATTTATATATGACTGACCAATCTGAAATACGTTCAACTTACAGCCAAATGACCGAGAGAATCGCCAACACCACCCAGGAGACTACCAATTAGATTGCTGGGCTCAGCTTCGACATAATTCTGCTCAACCCTCAAGTTGGTAAGTGCATTCTAAGTTGTAATTATTTAGAAATAAAAAAATGTATTGAGACTATTAATAATATTACTTACAGCTAGATCACCCAAAGCATTAGCCATATCACTTAGAACGTTTAGAGTCGTTGGCTCCGCATAGGTGGCCAACTCGTTCTCCAATTGGTGGATTACTTTCTCGCCAGCAACTGCCACCTTGGAGACATCGCCCATAATGTTGCCAAAATTGAGGGTGCCAGCTTGGACCTGCTGTGCCACCAAAATGATGGCCAAGGCGACAACAACTTTGACTTGCATATTGATTCTTGTGTTAGTAATTTTCGTACTGTTTGATTTTACAGTCGGACAGCCTTATTTATATACCGTCGAGCGATGGCCGAAAAGTTAAAGACGCAATAAACGCAATTTGTATAATGTGTGTAAGCTCTCTTATGCTAAAGTGGCCAATAAGTCAAATGCTCGCGGTGTGCACTGATTGATGTCCACAACTTGCTATCAACTAATCTCACAATACACGAATAAATATAGATATTGTCAGATATGACCGACAAGAACCCGAAGCAGTCCAAAAATAAAACCAATGTCCCATGCCAATGACTAACTAAGTTAACAACAACAACAACAACAATGAATTGAATATGCGAAAGGTTAGTTATATTTTTGATAATTATGTACGGTAGACATACCAAACACTTTTAGTGTTAACACTTGATTGATTATCGAAGTCGTTTAAAAAAGATTAGCAAGTCCATGGGCAACATTGGAGGCCACATTGGCTGCGTCATTTGCCACGCCCGCTGCAACATGAGTGGCATCTCCAGCAATGTCTGCAGCAGCGCCGGCAGCATCTGAGGCAATTGTTCCAGCAGCACCGGCAGCATCGGAGCCAATCTGGCTGGCTGTACCGGCAGCATCGGAGCCTGTATTGGAAGCATCGGAACCAATCTGTTTGCCTGTTTGGGAAGCATCGGAACCAATCTTTTTGCCAGCTTGGGAAGCATCGGAACCAATCTTTTTGCCAGCTTGGGAAGCATCGGAACCAATCTTTTTGCCAGCTTGGGAAGCATCGGAGCCGATCTGTTTGCCTGCTTGGGAAGCATCGGAGCCGATCTGTTTGCCTGCTTGGGAAGCATCGGAGCCAATCTGGCTGGCTGTACTGGCAGCATCGGAGCCAATCTGTTTAGCTGTATTGGAAGCATCGGAACCAATCTTTTTGCCTGCTTGGGAAGCATCGGAGCCAATCTTTTTGCCTGCTTGGGAAGCATCGGAGCCAATCTTTTTGCCTGCTTGGGAAGCATCGGAGCCAATCTGTTTGCCTGTTTGGGAAGCATCGGAACCAATCTTTTTGCCAGCTTGGGAAGCATCGGAGCCGATCTCTTTGCCTGCTTGGGAAGCATCGGAGCCAATCTGGCTGGCTGTACTGGCAGCATCGGAGCCAATCTGTTTAGCTGTATTGGAAGCATCGGAACCAATCTGTTTGCCTGTTTGGGAAGCATCGGAACCAATCTGTTTAGCTGTATTGGAAGCATCGGAGCCAATCTTTTTGCCTGTTTGGGAAGCATCGGAACCAATCTTCTTGCCAGCTTGGGAAGCATCGGAACCAATCTTTTTGCCAGCTTGGGAAGCATCGGAGCCGATCTCTTTGCCTGCTTGGGAAGCATCGGAGCCAATCTGGCTGGCTGTACTGGCAGCATCGGAGCCAATCTGTTTAGCTGTATTGGAAGCATCGGAACCAATCTGTTTGCCTGTTTGGGAAGCATCGGAACCAATCTGTTTAGCTGTATTGGAAGCATCGGAGCCAATCTTTTTGCCTGTTTGGGAAGCATCGGAACCAATCTTCTTGCCAGCTTGGGAAGCATCGGAACCAATCTTTTTGCCAGCTTGGGAAGCATCGGAGCCGATCTCTTTGCCTGCTTGGGAAGCATCGGAGCCAATCTGGCTGGCTGTACTGGCAGCATCTGAGCCAATCTGTTTAGCTGTATTGGAAGCATCGGAGCCAATCTTTTTGCCTGTTTGGGAAGCATCGGAACCAATCTGTTTAGCTGTATTGGACGCATCGGAGCCAATCTTTTTGCCTGTTTGGGAAGCATCGGAACCAATCTTTTTGCCAGCTTGGGAAGCATCGGAGCCAATCTGGCTGGCTGTACTGGCAGCATTGGAGCCAATCTGTTTAGCTGTATTGGAAGCATCGGAACCAATCTGTTTGCCTGTTTGGGAAGCATCGGAGCCAATCTTTTTGCCTGCTTGGGAAGCATCGGAGCCAATCTCTTTGCCTGCTTGGGAAGCATCGGAGCCAATCTGGCTGGCTGTACTGGCAGCATCTGAGCCAATCTGTTTAGCTGTATTGGAAGCATCGGAGCCAATCTTTTTGCCTGTTTGGGAAGCATCGGAACCAATCTGTTTAGCTGTATTGGACGCATCGGAGCCAATCTTTTTGCCTGTTTGGGAAGCATCGGAACCAATCTTTTTGCCAGCTTGGGAAGCATCGGAGCCAATCTGGCTGGCTGTACTGGCAGCATTGGAGCCAATCTGTTTAGCTGTATTGGAAGCATCGGAACCAATCTGTTTGCCTGTTTGGGAAGCATCGGAACCAATCTGTTTAGCTGTATTGGAAGCATCGGAGCCAATCTTTTTGCCTGTTTGGGAAGCATCGGAACCAATCTTTTTGCCAGCTTGGGAAGCATCGGAACCAATCTTTTTGCCAGCTTGGGAAGCATCGGAACCAATCTTTTTGCCAGCTTGGGAAGCATCGGAGCCAATCTGGCTGGCTGTACTGGCAGCATTGGAGCACTCATTGGAAACCATTGTGCTGGACACATTGGTTGCATTACCTGTCTTATTGGCTGCGACAATAATTACAGACGGATCTTTCAACTGCAATAATTAAAAATATAATATAAATTCAATAGATATTTTTCGTTGCAGCACAAATGACTTACAATTGAATTACCGAGCTGATTTGCGGCTTGTGTGGCTGCTTGGCCAACTGCAATGCCAAACTTTGATGCAGCTTGGCCAATTTGGGTGCCAGCATTACCTGCCGCCTGGCCAATTGACATGCCATACTTTGAGGCTGCTTGGCCAACTGCAGTGCCAAACTTTGAAGCCGCCTGTCCAAGTTGACTGTCATTTTTTCCTAGACTATTTGCGGATTGGCCAATATCACTGCCAAACTGTGAGGCTGCTTGGGCAACAGCATTGCCAAAATCTGAGGCATCCTTTCCGACATCATTGCCGAAATTGCCCTACAATTGAATTCACATGACATGACAATCATCCGGTTGGTTTTGTTAGCACACCACTTACAAAATCCTGGCCGAGATCGCCTTGCACACTTCTGGCACTAGCTTCTTGCAGATGTGACACAAGTGCCACCGCCACCAAAAGGGTCACAATAAATTTCATGAAGAAGCCGTTGAATATGTGGTATTCGTTGTCCAAATGTTATTGCTATGCTTCCATTAATGATATTTGCAAATTTCATTTCGTATTTATAGGAAAAACAATTCAATACATTGCAATATTTTCTTATCACTAGACATTGTTTATCTAATAATTATCTAGGTAATTTTCGTATAGTACGCAATATTTTTTTTGGGGCTAGGTTTTTATCTAAATCAAGACAAATAGCCAGGCTTATGCATTTAAAGTTCGTATCATCATTTTTTACATACTGCCAAAAACATTACATGTTTTAATTTAAAAGAAAAGTTTGGGAAGATCACGTTCGATTAGCATTTTCTTATCAATGACCCAGTAATATTAATAATATAATATAATAATAAAAATACTTATAAATAACCATCGATCAAAAGTGCTAGGAAATTCCACTTATTTGTTGAATGTCAACATCAGAAATAGTCTGGAGATAATAGCTAAGACGTGCTTATCTTAGATAATTATTGACTTGTCTGAAGTGTTCATTTATGTGTCATTATAATCATTTTTTGGAACAATTTCATAAAAATTGTGTGTCGGTGAAAATTTCGATAAGCTATTAGTGATTATTGGGTTTTTTTCTTGTTACGTCTATAAAAGCAATTATTTTAATATTTTATTAATTGACTATATTTAAAGGAGATTTATTCTCTTATGCTACCAATCACATATTTATTAGTTAACATTGTAGACATAGGTTTTTGCAGGCATTAAACTGTGAATTAAATTACAGTTAAAATTAGGTGATTTCTTTTGTATAATTTGTATCTTGATGACCTGTTAAAAAATACCCATCTGAATTAAGTCGTAGATTATTCGTGGGATTTTTTTTTAAATGTGCTACATTTTTTGAGAAGTGGTCATAACGATTTGTAAACTACACTAACTACTTTTAAAATTAACATATATTTAATTTGTAATTTAAAACATTTTTGCCCTTGTTTTCGTCGATTTCCAATGTCGAAGTTCCTAAAGTCTTGGGGTCTTTCCATTTTCTGTTTTTATATTTATTGCCATTCTATACGCATGCTTAAATTGTCAGCTGTTTGACATTTAAATGCATTTATTTGTCGATTATTGGTCACAAAGCCCACATAGTTGGCCTATTTACAAATATTGAATTCATTTCAACTTTTTTCTCTTTCCGTTCTAGTTGAACCTCTTTCCATTTGGTCTCCATAGAGGTAGCCTGTTCCAAGCGTTTTTTATGTCACTGTTTAATAAAAATCTATTTGATAACCAGTAAAAGTATTGCCAATGACGAAGATAACATTTAGTTATAAGGACTATTGCAGAGAGTCTGAGAAATGTTTCAAATGTTTCAATGACAACTTGTATGGTCCATTGGCAACGGCAGCGTCAACTTCAAACTCGATTTGAAGCGGACAAAAATGTGTCAAATGATTTGGGGCAGAGTCAAGGCGGAGGGTTGTAACCCCCGTGACGGGTTATGGATCGTTTAAGTTGCAATCGTTGAGCATTTATTGTGATTTTTATGCAGCTCGCCAGCGTTTTAATAGATTTTTGCATAAAACGCTTCCCAGGGTTACCGTTACTCACTTTTGCTTAATGTAAACAAGTTATAAAATGCTCGTAAATCGCAAAAAAAAGCTAAACTATGTCGCCATAAAAATGCTATAAAATATGCTACCGTCAAAAAAAAAAAACGCAAAAGGGAAACGGGAAACGTTCTTTTTTTATACAGCTTGCGAATTTGCGAAATACAGAAATCGTAAAACAAGAAAAAGAAAAGGAAATAACTACGGGGTGTGTGGCAGCTAGAAATTGTCGACCTCAAAGGCCGCAGGCCACCCGAAGGTGTAATCGTTTGCTCATGAATCTCAACTCACCCCCTTGACCCTGTCCTACCCCTGCCCCATACCCTGCTCATTATCGCAAAAATCAAAATGCGTTTCTCAATGAATTAGAATCGCTCCGATAGCAATGGCTCGTAAAGCGTTTGACATTGTTATTGCTCGGTTGTTATTTTGTTGGTTTTTTACTATCTCCATTTCAGTTTTGGTTAACTAAGTGCTTTGCTGTGGATCCCAGACTACATATCTTGTAAATGTGCTTTTTTTTTATTCGTTATTGAGATTTTTTCTTAAATATTACTTTAATAGTTTGAAAATGTATTTATATATATTTATATATTATAGCATTTATATAATTATTTTTCTTTTTTACAATTTTAATTATATTATATTCATATATTTATATATATATAAGTTTAATATATTAAAATTTATTAATATTATGCCAGTTTTCTTTATTAAGTTTGATTTTGTTTGCAATTTAAGGCAGTTTATTATTATTTTTTAATGAAATAGTTCTAATCTCAGTTAATTTTTGTTTTTAATTAAGAATATAGTTTATTATTATTTATTTTTTAATAATTTTATTTAATGCTGCATTAACTTTTATTAACTTTTGCTTTAAATCCATTTCAGCAAATGCGCATTTAGTAATAAATTACATTTTATACTACTTTTTAGCCACCTGCTCCTATTTTATGAAATGCGCTTCGGCAACACTCGTGGAAATCATCCCCAAAACTATACCAACATTTTCGTTCCGAATACATGTTGCTTGCTGTGATTTCAAATACCACATTTGACACAAAATGGAACGAGGCAGCGTGGCCGAGCGGTCTAAGGCGCTGGTTTTAGGCACCAGTCCGAAAGGGCGTGGGTTCGAATCCCACCGCTGTCAAAAGTTTTTTGCGCTCTTTTTTTTTGTTAAATAAAGTATTTTCATTTTTATATGTATGCCAAGATTATTTCTTCCCATACATGTATGTATGTAAGAACATGATAGGCACAACTTTTGTCTGCTAACCCACGTATTTTTAATTCTAATTAATCATGTATTGTTGTAGAACGCATAACGGGAGTGTAATAGATAGTTTTTTCATAGAACTGTTTTATTTTGAAAAAAAGCCGTTTAAGTTGTATGTCTGAAAATAGGACGGCGCCATACGGCAGCGTGGCCGAGCGGTCTAAGGCGCTGGTTTTAGGCACCAGTCCGAAAGGGCGTGGGTTCGAATCCCACCGCTGTCAGTTTATAAATATATTTTTGGTGGCTGTTCGAGTTTTTCTTTTTACATCACAAGCACTACGAAAATTTCGCGCTTAATTAGACCATCCTCACGCCCATTTTCCGGCCGAAACGTTTATCTGGCGCTGACATTTCCGGCGTGCGCTGACTTAACTTGAACTTAACCCTTTCTGCGATAACATGTTGATCTTGTTAGTAACACGCCGAGTTCTGTCTAATTTGGAAACGAAATGAAGGGGAAATGACAGGAAATTAAAGAGGTTTGCGGTTCCATCCACTAGCAACTGTCCTCGCTGCGGGGCTCACTTTGAAATACATTTAATGAAGCAAATGAAAAGAAACAACTATATTTATCTTAACCTACGTATCTTTTCCATGCTAATTGTAAACAGGAAAGACGCAGGTTATCCATGGACCATCTTTTTTTAAATATCTTCATTGTAAGCATTAGAGGACTTGATGTTTTTATTCATGCGACTATCTCTCGATTTCGAACAGTGATTTAATTCTTTTCATTGTCACTTGTTTTGTGGTCGACTCAGTTCTATATCTTTTTAATTTTTGACTCGTTTTGACCCCGGTTTCGGCATTTAAAAAAAATCCCACGAATTAGTAACGAAACTTTTCCAAGAAACTCAACTTATGCAGAAAATATGGTTATCAGTTATTTAATGTACATAATCCACATAAGTCGCTTTACATTCATAAATTCATCATTAATATCAATTCATATGAAAATGTTTTTGTTTAATACGAGTAATGAAGATTACAATCAAATCGGGGATAGAACGCTACTGTGACCAATACTTACTGCATAATGAACTATATTGTTTATATGATTTAGAATGGGAAAATACATATTGAAGAGAAAATATTGTTTTGACTTAATCAATTGCTAAGAACAATCGTTCGTTTGACGCATCTTTAATGCGTTCTTAATAATAATATAATTAAAGCATTTATATGCATATTTATATTTCCAAAAGAATACATGGGCTTTTTCACTTCTTACCTGTCAGGCTTAAGGTTGACTCAGCTAATCTGTGTATTACTTAACTGCTTATGGAAATGTTCTGCTTGCGACATGTCAGGGAACCATGTTAAAACGCATTTGGAACTGGTTGCCGGCCCGATTTTTTGTGATAGGAGAGTTCCGTCTGGCTGTGGCAGAGAAGTTACACATGCGTTGGTCGTTGATGTGGGTGATTCCCGTTAATGAAACAAGCGGTACATTGAAGTGGCACTGGGAATAACGTTTGAACTGAACTTCTGCACTGCTTTCAAATAGCTCGCATGACAAATGCCTCAGAATGAAACTGCAAACGATGGGTGACTAAAATAATTAGAGCGGCTTCAAATCAATTAACTGGAAATCAATACGCCATCGTCATCATAGTAAAATGTGATGCTGAAGGCTAATTTTAAAGCAGACGAACTTCAGGTTTATATTCGAATTTGTCCGTGTTGGGTTAATGAACCTACACATTTTTGATTTTCTTTCGAATTTTCAGTGTTATTCATTCTTGAACTTGTATCGATTTTTGTATATATATATGTATATATATATGTATATATGTATTTTGAGCCTATATACGTTTGAAAATGCAGAAATTATGCAAATAGTAAATGCTTTAACCACAACATTCCCCCTTTTGGATAACAATCGGTGCCCATTGATTAACCCGCTGATTAACCGCAGAAACAGATAGATAGAGAGCGAGAGAGAGAGCGCGAGAGAGAGAGAGAGAGAAGCTTCACCTGCTTCGTTTTGTTGTCACCAGTTCTCAAATTCAGTGCTCGGCTTGTTCTTGTTTCGGTCCGATCGTCTCTGCCGCGGCTATAAAAGCCCAGCGCCAACTTGGACCTGCTCACAGTTTAATTTCGAGCGCGGAGTGCGACTAGTCTCGATCGGTCAATACTGAATGCAATATAATACAATATTATATAAGTGTGTTAAGTGAGACAAAATGAAATTGTTTGTGTTGTGTTTGCTGTGCATTTTGGGTGCGAGTTATACGAAAGCGCAATGTAAGTGACAAATCAACAAATAAACTGACCACAGAATCTGTGGGATTTTTATACTGCTAGTCAAAAAGTGTTTAATTATAAAAACAAAAAACCCCGAGAACTTTAGAATGGTTCTGCAGCCTGCGATTCAAGCTGTGAGGGAATTAGCCAATTATTTGTTAATTAAGCTAAACTGGTTGAATCAGCGTTTAATGCAACTGCGATGATACCTTTGCTGCTAATTAAGTGGTCACTTCCAGTTCCAGGCTGCTAATAACTCATACGGTCAGTGGTAGTCCAACCTCAAGAATGTCGCTGAGTTTATTTCGGACGCGTGCCCCACGTTGACGGTGATTCCCCAGAGCAAAACCAGCTCTTTATTACACACATATATACTCGTATATATATATAATTGTCCTTGCAGGGGGTTTTCGGATGCAGTTGTGAGGCTTGTAATGCTTTGAAGTAGGCGCTTTTTATCAGGTATTCGAGCTGACTAAGCAAAGCCCAACACGCTTGTAAGCTTGAGGATTTATCGGTTGTTATAAATATTGCAATTTAATAGTCATTTTCCAAAATGTATTCAATGCACACATTAAAAGCTTACTATTTTTTAATATGGGAGTAATTTATCTATTTCCATCTGAGGATTGTTGAACACATATCAGACTAACTTGGACTGCTATTAAAACTACTCACTTACTTTGATTGGTTCCCCAAGATATTGTAAACAGTCTTAGAAACTTACAAGCAAAAATACAGAAGTAATTCAATTAGGGGTATTAATTCGGCATGCCAAAATACAAATTGGGTTCTTGTAATTAATCTGTGCTTCTATTTGGCAGATGAGCGCTGCACCAATCCCAACCAGCGAGCTGGTCTCTGTGTGCAGATCAGCGAGTGCCAAACGCTGTATTCGGTGCTGCAGCAGGACAGTCTGTCGGATGTGGAGAAACAGTTCGTTCGGGAGTCCAGCTGTGGCATGGGCAACGATAATCGTCCGTTTGTGTGCTGCACACGAGATACGGGCTATACTAGCACCCGCAGCGTGGACTATGGAGACCTTGCGAACTTTGGCAACTTTGGCAATGATTACGACTTTAGTTGGAATCGGGCACCGAACGCACCTCAGCCGACAACTGTGCTGTTTCCCACCCAGAACACTAGACCCTGGAGCTTTGGCGCTGGCAGCAACAGGCGAACACAGCGACCACAGCAGACGCGACGGCCACAGCAGCAAGTGCAACCACAGCAACAGGATGGTTCCACATTGTTGCCACAGCTGCCAACTTGCGGTGGGGTGACCATCGGCAATAAGATCTACGGCGGCGAGAATGCCGATCAGAACGAGTTTCCCTGGACGGTGCTACTGGAATATCGACTGCTAACCGGCAATGGATTGGCCACCAGCTGTGCGGGCACATTGATCAATCAGCGTTATGTCCTAACGGCTGCCCATTGCCTGACTGGCCGCATTCTGCGCGAAAAGGGACCACTGTGAGTATTGCGTGTAGTGTTTACAAATTTAGCATTTATTGGCCGCAGATACCGTTGAATTCCAATCAGGTTATTCATCAATTCAATTTGACGCATTTCTGTGCAACAAACAAAACTTTCTAGCTGCTAATTGGGCTAGAAGGAGTCCCCGTGGCTTTGAGCTTGTCCGAGTTTATCTCTGTTATTGTTAATATTTTGTGTCTATATTCTTGTTGTTGTTGCTGGCGTTTTTGTTTTTGGCTAAGTTGTTGCTTATTAATTAAGTCAGCTAAACGGCTAAACCAGATTCAAAGCGCCGCCGTTGCTTTTTAGCTTGTGATTCATGGGGGGGGGGGGGGGGGGGGGGTCTTAGAGCGGGCTCAAAGTGGATAACAATTGGTTACGCTCGTAATTTGCTTGACCGCGGGTTTTTTTTATTTTATTTTAATACAATTTTTTTTTTTTTTTTTTTTTTTTTGGCTGTGCACGTTCGCACTTTTAAAATTCAATTAGCTACTTATTTCTGATTTCCTACTAAGCTTTTATGATCTTTTATTCAATTAAATTCTTGCGTTTTGCTTGCTTATTTTAGTAACTCTGCGCGTTTGGGTGAACACGACACGCGCACTGCGGTGAATTCCCCCACCGGCGGTGGTCAACGTGTGGGCATTGAGGAGACGCGTGTCCATGACCTCTACAAGGAGAAGTCACCGAATCAGCTGCATGATATTGGCCTGGTTCGCTTGGCGAGCAATGTGTGCTACTCGAACAGCATTAAGCCGGTCTGTCTGCCCTCGGTTGTGGCGCCGGAAACTAATCGAGCCGGTCAACAGTACACAGTGGTTGGCTTTGGACGCACTCTGCGATCCGCACAGAGTCCCATCAAGCAAAAACTGATCGTCAACTTTGTGGAGCCGGCGCAATGTAAGCGCAAATTTGCTGAACGAAAGATTAGCATTGTGCCGACGCAGTTGTGTGCAGGTGGCAAATATGCTCAGGATGCCTGCGATGGTGATTCGGGCGGACCGTTGATGCGCTTCAGGAACGACGCCTGGGTGCTCGAGGGCATTGTCTCGTTTGGCTACAAGTGCGGCCTGAAGGATTGGCCGGGAGTCTACACAAGCGTCGCTGCCTACGAAATTTGGATAAAGCAGAATGTGAGAGCCTAAGAAAGCCATCGAAGCCGCTTACCCCTCGACTCCCTCTAAAGATTTTAGTCTGAAGCTCGAATTGTGATCTTGCGTAACTCGTACTCGTTCATACCACACATAACATAAGACATCAGCAAAGACATATTAATTTAATTTCTATTCATAAGTGTTAGTTCCTTAGTAATAATAAATGAGTATTTAAAAGACAAATGCACAATGTGAATGAACTGGTGTTATTGAAAACAAAAACCTTTGGCTTTTCCAGTCAACGGCAAGGCTTCGCACATTGCCACCACGTTTTATTTAATTGGCCATCTCATACAAGCATCAGCAAGAAGAAACATATCCGCCTTATAAAAACTCACAGCAGATGGTTTCTACGTCGGTTGATCTTGGACTTTGACCAATGCTGTTATTGCGGTTAAGCTTTATTACCATACGAAAATTACTACAAGAATTAAAGAATTATGGATACATTAAAGATTATTGCAAATTATTAAAAGTATGTTTGGACATATAAAATATCCAGCATTTTAGTTTAATAAATTTCATCATGTCACAGAGGTGTGAAAGCATTAGCTTAAACTGGTTTGTCCGCATGCTTAAAGTGAACACGTTCTAGCAATTATAAATACAAAAATCGACATGGGTATGCAAAAAAATATATAATATATATTTTTGATCAGTCAGCTTGGCTAAGTCAAATCCAATTTTATGGGCATTTGCAAACAAAAGATTTCAATAGGATGTCAAAGTTATTTATATAATAAAAGATAATTCGATATTCTGCTTAAAAGCTTTGAAGCTCAATTAAAAACGGACACGCCCTAAAAGTAGGCAACGCTGAGCTTGGCTCGAACAGCAAATGAAAGTGAAACCAGAAAAACAACAACAATTGGCAGCACAGCTGTGAGCTGTGAGCTGAGAGCTGATTGCATAACCGGACCCGGGTACCTGTTAGCGGGCGACCGCCAGCAGCAGCAGCAGCAGCAAAAACAACAACAACAACCATCGCAATAACAGCGCTTGACCGTTGCTCCCGTTTCGTTGACGGCGATTGCAGTTTTGGGCTCGTTTTGGTGTCACTTGCTGCGGGGGCGCTGAGGTGAATAAGCGCAGACAGTTAGCTATCACTGTCGCTTTATTTATTTTTCTTCTTTTTCTTTTTCTTTTGGATTTTTGTTTTGTGTTGTGTTTTGTTTTTGGCACTTTGAGCTTCGGCTCTTCCGACTCGCTGCTGAGGTTTCGGTTTCGGCTGCCATCGCCGTTGCGCGCAGCATTCAAATTCAGTTTCAATACACGGCTGAGCGTTCACGCGAGCGGATTCACATTGTGTGCGTTTTTGATAGCCGACATTCGACATTCGACACCAGCGTTTGTTGTTTTCATCTAGCCTCTCTCACTGCAACTGCTATTGGGGCGTTTGCGATTGCGTATACGCCGCGTGTTGTGCTCGGTGTTTGTTTACACATTGGCAGCGCCACGTTTCTGTCACAATTACGAGTGCGGCACTTGTGATTGATTTATTTATTCAGCCGATCGCTGATGTACCGCCTCTATCCAAGCAGCGGCGCATTGTGGGCGGCGTCCAGCGCACTGCTCGCCCTTGCCCTCGTCAGCAGCGCTCAGCAGACGGAGCAGGCCGAGCAGACGGTACGCCAAGCCTGCGATATACCCAACGAATCGAAGCGTGGCGTCTGCGTCCAGGTGAGCCAGTGTACCGCCTATCTGCAGGTGCGCAATGTGTCCAATCTCAGCTCGGAGCGCGTCAACTTTCTGAAGAAGGTGCAATGCGATCTGGAGCAGACGGCATCAGCAGCTGTTGCACACAATGACAGCGCCGATGAATCCGTGTACAAGCCACTTGTCTGCTGTCCAGCCAATGGCCAGGATTACCTCTTTCCGGTCATACAGTTCTCCAAGTTTGAGTATCGTCGCTTTCTGGATGTCACAGCACGCTTCAAGCGCAAACAGCTCAAGAGACGCATTCAAACCGTTGAACCCAGCACGGGATTCAATCTGCTGAACGAGTGTGGCAAACAGGTCACAAATCGCATCTATGGCGGCGAAATCGCCGAACTGGACGAGTATCCTTGGCTGGCATTGTTGGTCTATCAGTCGAGTAAGTTGTGAACTTGCACAAGTTCAAGTTGTAAAATGGTGATAAAAATCATAATATTTGATCGTAAACTAATTTTTGTGTGTCTAGTTAAGAAAACTAGTTTTTTTTCCATTATAGTCCAGCCCATTCCTGACAAATTCCAGCAATTCCAATTCGTTTGTCTCTCCTTGTGAGAAACTCCACATCAAATACTAGTTTATTTCCTTAACACTTTGCAAGTGCTTCTCTTCAGCTTTGGTCTTAGGCGAATATTCTTATTTTTGTGGGTATTACTATAAATCGTGTTTTTTAATGAGGTGTCCATAAAGGTGACATTTCAACCAGTTCACATTTTATTGTTGCTGTAATTTTGAAGCTTTCTAATTAACAAATTGAAATTTGGAAATATTACTATAAATAGTTTATTTTAATGAGCTAACCATATATTTATATGTTTGACGTGTTTTTCCATACGATTCAATTAGTTCATTTTTTTCTTTTTACTCTTTAATCTTTCTTCTAATTCAATAATGGAAATTCGGTAAAATTTCCTATAAATCGCTGAGAAGTCCATAAAATGCTTTTATTCATATATATTGACCATATTTAAGATAAATTGTATTAAATCTGTAATGATTTTCCTAGATAACATTTTCCAAACTCACAATAATTATAACAATTGATTTCCGTTCCCTTCCCAGGCGATTACGGCTGCAGCGGCACACTGATCGATGATCGTCACATCCTGACCGCCGCCCACTGTGTCCAAGGCGAGGTAGTGCGAGAACGACGCGGATTGTAAGACTATCAAATCTAGATAATATATTTGAATACCAATCTAAACTTTTGTCAGGAAACACGTGCGTTTGGGTGAGTTCAATGTGAAGACGGAGCCGGACTGCATTGAGGAGCCGAACTATTTGAGCTGTGCGGATGCTGCACTGGATATCGGCTTCGAGCACATACATGTGCATCCCGAGTACAAGGAGTACTCCAGTCACAAATACAATGATATTGCCATAATCCGACTAAAACATCCCGTTAGCTTCACACACTTCATAATGCCCATTTGCCTGCCCAACAAGACCGCCCAGATGCCATTGACGGAGGGCCAAATGTTTTCCGTGTCCGGCTGGGGACGCACCGATCTCTGTAAGTGTTGGACCAACAACTTTCAGCTCCGGCTAATGAACTGTTTGTGCTTTACAATCGCAGTCAACAAGCGTTTTGAGAACACACACAGTCCGATCAAGCTGAAGCTGCGTATTCCTTATGTATCCAGCGAGAACTGCAGCAAGCTGCTGGATGGGTATGGAGTCCGTTTGGGTCCCACGCAGCTCTGCGCCGGCGGAGAAAGGGACAAGGATACGTGCGCCGGCGACAGTGGCGGTCCTTTGATGTACTTCGATCGCCAGCATTCGCGCTGGGTAGCCTACGGCATTGTCAGCTACGGCTTTACACAGTGCGGCGCCGGCCCGGGTGTCTATACGTCTGTGTTGAGCTACCTTAGCTGGATCGAGAGCATCATCAAGTCATATAACACCAAGCAAACATTCTAAATGTGGAACTGCGCCGACTCCGACTGAGTTTGAAGTTAGATTTACTTTGCAGCAGTTGGCGGCGCCTAGCATCTAAAAGGGAGCTGGGCTTATTTGTGGGCACTGGACTGTTGTGCTGTTTATAAATATTTGTACATATTTTGCCAAGTGTCTAATGGAAATTCTTTCATTTTACAATTAGTGTGTGTGTGTGTGTGCCAGAGTGAGTGTGTGCAAGTGTGCAAGTGTGTCTGTATTGGTGTACATCTGTGAGCTAACAAAAGTCTGAAAAACATGTTTCTATTTAAATAAGCTATTAAAATATTTACACATCAGCGTGTTTTTAATTAATCAATTGCCAAATGGCAGCTTTTGCAAAACACATCAAATAATACATTCGCTAGAAAAAGTTATTATTAGTAATACAATTTATGATAACAATAAAAAACTTTAACTCAAAACATGCAAATCGAAATTTTAATGTATACCGATTTTTGTGGTACAAGTTTGAAGTCTGGATGAAGTCCTTATTCCAAAGATATTATGGCGCTTCATACACTGCTATCTAGCTATATCTATTGTGTCCTCTGTTGATCAGCCCTGATTCTTGATCGAATTCGGGTTGAGGGTTTCTACTCCTTCCGAACGTAAGAAATAGTTATTTCACTCTTGGCTAAAAAGTGTGACTGCAAAAAAATATAAATTTAACATGTTTTTTTGAGAGAGCATACAGTTAAACAGTTTTTAAGCGAACGGCGAGTAAAAACTTGCACATTATATAAAAACAATTGTACTCTTTCTATATTAAGTAGAGTTATTGTTTGTTCTCGCACTTAGTAGGCGTGAGTTGGCCTTGAGGCGGGGCAATACTAAAAGCGAACTTTTGAGACATTTAAAAATGAAAATGGCCAACAGACTGAAGACAGCAGACAGAAGGCAGAAGACAGAAGACAGTTAGCTATTCAGCCAGACAGTCGGTCTGTTAGTCAGCTGTTTCACTTTTTGTCTTCGAGTCATTGCTGCAGCTGGTTAAACTTGATATTGCAGTTTGGTTGTTGTTGTTGTTTTTTGATGTCGTCATTGATTGCCACACTTTGCTTTCACCCGTCATTCGCATGCACTCCATAAACTGAACTGAGTCGCCTCTCCAGACCTGGCTCAACGCTGCTGGCTGCAAATTTTTTGTTGAGCGCGTCTGGCAGTGATGCAATGCCAAGCCAAGTGGCCAAGTGGAGTCAGGCCAAAAACGCTGCCCAATTTCAAATCGATGCCATTCATCAGGTGAAGCCAAGTTGGCCAAAAATAGCCACAGACAGAGCCAAAAAATTGGTATGCGCCGTTCGCCGCTGGGATGCGAACTGTGCCACTGACCAAAATTGGACTGGCCAACGCTGGCCAATGCTGATAATCACAGTGTTATTGTCCCTGTTGTTGTTGCTGTTGTTGCTGTTGTTGCTGTTGACTTTGTTGGTTTTGTTTGGCTTTAAAGTGTGCGTCAGCGTAGTGAAAGTGAACTTGACTCTTTGAGGCACTGCTGCTCTGCTCTGCTCTGCTGTGCTGATGTTGATGTTGATGTCGATGTTAATGTTAACGTTAACGTTAATTTTGCTGTGCTGTTCATGTTGATATGTGTGCGATAAGTCGCATTAATATTCATGATGATAGTTATCAGGCAGAAGAAGAGACGGCGAGTCGCTGTTTGTGTTGTTGTTGTTGCTTTTTTTTTATTTTTGTTATCGGCTCTCTGTTTGCCCAGCTCATTATGATGATCCGGCGATTTTTTGTTTAACCTTGAACTACATATAGATTTAAGCACGTAAGCATAATTTGGCAAACATATTTGACATTGAAAATGGAATTGGACTGTCGAAATTTGAGCTACATCTGCAACTCAAAAGGGAATTATTGCTGTGCATTTTGCTAAATAGTAATTTGAGTGTTTTTTCTAGCCCATCTGTCACAACAACTGCTAACCGCAAAAGCATGAAACAATATCGCGGACAAAAGGCATACAGCGAATTCATTTGTAGGGCTGATGCCACGCCCATTGCAGCTATTAGTAAGCCAATATTTTGTATATTCAAGCACGACCAGAAATGCATCTAATCTATTTGTAAGTCTGAACAACCCCGCTTTATAATTTAATTTCGTAACGTTTTGTTGTCGTGGCTTTTGTGTAAAAAGTTTTTGTTGCCCAAATTGAAAAATTAGAAGGTAGACTATAAAAATTAGCCATATGCCGAGAGCTCCACAGGTGCAGAACAGTTGGCTGTAAAGAGAATTGGGTGTGCCTCAAAATAAACTTCGTTTTATTTTTTTTTATGTACTTGGCAATTGCTTTTCTATTTATTTGCAGCTGGGCTCGAAATGCATAACGATAAAAGTTTATCGATTTGTTAACTTCGCGCTGCTCATATCAATAAATGCGAGAGAGACATGTTGACATCTTGCCATTAAATGTCACACAAACAGACGCAGGACAATAATACACAGGGACTCAGGATACAGCCATCAAATGCTTTGCATGACGAACACATGCACCCCTTCCCACCCCCCGAGGAAACTGGGGTTAGAGCACAGGGGTAACTCACTCAGAGCACTTTGGGCCAAATTGTTGTCGAAATCCAATGAAATTAGAATGCGAAAAAAGGAATTTAGGATCGGTTTCATTAGTTAATGGACTGCCAATCGAATTACAGTGAAAATAAAAACAGAATTAGTACGAGTTGGGATGCAAAAAGTCGAACAGCACTGTGAATTGGCGAGCTGGGAAACAAATATGAGCTCTTATCGGGGTTAAACTGTTTTCGCATTATAAACTCAACAGAATGAATATGGAAAAGCAACTTTAAACGAGTACCAACGTCTTGATACACTTTATATATACACAAACTTTGATTTTAATTATAGATTTCTGTTTCCGGTGTTACCAAATTCATATTTTTGATGGTTAGTGTGTCCATCTATCTATGACTATTAATCATACTTTAGGATGACAAGAACATGTTGAATTTACCGCATTTTCGTTGGTTTTCCTAGCATAGGTTTAGAACTAGATTTGTGCTTAATATAAGTGAAGCTCCTTTTACTCATATAAAGAAAATATGTAGAACTTCATTTTGTTTCATTTATTTTTGCCGTTACATTTTAAGCAGACTGGCCTAAGTTGGTCATCAGACTAAATACAGCGGATATAGGGTATAATCTAGAAATACAGTGCAACGATTCTGGATTATCTCTTTTGCGACTGATTATGCTGACATCAACATAAATAATTGACAAACTCAACTCATTCGCTCTGAACCGCTTGAGCTTACTACAAGCAAAACAGGAAACCAAAAAAAAAGAAAATAAATAAATAAATAATAATATATCCAACATATATTATTGTAAAATTTACAATGTGGCGATTGTGTTGCTTGCTGCTATTCCTGACTTCTGGACATTTTCTGCTCATCAACGGTCAGCAGAAGAACATCTCAGGGGTGCGTAGCTGCAGTTTGTTCTTTCAGCAATTCATTTCAATTCACTCGTTCATTACGTTCATTGTGCCCCCAGAATGTAGGCATTACTTTAAGCGCACCCGCAGCCATTGTCTTTGGAAATCCGCGTCGCCCGTATTTTGGTCGAAACCAACTGCGGCTGAGGGACTACGAGTATAAAAAGGACAGGCGCAAAAGGAAAAGGATGCGTCAAAATTCCACAGCTAGAACGACAACTAAAAAATCGATGATGCAACAAATATTATATTGACTGAAAGCACTTTAAGTGAGGAGCCCCAAAAGTATGCAATGCAAATAACAAATGACAGAAAAGCGAAGTCAACTTCGAGCTGGCAAATACTTATTACTAATACTAATTCCAAAACAGAAAATAAATACTGATCTAGTAGCCAGTGCTGCTTGAAGGTAAGGCTAAGAGCGAGTAACTCTGCGTCAAACAAACATAAATATAAAATAATTATAACAACAATAACACACCCCCAAAGCACGGTTCAAAATCTGTGTAGGTTCAACTGTACGCAGTCCGTGCCGAAGGATGCCACGTGGCGTTAACGCAAAATCAACAAAATCTGTTGTAGTATGTATGTATATAAATATAAACAGCTCTAGACGTTAGATTTTTAATCAGCAAGGGGCATAATGGAAAAGCGGGGAAAGCCTTCAACGATAATCATCACAATAATCGCGCACGTGATGCCAAATTATGACTTTCATTTTGTGCGAATATTGTGCTGGTAAATTTGCATGTTGCCAGCGAATCCCGGTTGCCGACACTTGAGTTGTTCAATATTTATTAAAAATTAGCAACAAGCTGTTGAAATGAGTGGAAAACCATTTGCGACTGGCTGGTGGTGGCTTTAAGGATGCGAATGCAAATCCTGATGTCGCCTTCAAATTCGCTTCCTTCCGTTTATCTCATTTGCGTGTGTGCAAATTATGAATTTTCCCTAACAATTATACAGGCTGCACAATGTGGCATGCCCACAATGCATAAAGTCGATTTTTATTTTTATTTATATTTATTTTATTGAAATTAAATTGCCGACAACGTGAACCCAAATCGACCGGAAGTAAAGCAAGGAACGTGTCTACTCTGAAATTTAGACAGAAGGTGCACAGTCAGAAACGGGATTCGCTGCTATGCTTTTTGTGGCACTGGGTCAGTGCCGCAGGGCAAATGCTAATGTCAACAACAATCCACGCTGTAAAAAGAATATTTAATTCCAATTTGGTGGCCCACAAAATAGCACACAAATTTGCATATGAAAAACTAATTATAAACACTTTGTAACAGTTTCCATTTCTTTTTTTATGTTTTCTACTAATTGAAATTTTGAACTGCTGTGCAAACAGAAGAAAGGTTGCATTGTGGGCGTGAGGCATTAGACAAGGGGTGTGGCTAAGCAAACAACGACATATGCAAGCATGTGTGTGTGTGTGTGTGTGTGTGTGTGAGTGGGGTAGGGTAGGGTGGTGGGGGCAAAATCAGCGGGGTGCATGTTAACTGTACAACAAGATGACAAATTCGTGTAATTTAAGCAACGCACAAATAAATAGGCAAGCAGAAACTTGAAGCAGCCCATATGTGTGTCAGTGTGTGTCAGTGTGTGTGTGTGTGTGACGCAACACTTGCGTCTTTTGGCAATTTTCCCAAAAACTCGAGTGCCACTTCAATTCGCAGCAGTATGTGTTAGTGTGTGTGTGTGTGTGTGTGTGTGTGAAGTTAAGCAACACTTTTTGCACATTAGCAAAGCGACACTTGAGGCATGTGCAATGGCAGTTGAAAAGCGCTCAAGTGCTGCCACTAATGCGCCAAACTACAAAGAAAGCGAGAGAAAGAGAAGCTGTCAGCGAGATGCTTGCCACACCCAGCACACATCACACACACACACACACACACCTCCCGTTGCTGGCCCACAGCTGATATTACCAAAATATTTTCAAAGTCAAATACAATTTGATGGCAGAGCAGACAATGCCAAAGCCTCGCCCCGGGCCCAAAAGGAATGCATGCGGCCAGCTCTACTTTTGACTGGTCCTTTGGTCCTTTTGTGTTGCTGTGGCAATGGCAAATCGCCAAACTACTATGCAAATAACATTAATTGTTTTCCCAAACAAAGGCAAAAATCGCAGCGGAAATTGGAAATGTGAACTGTTCCCAACGAATATCCAGCCAGGTTTCTGGCCAAATGATACAATCCCCGAAACTTGTAACCCTAAATCAATTGGAAACTATAAACACCACATGCAGTCGCTGAAGGGAAAAGGCTGGCAAGCGATTCATTTAAATTTGATATGGGATGCTTAAAAACCAAAATAAGAGGTACAGTCCCAACAACAACAACAACAACAAGAAGAGCATTAACAACAGCGACAACAAATATAACAACCCCATAAAGCATTTGACGGTCCATTCGCGGGTAGTTAAAAGACAGAATCACCACCACCAGCACCACCATCACCAACATCTCAACATTTTGGGTTATGAGGTGAAAATCCTGCAAACTCTGCAAGAGCTCTTTAAGATGCCATGGATTCTATATATATATAGATGCTGTGTGGCTGGGGCATTCATATGCTAAGCATATGCCTCAGCGAGGCAGTTGCTATATCTTTTTTTCTTTTTTTAATCGCTCAAAGCCAAATGCCAGTTTTTCCTATTTTCAACTGCGGGTTTTCTTTGACTTGTGCTGGCTGTTGTTGTTGGGCTTTTCAGGTTTTCAGCCGTATTCTTTGTGTTACAGTCCAGCGATTTGCATATGAATGAGCGTGTAATAAAGCGGCGCAAGGAAATTAAAAGTAAGCGGAGCCAGCCCTGACATCCTTGTGGCACATGTGTGTGCGCGGGGCAGGGTGCACAGGCAGGAGTTCCAGGAGTGAGTGAGCAGAGCGCAGTTCCTGTTGTAATGAGACATTCCTCGAGTGCGGAATTAATAGCAATGATTTGTCTTTTGTTGTATTGGAGCAGCAGGCTTTAAATTGCATTCAATTGTTTAATTGAGCGGAAGCAGGACGAGCGCGATGCGCCTGTCAAAAGAAATGTAAATAACTCAGGTGTTCCCGACGAACTACATATATACATATATACATAGATCAAACTCAACTACGAACTACGAAATATATACATATATGCTTATATACATCAGCTCCTGCTGATGAGCTGCAATTATAGTCTAGATTACACACATACTCGTACTCCATGCCGGAAATCACTTTAATCGAAATTACGACGCATTAGGAGCAGAATTTTGTGCGATTTTCTCGACTTTTCCCCAGCGTTAGTGAAATGAAATCAACTTCGTTTTTTCCGGGCAACTACGCGTCGCTGTTGATTTTTTTATTATGCTAAACGCACAAATGAGCTGCCCTCTAAGGATGAGTGAGGCTGATGATGAGCATGAGCCGGGGGCTTGGCTGACCAGGGGTCGCCAATGAATCGCAATGATCGAAGGGGAGACGCGTACACGAACTTCATTGATTAACGATTGAACAAAAGCAGTGGCAAAAGCAACTGAGACTAAGTAAAGGAAAAGTTCCCTCGGGAGCAGGACACGCACAAGAATACACACATGAGAGCCGGACAATCGATGGCAACATAATCAAAAAATTAAAATCTCTTTATGTTTTTATGCTCGCTGATTGAATGGTTCCATTGTTGTTGTTACTGCTCGGACAGTTTGATGTGCCGTTGATGGACTCAGAGACTGGATGTGGATGTGGACATGGTCGCGGCTCACTGAACTAATCGGCTGGCAACCAGTCACCCCGTCGACGTTCACCCGGTCAGCGGCAGTCGAGTGTAATGGATACATACGATATGCCAGCCAGGACATTGTAATATTATCCTATTTGCTCGGAAATCGGGCAAAGCGTCGATTAACTCGCGTTGCCGCCAGAATTCCCATCTGTTGGCAGCAAACCGCGAAACACGTTTCTAGGCGTTTTGTGAGGCTTCTTTCTCCACACTCGTTTAATTAAGTCACGTTGTGGCTTTAATCTCTAATCAGGTTATTAGCTAAGTTCTACTTTCCTTTTTTTTTTGGTCTCTTTGATTCGGCTTTTAGCGCTAATTGCCAGCCTAGTAGGTTTTCCCATCACACATCCTCCACACATTGTCAGCAAAAGTTTCGAGTGGCTTTTTGAAGTGCGACAATTGTGTCAGCATCGCCTATTGTCCTCCGTGCTCCAGGTGTGAACTCAGATTGTGCGTACTTTTCGCTGGAGTTTCGCTGGAACTGTGGACTCATGTGTTTAATAGCAGCACAATGACAGCTGCTGTCTGCTTCCTGAGCACTCCTTGCGACTCCCATGGCTTCGACTTATCAAACTGTCTCGTAAATAGCGCAAGAGTGGCACTTGAACAAAAAATCCAATAAGCCGCCTGGAGGCAGAAACAATGACGCCTCGATGATGACTAAGCGCTGTCTCACTGCCAACTCAGAGCAACCCCCAAGAGAAGACACAAGCCCCTAGCCCGGATTCAGCTGCCTTTGCTGTCCATTTTTATTGCAATTTGCGAACATTTTCGGTGAAAGTGAAGGCGCAACAAGGATATTTGATTACGAAATGCGAACCAATCCAACCCAAGTAGTGCCACGCCCATAACCAGCTGGAGCAGGAGGCCAAAGGGGGCGGTCAGTCCGCTCATTATGAGCGACAAGTGAAAGTTTGGCGGGGGTGCGGAAAGTGCTCTCGAGTCAATAATGATAAACATAAAGTTAACTGATTGCGGGGGGTGGCCAAAACTTGCTGACGTCTGATATGCTCAGTGCATTAATTGCCAAAATTAAATATATTTCGTTCATTAATACATGGCTTATATGGCACCACTGTCGTGCCATGCAAAATGTCAAGTAATCAAGCACATCCTGCGCACACGCGACTCCCAAATGGCAACGCTTGAGGGGGAAGCCCCCGCTACTCACCACTTCCTTTCGTATCCTGCGGCTGGCAGTTGTTTCATTTGAATGACAGTCGTCGACACATGACATTTCCAACATGTCATGCTGCTTATTAAACGCATAAATATTGCCGAATATGGCTGCTGTGCTCCTCAAGTTGGCCAATAAGTTGGACAGAACTGGACCGCTCCCTAATGCTTAGAGCAGCAGGTAAACGCTCGTAAAATTCCAATCAACTCGCAACAAAGAGCCGACCATAGTGGTGGTTATGGGTAACCAGACCAGACCAGGTCAGGTCAGAGCAGAGCGTCACCCTTCAGCAAGGCACAATTTAAGCTGGACAATAACCACAAATCAACGGTAAATATCTAACAATCGGTTAGTGCATCTATGGCTTCAGCAGAAGCTGACACACTTTTTCAACATTTTTGTCCTTTCTATGCAGTCGTTAATCAATTAACTTAACGCACAAAACTGGTGGGTGGCCGGTCACGCCCACTAACAAGGATATGGATGCTGTTGATTCATGTGGCCCTCATCCGTATTTGCTTGACCACTTCAATATGCCAAACAAATCAAACACACCCGCACACCCACACGCACACCAGCAAGTCCTTGTTGACCCTCCTGCCATAGTCCTTCCCCTTCCTTGCTACAGACCAAACAAGTCGATCGACGGTCCGAGCAAATATTGAAAAGTGAAAACTTTATATGCTACCAATATGTGACTTCTGTGGTTCCACCACCGATTTATGCCACAAATTTTGATAATTTATCGTTGACTGTCACAAAAAAAGAAAGTGAAAAGAAATCTAGGCGAGTGTGCTCGACTAGAAGATACGCTATACATTGGCTGGCAGATTAACACAGTTCTGGCAGATTCAAAATTCTGAATATTCCCAAACTGCTCTATTTATATCTCTGAGTTTAGGAGCATATAGTTAATATATAGTCAGCCATTGATGCTGATGAGCAAAATTGACTTACAACTGCTACTCTTTTGTTTGTTGCAAAAATTTCAAAAACTTGACAACATTCATTAAACTATGTCCAGGGTATAAAAGGGGAAAAAGAAAAAGTAAATTGTTTAAGGGGTCATTGAAATGTTGAAGTGATTTGCTGGTTATGGTTTTGATGGATTTTCTTTATGTTTGCCTTGTTGCGTAAATTGCATTGATTGAAAGTTGTAATTTGTTGAAACCTTTCAAGTGTCGTCCTTGCCATCGCTTGTTTGATTTGTGCTCCATCAATTATAGGGCGAAATAAACTGAATTTGCTTTTACTGGCGCTGCCCACTGTCAAACTTTATTGACTCATGTGGCATATAAGTATCATCGCATTTATTTGAATTCGCTGATTAATCTGCGTCCAAGGAATTAGCCATCCTTCAACGGTTGCTCATCTTAGCTGTGCCCAGTTACCAGTGCCCCGGGGACTTCGGGAGAGTAAAAGCCATTTTGTGGTCACATGAGTTGGCTGCTGACTGCCGACTGCTCATTGCTGACTTCTATTTGTTGGTACTTTGCGGTTAGACCCAGTTACAGTGTGTGTGTGTGTGTAATCCCTTCGCTGACCCAAAACTGCCCCGAGGCTGACCAGAAAAGCAAAAGAAAGCAGAGTCTACGGTTGCCCTGGGCGAGCTTCTTGACATTATGTAATCCAATGCAGCATATTTATTACAGTCGCACCCTTCTGCCCATTCCGTTGCCTTGGCGGCGACAACGGATTGAATTTGAACTTGACTGATGGCAACAGTTGGCATGATTGACTGGTCTTCGCGCTCGACCAACTGGCCCAAAATGAATCATCGTCCTGGCAACGAAATATTGCGCCAAATTAGGCAAATAATTCAAAGTAATTAGACGCGTTCGATTTGACTTGGCAACTGTGCATTTAGTGGTACGGCAGCTTAAAATTCCATTCACGCTCTTACTCCAAACCCATGACGAACCCTAACCCTAACTGCAACCCCCTGGTCCAATATGGTCACACAAAGTGCCCATTTGAGCGGCCATTTCCATAATGGCAACAGGAGCAGGGCGCACTTGACACTTAATAATAATGAAATTATGACTGCTTATGACCATCAGAAAGTATCAAATGGCAACGGCGGCAACCCTTTTTTTTATTATTTTTATTTTCTGTTATTTTTACGTACAAAATCCAATTGTTACAACTACTTTGATGGTCTGTCCGACTGACTGCCAAATGGCGTGGAGGCAGCTGCTCGCCGACTTGATTCGCACTTTTGGCCACTTTCTTTGTTGACTGCTATTGGTGCTGGTCATACGATGGCCATTAGTCTGGAATCCGACAACAAGGAATCCATTTCCGATATTGGGTGATAAAATTTTATGCATGCAATTTGCAGCGATTTGTTGCGTCGTCTACAGTTGGCTGCTGGTCCCATCAGCAAAGGGGTTCATCGTCATATCTGCCAATGTCATTGCGAAATTGTTATTGACAACATGACGGGGGAGTCGTAAATATGCATATACATATAAGTACTCATCTACTAGACTAGTTGGCTTCTTCGCATTTTGGCTTAAATTATTAAAACGCATTTGCTTAACGGCACTAAAACGGGTTGAAATCCGAAAGTGGTCATTGACTGGTGTCAAAGTGTTATCCTGAAATATACTTAAAGAAGATGTACCATTTCAAAGTGGATCAGGATAAGCTCGTATTGTGTCTGTGGCAATTTTTGTTGAAAATATCTTAAATATGCAAATTATATATTAGGCATCAGTTTAAAAATGTATTATCAAACACTAAAGAGATGGTATCTTTACTCCTGGTTATTCATATCTATATCTATATTCTATATCTACCAGCAATAACTAATAATAACTGATATTTAAATGAAATGTATGCTCGTTTCGCGATTTTCTAATCTTTATTAGTCACAGAACTTATAATAATGTCCTGGAATATTCCTGCAATAAATTAAGTGTTGTTCCAAATCCGAATACAAATGTCGTTGTAGACTTTGTATCTTTCACACATCTATTTGAATACTTTGTTACATACTTTAAGTGCAGTTCGTGACGCCCATTTGTGGTATGATAAATGACGTCACCTTTAGTTTACGATCTATTTTGTGGCTGAAAATTAGCATAGAAGGCGCATAAAATCATAAACAGACTACATAAATAAGCACATTAAAAAATCGCCGAGCCACATTAAAATAGTGGAAATGTGCAAATTAGGCGCGCCTGTTGCGACGATGCGCATTTTATGGCCATGCTCGATTTTAGAGTGGAAACTGTGCCAAGATAAGTGCCACATACAACCCATCCCCCCTCGCACTACAGCGAAGGACACGGCTCAGCCTCAGCCTCAGACGCATGCGGCTGTGTCCTGATTTATGTGCGCATATTTGTGATAAATGTGTTGGATTTTAAGGATTTCGCACAAATTACAATATCTATAGAGACGGCGACTTGAGTGACTCTCTGAGTGTGTGTTCTGTCTATGTCTATGCCGCATATGCGCATAATTTTTAGCCACAGAAACAAAATCAAAGTAAGAATTTGGTAATTTGATTTATTGGCCGACTTAACGCACAGAACGTGCCCAAAGTTTGGTTTTCGCGAATGTTTTCGTTTTTTTTTGACAAACTGAAATTGATTTACTTTGATTTT
Source organism: Drosophila basisetae (assembly GCA_035041595.1). Taxonomy (NCBI): domain Eukaryota; kingdom Metazoa; phylum Arthropoda; class Insecta; order Diptera; family Drosophilidae; genus Drosophila; species Drosophila basisetae. The sequence goes on from JAWNLB010000090.1 coordinate 3,814,852, forward strand.
GCATTTTAAATTGAGGGTTGGTATTGGCACTGACTGGATAGTATTAGCCGAGGCAACCTATGCGCCTATGTGAGGGTTGCAGCGGTTTCTCTGTTGTACACATTTTGATATCGATGTCAATTGGCGACGTCTTTTGGCGCTTTTGTTTCGCTGTCGCTGCCAATTTATTTTTGGCATATTTGTGCACTAAGCAGCCATAATACCCATTGCATTATGTGCGGCCTGAGATGACAAACACTCGACCCAAACCAGACCAGGCGACACACACGCGGCCTGCACGCAATTTTAAATGGATTTATTGATACGCTTCGCTGCCACAACAAAAACAGCAACAACAACAACAACAACCCGATACCAGGGGCTGGGTTACATGTTTGCAAACATTGGCAGCAACAAATGCCCGGCTATATTTCAATTGTCACCGAATGAACCCATCAACCCAAGTGGCTACCCACTGATCCTCGCCTCTCCTGGACGCGCTTCTGTGCGCTCCGCTGCATGGGAAACAACGGCCTTGAAGCGGCACTGAGTTTATTACGCGCATCATTTGCGATTTTTGATTTTTAATGATTTGAGTTGCCATCGTCGCTGTCCAAATTGAATTTTGATTAGTTGGCTACATTTTGCGCACGCGACACTCACTTTTCCCAGGGTGAGTGGTGAGTCCTTAAACATTTTGATTGATTTCAATTATTTGTCAGCGCTGTGTCCCAGGCCAGGCCAGGACACAAAACGGCGGCTGCATCGGCATAGAAAATGTCACGGAACCTGCACAGAATTTAATTCTATTTTTTTTTTTATCTTAAATTATGCAAATTAAGTAGTAAGTGATTTGTAAGCATTTTTTCTGTTATATTCAAATTTGAAGATTTTTTTTCTGGTTCCACTTAAATTGTAATTTTTTATTTATTTTTTTTGTCAACCTCAATGCTGACTTAATTTGTTTTTTGGGTTAATATATTTCCAATTTCTAGTGGCAAATCTAAATCAGAACAATATCTCTTTATCAAATTAGTTTAAATTCTATGATATTTTTGTTCAATTGTATTCCAATTTTAAGATTTTTTGCTGGGTCCACCTAAAATGCCATTTTAGGCATTGCTACCTTTTGTAACATTGCATTTTTCCTGGGAGAATATAAATAGTATATATTTGATGAGGTTTTAAAAAATCGTTATATTTTTATACAGGGCTGAAATATATATTTGTACGTTTATTTTAAAAGTATACATACATACATAAATACAAATATATTTGGGCTAGTAAATATATGAATAGATTTTAAAAATATTACAAAACATAACTATTGACTAGCAGTGAATGGGCTTCAAACTGAACCACAGTATATAAAATGTATTTGTAGTTACATAAATCATTAATAATTACTCATTAAATTGCGTTATTAAATATCAAATATTTTAGCAATCAATTAATTAGCATTCACATTAAGTCAATACGCCTGTCATTATTATTGTGGTTAATTATTGTCGTTTTCAGCGTCGTTTTTGTGACATTTCTGACATTTTAACAACGTAATTAATGTTTGTGTAGTTATTTTAAATACCATACTTCAGCTTTTTTGAAATGCTGAAACTCTTATTTACAAACTGCACGGCACTTGTGGTCGCAGTGAACTCACAATTGCGAGCTTCAGAAGAAACTCAAGAAATCGGCTGTAAATATTATATATCTCATATTTCGACGATATTCCAATCTAAACTAAACATCAAGTCTACTGAATATTTACAATAAAATTGTTGTACTTACTCTGAATATTTACCAATTGGAGGATCCGTTAATAGCAGACAGGTTGTACCTGACACCAAGCATCGAGAACAATTGGTAATCTTTTAACGTAAACCTTTAATAAAATAAGAAGCACACTCTATACTAGAGAACTCTCTTTGGAAAGTTCCTTCATATGTGAGTGTGCATAACAACTGCTGAGCCAACCCTATTTTAATATGCATAACTCATAAATGAGCGACCACTCAAAAAATTTAATGGACCTCAACCACTCGCAACAACAATTTGGGTCTCGAGTGCCCTGCATAAGGGGCACACTCATAAAATAACACAACCGAAAAGAACAACAACAATAAATAATAAATAATATTTCACATAAATAATTGTTTCCCTTCTATTGCCGAGACCCAAAAATTGGTCCCATCTACATAGTTCGGGATGTGCGACGAAAAATATGTTAACTAATCACCGGAGGAAAGGATTTTTATGGGTTTTCATTTCCGCATATAATCGACTTATGCCACAAGCCAAGAAAACCGACAGCGTTTTTTTTTTCATGGCAAACTGAATGCAGTCAACGGGAAAAACCAAAAGCGGAAATGTGGAACGTTAAGCGCCAAGGAAAAGATTCCACATCGAGGTGATATATGTCAGTCGGCAAAATGTTGCGAAAAATGGCGAAGAAAAATGTCATTTCCTTTATGAAACTCGGATATGAGCCAAATAGCCGGAGTGGGTGTGGTCGCTGAAGCTCAATAAACAATTCACATATGAATTGAGTGGCCAACAACTTTTGTGACACTCACAAATCAACTGAAAGACGATGCAATAAAAACAACAGGGGGTGCGGGGGTAGCCAGGGATGAGGGTGCTAACCTTATATTTATGGTTATTGGCCAGTTGTGACTGATAAGTCGGGCCACAGTCGGGGCAATAATTACAGCAGCTTAATGACTTGTGATACTACTAGCCTACAAGTGGACCAAGTGAGGCGACAACGGCAACGGCAGCGGCAACGGCAACGGTTGTCCAGGTCCTTGAAGGTCCACAAAGGCAGCCAAGGCAACGGGTGTCAGTCACAGCTCTTCGCCGCTTCCTGGCCGCATTTGAATATCCGTTCGATGGCAATGGCTCCTGTAATTAGATGCCAGGCGCAACGCATGCCAAATCCAAGATAATAACGCCGCGGTGGTCTCGTCTTTGAGTGGCACTCGTCAGTGGCCTGTGAAAAAAAGAAAAAAAATGAAACGCGGCAGGACACTGGCGCAAACACTTTATCAATTGACACACACACACACACACACACACACACACACACACCATGACAACAATGCCACTCACAATCCAGGCACAGCTAATTGTAAATTCAAACAGTTTTTTCTTTCTGTATTCCTGTTTTTTATTGTACTGAAATTTGACTAACGCGCGTCCAGAGAAATTTATTGCGTTTCCTTGATAATGACATAATATTTTACGCTTCGACAGAGACGCAAAGTGGGCAGTGCGGGGTTGGGGGGGCGTGGCACTGAGTGGGGGCAACTGCGAACTTCACTTGAGCATCGACAGTTTTTATTTAAATTTCAATTGTGTGTGTTACACATTTCCATTAATTTTAAGTGGTGCGCGCAGTTTCCGCTATGGAATTGGAATTGAAACTTGGTTTGAGTTCAGGGGTGGGGTTGGGACAGTCCCTTGGGCATGGCTCGCTATGTTCTATTCTCTATTGTTGGCAGCTGTATCTGTATCTTTTGCATTATGCTATTGTTATTGACTTTTGCGCGCCGCTCAATCATAATCATAATCAATTGTTCTCTTTCACTCTACAGCCGCTTACCTGCGTCCCGCTCTTATCAGTGTGGCAGCCTGTCATTTGCATAATGTAAACATTTCTACAGACTCGCTGCCAGGCGGCAGATAGTAAAGCGCTTACAGAAAATCAAAAGACTTACCAACAACAAATTGGCAACATATTTGCACTGCTTTTCAAGTGGGACACGTGAGCTGAAAGCCAGATCTTCAAAGGTGAGGCCAATGGGTAAACAATTCGCCAAACAAAAAAGGGGCAAAGAGCCCAAAATTGTGACCTTAATTTGCAAAAGTAAATAAAATGCACAGAAAAGAAGAAAGCCAAAGCTGCACGCAAAAAGGATTTTAAAATCTAATTTTGAAATTTGAAAGCAAAACCGCCAAAGCGAACAAACATTGGCTTTTGAATGGGTTGGGTTTTGGGGGAGGAAGTGGAACCCTTTTGCAACATTTACATGCTAGAGACGCACACACACACACACACACACACATTCATGTATATTATTTGCAAATTAGCTGAATGGTGGAGGGAGAGAAGTTGGCATGCGAAATGGAACCAATAAACCGTGAAGCACACGCAGGCGGGCGCCAAACACCAGTCAGCAGTCACCAGCCAGGATCCAGACTCACTGTCTGCATATGCCGGGCAATCAATGGGCCCAGTCCTGGTTGTCATTTTGTCAAACGCAGTTGGGAAACGTTGCCGGCGGCTGTAAGGGAAGCTGTTGCCGGTTGTTTGCTTTAAAGTTTGCAGATTCTATTTTTACTTTTTTTTTGCAGCCACTGTTTGGGTGTTGCGCTGGCAACCACTGCTCGACATTTCATTAAAGGGTTCGAGCTGGGGTACTATGTGCTCGGCGAAAGTCGAGAAGTCTGCCCAGGCTGGAAACGCAGCAGAAGCATCATCAACATCCTGGTTGGCCACCACATTAGACCTGTTTGTCATGTGGAACATGATTTGAGGCATTTCTGCTTCAATTGCTTTGAATAGGCAACTGCAAAAATGGATGGGATGAAAGAAACGCCGACGCCATTTACATGCTCTATTCCAATATACATATGTGTATATCCACGTACATATGTGAATGCGATGGCAATTTTCAAGGATGTTCTCATTCTGCATGCTTGTAGGTTATGTTGAGGTGTATGTGCTTTGCACGCAACTGTACGCAAAGTACAAGAATGAAAATGAGAGACTTGGTTATTTGAAGTTTGAGATATTGTTTGAGATTACGAAACCAAATGCATGATGAGTGAATGAAAGAAAATTGCATTTATCAGAGGCCAAATGAATGTTACAAAAGACAATGATGTCCTTAAACTCCACGTAGTATTGCAAGTATTAAATGGGTCAGTCACTAATTTTTATTACATAAACAAACATTATTACATACAAACGTATATTGATATAAAGGAATGGATCTTAAAAGAAATGGGTTTTTTTCTCTTTAGCTTAATCATAGCTTGTCTTCGATCCGATTCCCCCATTTGTAAGCCCCTCAGTAGTTACTTAGCAGAATACTTGTGATTCGTATTTTTCTCATTTTAAAATTCTGTGTAAGATGACACAGATTCAGTACGTATTCCACACACGATTTCGACAATTTTTTGATTAGCAAACAATTCCCAAAATGACCAGCAAAACAAGACAACGCAATTCCTTTAAGCTTTGGGGTACAGTTTGCACATTGGAAAATTACAAAATGACCAAAACTAACGAGCGGAAAATACATTGTGAAGTTTGCAGCATCATCCGGGGGCAATTGATGAACGTTGACTGGTTTATGGCTTTCTTTTTTTAGGGTGGGCACTGGACAGCACGCTTAACCCTTGCGTGTTAGCCAATTAACATAGCAACAACAACAACAACAGCATCATGGCAACTGTTGCAAATGCCACACACTTGACCAGCAGTAGGCAGTAGAAAGGCTGTGTTTGTTTGGTGTTCGGTGTTCTAATTGAAAGTCATTGAGTGTAAATAACTGACTGGCCTGTTGTGTTCCGCTTTGGGCAAAGAGCATTTGTCACACGCGCTGCCCAACATCAAACAGGTTAAGCAGCTGGCCGCATTTTTTAGCCAGAGTTTGAACTGTCAATTTGACAAATGACTAGCCGCTGGTCAAGTTCAACTTGTGCCCCCATATTAATTGTTGCAACCGAGCGAGCGGACAAGAGTTCACTGGGCAATGCACACAAGTTGAACAGTTGTGGGGATCCATATACCGTTTGACAGGCACTTAAGGACACTTTCGTATGCAAAGCGAAAAGGAACGACCCGCGGCATGTCACAACCTTATCATTATCATCTTTAGCTAACCTAATAACGGAGTGAAATTGAAACAGCTTAACCCTTATGCACAACAAGTCGCAGCTGTGAACTGGGGCGGCTCACCCTTCATAAATCACGCCGAAATAATGCCGTAAGATTCTTATGAAATATTACAAAAAATATGTGAACGCGTGAAAACCTGATGGAAAAGTGCCAAGTGACGGGACGTTGTCAGTGTGTTGCAAACCGGGTTAAGGCTCGAAGTCAAACCGCCGGGGAGTGAGTTGAGTTGGTATGTTGAAAATTCGCGCCGTCGGATTGTGCGGCGACTTACAAGCGTCTGACATCAATCAAAAAAGGGCCCACCTCCCCGTCCCACCCACGCTCGATGATGCGATTTGCACTAACGATGCAACGCCCAAACGGTTCAGGGTTTCACATGTGTGACAAGAAGTCATTTGAAATTGGTTGAAATTTTAAAGTAGTTTGCCCAAATACTCGACTGCCCCGACGGATTGGCAAGCGCGTGTCAAAGACGAACCCCTTTGGGATTTGCACAGCTCTTTGAATAATGATGATGATGTCGACGTCGTCTAACGTGTTGGGAAAATTTGCATGTGGAAAATAAATCGCAAGTGTAGAATGCACCATGTAATTTACACGTTTGACAAAGTATCAATGATATCAACGATGACGAAGACGATGACGACGGCGACGGCGGCATCATCACCCATCACACAAATCGTCGCAAATCGTTATTTACAATACACACACATACACACATACACACAACAAACGATTCTGTTCCTGCTTTTCCTTCTGACTCTGTAAACTTGTGTGTAATGTGTGCATTTTCACGCTACTGCCACGAGTGGCATGAGGAGGTGGCGGCACGGGCGGGGCGGGTGTGTCTTTGGCGGTGGCAGTGTCACAAATATCCCGCGGCGCTCTCGCTACACATCCTTACAACAATGTGTGAAAGTTTTTTTCTGTATTCGTAAAAAGCAAGAAAAAAAAAAACAAAACAAAAAAATGAAGCGCCGCATGTGTCAGACACAGGCCTCAGTGCCCCAAGACTCCTTGTTGGGCTGTGCCTCTTCGTTTTAGTAGTTTTTAATGTTGTTATGGTCCCCGAGGCCTTTGGCACTCCGCTTGCCTGGGGCGTTTTGTACTTTTCTACAAAATTAATTTTAACCACAGCCACCGAAATTGCAACAGTTCGATGATTAATGATTTGTTTTCGGACGGCACGCGATCGAGTGAACAACTGTTCTCGTTCCTTTTTAATCGAAATGACGAAATGTGATATATCCACACACATTGGGGCCTTTTTTATTGGCGGGAATTATTCATTTCATTGTTAGCGTAATTCATTAATAATTTTTATGGCCGTTTCCAAGCAATCGCTGCATGGCGTATAAGTCAAAGTGGATGTAATGAAAAATGCCGAAACAAACAATTATAAAAACTCTTGTTGAGAGTACACTAATGGAAAAAAACTTGAGTTTCAAAAGGTCGTTAAAAAGCAAATAGAAAATAAACATTTTCAAAATAACAGCATTTTAAATTAATTAAACAACTCCCGAAATCAACCAAATAAAAATAAAAAAAGTTGAATTTAACATCTAAATTTAATATCCATATACAACTTATAAATTTTGCTCATTATCTGAGTTCCTAATACTATTTATTACGTCAATTAAATAAAAAACAATATCTAATACAGAGTTATCATTTTAATTATTTTTTTTAAGTTAAAATTGAAACCAAATACAAGTCTCGAGCCTCTCCACTCTCCGAGTTGCACTAGTTCTCATGAATATATCGACTTATCCAATTTATAGGATTGAGGATACCATTCTCTCCTCGATCTTCCATACTATTAAAATTGCTCCTCGTAAGTTGTAAGTAAAATAGATAATAAAAACTTTTTCATAGATAAAAAATAAATTACAGCAGCTATGCATCATTATCGTGTGCATTTTATCAATTTCAATCACACTTCCACTTTTGAATCTTCAATCAATGCTTTGATTCAAAGCTGTTGCGACATCAAGTTCATATCTTATTTGCAATACGACTATTTGCAATTTTTCAGAGCTGTCATCCACACACACGGCGCACGCCACATGCCACAGTGCCACAGTGCCATATCCTTTCTAGCCACCACACCTTCGCAGCACTTGGCGCCACATCAAGATACGCCCAGGCAATGCAGAAGCAGAAGCAAAAGCAGAAGCTGTTGGGTTCAACAATAAAAAGACAAACATATTGACAGCTCAATGCCATTACGGTAATGTTTAAATAACAAATTTGCATTCATTTAGCAGCGTAAAAATGTTGAAGCTTGAGCGTCAGCCACAGCCAAAGGGCATTGTTATTCCTCTACCCCCTTGAGAGATTGGGACTGGCGCCAATCAGCGGAACGTCAAAAGTAACGCGCAGCACTTCGACATATGTTTCAGTTAACTTTGCAAAATTTACAAAAATTGCAAATGTGACGCAACAGCAATAAAAACAACAACAGCAACTGGAACAACATTGGCAACATTGGTGAAAGTGTCCTGACGATTTGCGCGTTGTCGTTTTGAAAAGTTGAAAATGCCAACAGCATCATCATCATCAGTGTTGCCACGCCTAAACGTGCCACAAACCCGACCCCTGACTTCAAATTAATGATGTTTTGCCACCAAATAGTTGAAGCCATTGTGAAAAGCGCGAAAACTGGCAACTGAGTGTTTGCGAATTGCCAAACTGGCAACTGGCAACTGGCAACTGGGAACTTAAGCACATGTGCGATTCTGTTTCTGATTCTGTTTCTGATTCTAACTGACTGACTTTTCATATCCGTTTGCAATTTTTAAGCTCTGGCAACAATTGTTATTCTTACGATTTTCCAATTCCCCTTTTGCGTCCTTTGGCGCGTAAATTGACATTGCTTTGCTTTTTGGTTACATCCATGGGGTGTCCTTTACAGCTCGTTATGCTAATATCCTGTTGGTAGAAAGCGTTTTTGATTAATGATGCCTAAAGAGCGGTATAAAAATGAGAAAAGCGTGACAGCTGCAGCTACAGCAAGTTATTAGTAAAAGAGTTTTCCAAAAAAAGTGAAATAAATAATCTAAGAATAATGCAAGCATATCTTATTATAAATATGATAAGGTGTATGAGTTAAAACTCTCCACTTACAATGGAAAAATAAGGGTCTGCGGTATGGTTTTATGTTACGCTACTTTACTCTTTCAATATTTAATCAGTATGGAGAGCTAGGTAGGCTGAGGCCAAACAATAATCAGCCATCAGCCATCAGGCAACAGGCATCGGATTCGGGACCCTTAATCAAAAAATCAAACAATTGACATTCAATATGGTCTAATTTTTTACGCTGCCATTAAACAAATTATTGGCATGCCATCAATGGGGAGCAAAGAGAAAAAAAAAACAACAACACACAAAACAAACACAAAATGACAGGCAACTTCGTGTGCCCAATATTCCCCAGAGAGTTCTGGGCATATCAATAAACCAAACAACAAACAATACTCGAGTAGACAAACTGAATGACTGACTGACTGAGTGACTGACTGGTAATTGAAATTTTACAACGAAAACACGCAACAACAGCAACAACAACGTGCAACAAGGTGCGCAACTGTACTAATCATAAGCTTCCGCTTGGATTTCGCGTTACCAAAAAATACTTTGGCTGCATTTGACGCTCATCAGCCGCAGGCGCGATCTGAAAAGAAAAATAATTGCGGCCAATTTGGTGTAAAATAAGTCCGAAATTAAAGCAAATGTCAACGTATACGTTCGTTTCCGCATAATTAAGTGCACTCAGGGGCTCGTCCTTCGGTCCGGCGGACAGGACAATGCAACGTGCTGGGGATTTATGTGAGCCACTTGAGTGCCACAAATTAATTCAAATGAAATGCGCATGGAAAAATGATTTCTAACAATGCCAGCAAACTGGGACAAACTTGAATGTTAATCCACAGATACATCTTTTTTGCCCCTGCTCTAATATTATGCGATTTGTACACCTCGGACTTGGATTTGATTCGGCACTAATCGCAGAAGTGTCAACGGCCAGGAAACTGGTCGATTGGCCGGCTGGTCCGGGTCTGTTTGCTGTGTGCTGCTTGCCTCATTTCCGCGTTTAATCACCCCAAGCAAAAGTGACCCGAAAAAAGAGAAAGCCTGGTCGCCTTTGTTCATCTCATTTTGACACCAGGAATCAGACCAAACACTCCTGCAAAACTAATTTCCCGTTAATGAGGGTGCGGGTCCTGTTCTTTTTTCTTCGTTTTTTTTCACTTTGATTAAGACTTTTCGCACTCACACATGCGTCTCATTAATAATTTTTTCATCATCGAGATTAATTTACGCCTGGCCAGAATCTGACGTGCGCCTGTCAGCGGAAAACGTTTGGCCACATTTTCTTTTATCCTCATAATCGTTGCAGCGGCCAACAACTGGGAACAGTGGACTGTGGACCAAGCACAGAGTTGTGCCACGGAGCGTTAAATTGTTATTAATTGAATTGAGAGTGAAAAGTTTTAATTGGATTGCTAGCTTATCTATATGGAGATTAATTGTAGAATTCTAGAATATATGTAGTTCAATCGTTTAAGTTTTAAAGTGCAGAGTGAAGAGCTTTCGGCAGGAAATCACTCAACTATAACAATATATTCACATATTTAATAATAATAAAAATAATTTTAAATTTTAGCTTAAAGCATATTAATTAGTTATTTTGAACAAAAACTTTTAATCTCAATATATTTTTTATTTTTTTATTTATTGTAATTATTATTTATTTTATTTGCTTGGTTAGTTGAAATATTTCCATTGTTTTTTTATAGCGTGGTTTAATAAATTTTACAGCTGAATACATGGTAATTTAAGTAAGAAGCCTTTGTCTAGATGAATGTATGATTTTCATTAAAAATGATAAAAAATTGTAAAAGAATTGGGACTGATTAATTATTATTATATATCATTACATGAAACTGAAAAATCAAAAAAAAAAAAGATGTAATAACTGCATGTTTTCCTATGAAAATACGTTTGGCGACAAATGGCAAATAGGACATTTCAAGCCAGCCAGAATCATGCTGAAATATTCATAGGCGAATATAGTATGCCACTTAATGCCCTCACGCGATCTGAGAAGATCCAAAAAAGGCTTGTTATTGAGGGGCATTCGTGTGGAAATCGACAGTATTTCAATAATTCCTTTTATTACACAACAGTTATGCATTGTGAGGCACGCCCAGTACGCAGTTCAGTGCCTAAACACAATGCTCGCCTGAATAGTTTTAGCAGTATCTCACAGATACATTCATACGATGTCAGGCAAAACAATTTCAATTGTGCTTGAAAAGCAACCAAAAAAAGATATCGTTTCCCTTGTTGTTTTGTGTTTATTAAATTGTTGCTCCGTGGCTGGGAAAGGGGTGAGAGTTCGCGACAAAGGGGCCACCTTTATTAATTTGGACAATGTAATGTGCGACCATCATCAAGCTGGCCATAAATCTGGCAGGCGAGGCCAGGCGACATGTGAGTTGAGCACTACAAGCGTATTCCGGAAAGGACAGCGAAATTGAATTGCGTATGAAATGTAATGCCTGAGTTCAGGCGAAAGCATCGCATTTTTCATGCTCGCCTGCATTCATCCAGCCAGCCATTCAAGCATTCAATCAGAAAACAAAAATGTATAGATGGTCACAAATATTTCATAAATTGAATTGTTTTGCATTGTTCTCCTTGTCACTGGCTGGCGTATTTTTTTTTGCGATACATTTTTGATACATAAAAATATATATCCAAAATAACAACAGTTTTTGTGAACATTGAATAAACGCGGTTTGTGTTCCTCGTTGATTTATGGCGAACTTAGGAAATTGTCTCTACCAAAAATAAAATAAGTAAATGCTAACTAAAAATAGTTGAATATCCGCGCTGTTTGCAATATTAAACGGAATTAAAGCCAGACAATATGAAGTGTTTGGTGAGATTATGAAATTGTACTTTTTATGGCTTACGTCTGCTTAAATATGATAAATTGTGCAGTTAAGTTTGCACAAGCCGAATTAAATCGTTACGCTCGATTGCAAGGATTGCCAAAAAAAAAATAAATATATATATATAAATATATACATGTATTTATATGGCGAGGATGCCACAGAGATTCGCAGTGAAAGTCGGTAAATTTGCGGCACGACTCGGCAACGAGTGCTGCTGACACCCACCACGCCCCCCTTGGCAACACTTTAAAATCGCTGCTGGCTGGCGAGAAGCGAATTGAATTTAAATTTGCTGATTATGCGGCCGGGGCGCCACTCGGCCGGCTGCTCAAGTAGTGCGAATAATGGTTATATTGAGCCATAAAAGAAATTAAGTCAAACATTATTTTTAGCTGAACCCCTACCGCCTCCCTTCCGTTGTTTGGTAATAACTTTCACCACCTTTTTGAACTTTTTGAACTTGGGCAAATATTATTGATACATCGGCGGCTTCTCAATGGATTGTAAACGATTTCTGAAGAGCCAGCCTTGGGGGCAGCCACGCGGGTGGTGCATACCACATGCGTAGCTTGTATATGTATTTGCTATCTATAGATTCTGTGACGCATATTATATTTTTGAAACATATTTTCAAGTGTTCGCTGATGCTGCTCCTGCTGCTGTTGCTGTTGCTGTTGCTTGACGGCTTACAGATGATTTTTTGTTGGGATTTACGACGCCGCCTTTCAGCAATTTTACAATCCGCGCTGCGGGCGGGCGTCAGGAAGTTGTTAAATTACTTATAGATGGCAATGTGCGTAGCATTCTGTCAATTTTTTTTTCTAATTTAAAAATGATTATTACATAAGCTTACAGAACACGGGGAGCGGATAGAGAATCAATGCATAAATTAGAATTTTTTTGGCAGCAGAGACAAGAAGCTGATCTTTATTGTTATTCAAATGATTTGAGTGTGACGCTCTCTAATCAGGGCATTTGAGGCGCTCAAATGATAATGATTGACTGGCACTTGCGCCACCTAAGCTGTCAATAATTCAAACCATGTGCCGCGAGTTTTACGAACCGCCAGCGGCAACGACAGTAAAAAGGCTCCAGACGGTCGATTTCCCAGGCGACTTGCCCTAAGCCGATGGAGATGCCATGTAATTAGGCCGCATTCGCATCGTATTCGTATTCAAATTCAATTCGATTACTTTGCTCATTTTTGCAGGCTGGTTATCCTGGTTATCCGCCAATCCCCCCTCTCACATTTACTTACTTTAATTGCAACTCCATGTATACTTACTCGTATATGTATTTTCACAGGGCGCACTGATAATTTAATGTAAACTTTGCGGTCACGTGTCGAAATGCTGCCAAGCAAGTAAATCAAAGCAAATTACACACAACATACACGCATACAACATGTGTGTGTTACAGCCACAGGCACAGTTGCTATGCAACCCAACCCCAGAGTTTCACAAGTGTTTTGACATTTTATCGCGTTTTATGCCCAAAAATGACCAGCAACAGACAGTTGCGGGCTACGGGTTCTGAGTCCAGACATCAGGGCCAAGGGTCTATTGCCAAGGGAGCTCTTACACTTGTGCAATTTGGTGGAAGGTTACCCAAAACTGTGAGAACTTCTCTGCGCAACTAGAACATCAACCCTGTGATAAAAGTCGATTACCAACTGTACTTACATATTTGTAAATTGGTTTTATTTTCACAGTGTTAATTTATGTAGCAGTGGATATTAGTTTTGGCAAGTTGAAGAATCGTTCCTTAAGTTAACAAAATTATTTATCAGCTTCATCTAAAAGATTTCGATTTATAATATATATTTGTTTTTTGTTTTATTTTTTTAATGTTTAGTTTAATTCAATGCAAATATTATAATATTATTTCTTAAGCAAGACAGTCAGTCTGTTTTGTTTTCTTCTCTCTTATGATCAGTTCACTACAAATTAATTAGTAAATAATAGTTTATATATTTATTTTACTAAGCAGAGTGCCTTTTGCCTCTAACCGTGGCAGTTACATCGGCGGCCTTTTGAGCAATGTCCACAACCTGAATGGTAGCATCTCGAACGTGTTGGCCAATACGCTCCTAAAAGGACATTGATAATAGAAGAACATTAAGCTCATATTGAATGTTTAAATAAATAAACTTAATTTGACTAACAATTCTCTTGCCGAGCCTTTTCCAAAAATCTGCTTTAGCTTGACCCATGGCAATGGCTAAGATAAGCATGATAAAGATAACAACTTTGTAGATATTCATGCTGAATTATTGGAATTATTCCTTGAGGATAAGACTGGAGCTCTGGTGGTTGCAACTAAAATTGAAAGACTATTGATTAAACAAAATACAGGAGATGCTTTTATATTCAAATATCATCAAACGTTTTTCTGTATCCAGTATTCTGTACAAATGGGGATTTTGTTTGCCAGAAAGATACCTACATTTATGACAGAATAAGGGAAAATACTATCAAATATGAATCATTAAAAAAATACCAAAATCTTTTAGTCCAGACGGATATCTTGATTAAATAAATAACGAACATATATACAAACGTGTATAAGAATTTTGGTGATCATTAATATTTTTCGGCGCTAAAAAGAGAAACCATTTAAAAAGTGCGAATATTTTTGTTGGCTGATGAATCATATTTTTTTTGCAATAGGTTGTTTGAAAAATTGACTGTCAGCTAGGCTATAATAAACTGCCTTTAACAGTTAATTGATTGTTCCTGTTAATTACCTAACCGGTTCGTCAAGCTCTAATGACATAAACAAAATCTCTGTTCAAGCGCTTGTCAATAAATATTGGACTCTACTTAAAATCCAAGTTAATTGATTATGTGAAAATACTTTTGATTCAGACCCTCGAATCCGGTGCTAAAACTATAAGCGAAAATTGCAATTGAGTTAGATATATTCGATTCCATTAACTGAATATGTGCTTGTCTTTTGAGTATTGTCTATTTGCCAATTAACTAGATGCTTTAAAAATTTGGAATTTCCTGGGGTTGCATACTAAATCGAGAATTCCCGACATAACATTAAATTTTCGAAAGTAGAATGAAAGTAGAATATTAAGATTACTCATCACTGCTACAGAAGTAAATGTATTTCTTAATTTGAAAATATTCGAAAGCTGAATATTGTAGCTTCAGTATTCTGTGGCAATCCTAAAGACCTGATTGTTAATAATTATTAGCATATATACTAGTTGAGTTCAAAATATTGAGAAAAATTATACAAAACTTAACATTTGTTCTGCCTTCTGCAAAATTTAGCATGTGCACCAAGTTCGATAGTTTAAAAACTGAGGGACCAGTTTGCATCGAAACAGACAGACGGAAAAGTCTATACCGATTCGGCCATTGATGCTCATAAAGAATATTTACATATATATATATATATATATATATATACATATATATATATATATATCGAAGACGTCTTCTTTAATGCAATACAAACATCAAATCCAAATTATACTATCATCTGCAATAATGGAGTCAAGTAATTCATGATATAATTTTCTGTATATAATTGTATATTACTTATTTTAAAAGGATTTACTTTGATATATTCTATTTGCTAATCTTATTTTATTATATGTAAACACTTAAAATTTATAAATAAATATATTCAATGAATAATTGAACAGCACAGCTATTGGCGGGGGCAATTGAGATTAACCCCTGGCAGTGGCTGCAACATTGGCGGCCTGTTGGGCGATACCCAGTCCCTGGATGGTGGCATCGCGAGTGTGCTGGCCAATGCGTTCCTTTAAAAATAAAGAAATTATTATTAAATGTTTATACTGAATATACCTTCAAAGCACTTACAATTCTCTTGCCAAGCTTCTTCAACCAACCAGCCTCGGATTGACCTATGCTGACGGCAAGGATGAGGGCAACAAAGATGAAGATCTTGTAGAAGTTCATGTTGAGATGTGGTATTTAGAATTCCTTGGAATGTAGTGGGTTAAGATCTGAGCTTGTACTGTGGCTGCTGGAGCTGAGCGACTGATGATTTGACTAGCCAGACAGTGCCTCTTTTATATGTCGAATAATTCAAGCTGTGTGCTCACAGATGCATTGCGATGCTGATAAGGCTTGAAACGCTGGGGCTCGGGGATTTTGTTTTGCAAAAAAGTACAAAAGTCATACAGAAATACGGGAAAGCCGCAATGTGTTCTGTCTTCGAGTCGAATAATATTCTGAATGGCTTATGCTTTTTATGCTAAGCAATTCAACATTTATTTTAAACTTATGTCATAGAAAAAAATATTTTTTTTCTTCTGCCTTAAATGAGTTGATACATCAAGTATATATATTTCAAATTAAAGATGTGCATTTTTAGCATACAATTATGAATTTGGCTTTTGTTGAGAAGGTATTTGATTGTAAACGAATGTGAAACCGAAAACAACTGTCTCTCTGTCTGTTCGATATCATACTCGTATGGTTGGTATATCTGAAGGGGTTGTGGCACACTATCAACCACCAAATGCCTGCTGTTAAAGAGACAGCAACAGCAACAACAAGCGTCTTTAAATGCGAAGAGCAAAGACAACAAGCGAATAAAAATAAACAGAAACACAAGTTATGCCATAGGAGGATGTGCCCACTGTCAGGATATGCCACTAATTTCCTTAACAAGTAAAAACGCTTTACGGTTCTGGGCCTTGACTTCGGACGGTGCCAAATCAAATTCAAAAGCGTTACCAAGCAATACGCTTCACCCCCATCCGTCGCTTGCAATGCTGTCGTTCTGTCAGTAGTCGACGGCAGTGTCTAAGTTTCTTTTGCGTTACTTTCCGGTTCTCTTGTTTTTGTTGCTGTGGCGGGCTTTTGTCAAAATGTAAATAAAATCGCTTGAATTAACCGCTGAGTGACAGCCACAAGCAAGGACAACCCGCCAGGATAACAAGTATGTCAAAACAGACACATTGCAAACTCCAGCTTCAACTCCGAGTCGCATTCAGATCTCCATTCAAACTCTGGCATAATGAGTTAAGAGCATTTGAGGGCTCAGAGAAGCGTAAGTAAGACAATAAATGCAACTGATGATAAAAATCGGCTGTGGGGAGAGCATCTTCGAACATTACAGAAATGGCAATGTGGGGCTAGAAGTTTCTATCATAAGAAAATGAATAAAATATTGCAATTTAAATAGCTGGAATTATATATACGCTTTCATTTAAATAAGTACTATAATATATAACGTTGTCTATAAGAGAAAAAAATAATATACGAGTACTCGAAGCAGCCGTCAACATCATACTTAAGAGAATTTATAAATTTAGTTTTTTATGATTATAAGGCGAAAATGTCAACATATGAAAAAATAAAAATAATCATCTAAACAAATAATATTATATTATATACGTATATTCTAACAGATTACTCAGTTCAGTGCACCTATAAATTATATAATATTTTAGTGCTTGTTTGCTCGCACTGAGCTCGAAAGTCAGCTCTCTTAATTGTTAAAAGAGGGCAGCGCTGAGCAAAACCTTCAATGACATTTCGAAATATACAAAATATATGTATAAACGCACCCACACCTACATATAGATTATACCTCCTGAGTTCTTTATTGTCTTTTGTGTACACACTCCCTTTTATGCATAGGTTTACGCGCCCAATTGTTTCGGAACATGCCGGGGAATTTTTCTTGGGATTGAGAGACCGGGATTCACAGAGTGCAGGTCCAGAGCAGAACAGATCAATAAGCAATAACTAACTGATAACGCATCAAGAACAACGACGATGACAAATAAATAAAAAACGTTCCATTTGCGGTTCTTTTTGTTTGCCGGCACGGAGCAGAACCGGCAAGTGTCATATTCATTTGTGAGTAAAGAGGAAGAGAAATCCACACGAAACTTCATTCCTGACGTAGCTCGTAGTAAAATTTTGTTATTCACCTAATAGCCTGTAGTAGAGATCCAGAAAACCCAGAATAAAATAGCAAACTTTTTTATTCCATCCAATTTGCTTTTGGCTTTAAAGTATGACAAACATTTTTGGTGGTTACCCGAATTAAACATTTTTTACTGTCCTTATTAGAGCGACTAATTGGGAGAGTGTGGAAATACCTCAGATTTTGGCTTAAAGTGTTATTCAATATTGATTTGTTTCGGTATCCGTCTTAACTTACACGAATCTTGCATCAATACTTTATTGATTTATTCAATAAAAATGTTTCTCGTATAATCAGTCACAATTGCCGGACATATTATAACAAAACATGTGAATAAATGCTAATATCTCATTTGCTATTTAAACAAAATTATTCAAATTGTCAAGGCATGATTCATGGAACTATTTCTTATGGAAAATCTTACCACGTTCACCATGCTTCCTTTCAATTCGCTTTCTTGCTGGAAAAGATCCATCTATGCATTCATGAAAGCCAAATTTGTATCGAAACAGACGAGCAGGCGGACGACGAATAAAGGGTCAGACCGAAATGGTTATACCGAATCAGCTAGAGAAACTGATAAAGAATATATAAATACCACATAACAAAATTAAGAATATTTTAATTTTACTGCAATAATGGAGTCATGTAAGTCGTGATTTTTATCAGTATATTATTTTATTTTATTTCTTTTAAAAGACACAAAAGGTTTTGCTTTAATATATTTTAATTGTTAATTTTATTTTATTCTATTTAAACACTTAAAATTTATAAATAAATATATTTAATGAATAATTGAACAGCACAGCTATTGAGGGGGCTATTGACATCAGCCCCTGGCAGTGGCTGCAACATTGGCGGCCTGTTGAGCGATACCCAGTCCCTGAATGGTGGCATCCCGAGTGTGCTGGCCAATGCGTTCCTTTAAAAATAAAGAAATTATTATTAAATGTTTATACTGAATATACCTTCAAAGCACTTACAATTCTCTTGCCAAGCTTCTTCAACCAACCAGCCTCGGATTGACCTATGCTGACGGCAAGGATGAGGGCAACAAAGATGAAGATCTTGTAGAAGTTCATGTTGAGATTTGGTATTTAGAATTCCTTGGAATGTAGTGGGTTAAGATCTGAGCTGTTACTGTGGCTGCTGGAGCTGAGCGACTGATGATTTGACTAGCCAGCTGGAAGTGCTTATATACCGCCAATCAGTAGTCGAGCACCTTCCCGAGTCTGATAAGGTTTGAACAGATGTTGCGCGAATAAGCAACGCAGATGAATAGGGGATTTTTTATGGGGAAAGTATGCAAATACCGACTTGTCTTTGTAAGAGTTTTAAATTGAGGGAATCTTTTGCTATATGCTTGTTGATCTTTTCTTTACTAGCCCTAATATCATTAGAGCAGTTAAATTGTAAACTTGTAATCTTAACTTATATTGTATTTGCTCTGTTAATACACCATTTATTTCAGCCGAATCAACATTAGCAAAACAGCATTTGTAATTATGTAATTTCGAATACATTAAGGGAGACATTTCCGCGGAATATATCCGAGGTATATATATTCTTGATCAGTATCACTAACCGACTCTATGTAGCTATATCCGTCGATTCTATGTTTTTATGCAAACTAGTCCCTAAGACTTAAAGCTATCTTGATAACTTGGCATATATATCAGACTTTTTAATATAGGCGATACATATATTGGATTTTGACGGATCAATCAACTCAATCATATAATTTCCATTGTTGACAACAGTTGCCACAGAAGAGGGTGGATGTATCCAAGAAATATGATCCTTGAAGGAGATTTTAAGTTATCTGACGTCTAAGTTTGGCTTTAAAAGAGCGGTAGATATGGGCTTCTGGGAATTTTGGGGGCGGGAGTGGGCGTGGCTGAAGACAATTATGACAGAAAGTTCCTAGTAATCTTTCTCCAAGTTTGGCAACAATAGCTCTTAAATTGGGCGTGGTCCAAAAAACTGTTGAGTAGGAAAATACTTAGAATATTAAGGCAACAATATTCTCCTTTGAAATGTTTCTAAATAAACAAATTAACGTTCTCTCTGCGGTTAATTTATTACGTGTTTGCCCGCCCGAAGCGATCGCTAAATCTATATTCATATTCATATTCATTTCTGAGTAACGAGGAAGAGATCCACACAAAATTTCATTCATGATTTAGCTCGTAGTAAAATGTTGTATTTCACACAATTTGCTGTAGTAGAGAAGTAGAAAAACCCGCATAAAATTTCATTCATGATTTGCCTAGTAGTAAACTTTTGTAATTCACCCAGTTTGCTCTTGGCTTTAAAGTATGACAAACCTGTTTGGTGGTTACCAGAATTAATCATTTTTTGCTGACATTCTTAATAGCGACTACACTGCTTGCGTACAATTCGTTTTCTTGCCAGACAAAATCCCCTATGCATTCATGCAGGCCACATCAAAAGCTTATCAGCATGCTGCTTGCCGACGGCAGTTTGATGGCTTGAATCGTTCGACATATAAAAGAGGCACTGTCTGGCTACTCAAATCATCAGTCGCTCAGCTCCAGCAGCCACAGTAACAGCTCAGATCTTAACCCACTACATTCCAAGGAATTCTAAATACCACATCTCAACATGAACTTCTACAAGATCTTCATCTTTGTTGCCCTCATCCTTGCCGTCAGCATAGGTCAATCCGAGGCTGGTTGGTTGAAGAAGCTTGGCAAGAGAATTGTAAGTGTTTTGAAAGTATACAAATTATAAACATTTAATAATAATTTCTTTATTTTTAAAGGAACGCATTGGCCAGCACACTCGGGATGCCACCATTCAGGGACTGGGTATCGCTCAACAGGCCGCCAATGTTGCAGCCACTGCCAGGGGCTGATGTCAATAGCCCCGTCAATAGCTGTGCTGTTCAATTATTCATTAAATATATTTATTTATAAATCTTAAGTGTGTACATAGAATAAAATAAAATTAACAATTAAAATATTTCAAAGCAAAACCTTTTATGTTTTTTAAAAGAAATAGAATAAAATTATACACAGACTAAAATCGTGACTTGCATGACTCCATTCATGCATAGGATATCATAATTTTGTTATATATTATTTATCAGCATCACTAGCCGAGTCGGTATAGACTTTTCCGTCTGTCTGTATCTATGCAAACTGGTCCCTCAGTTTTAAAACTATCGAACTTGGCATATATGCTTAATTTTGAAGCATGCAGAACAAATGCCATATTAATTTAAGCCTTGTCAGTATTCTGAACTCAACTAATACAAGTGTTAATTATCATAACTCTGCGTTTGCCGCAGACTACTGAAGCTACAATATTGCGTCAGAATCTGGTATAAATCTTTGAAACTGATGTAATTATTATTAAATATACAGTATTTGGGATGAATTTTATTGATGTTTATATATCTTCAGAGCTTTGTGTCTAACATATCAAATAGGTACGCTTCATGTGACTTATACATATATAAATTACAATTACCTTTGCTTAAGGTTACAAAAGGGAAATGCAAGACAAGCTGCGGTGTCAAATGTGTTCACATAACTTAAAATATAATAAAATAAAGTCCCTAAAAAAAGGTCTGTTTATTATCTTGACGTCTTCTTCAATGCATTACAAATATCAAAGCAAAATTATAATATCATCTGCAATAATAGAGTCATGCAAGTCATAATTTTAATCTGTATATTATTTTACTTTATTTTCTTTTCAAATACAAAAAAGGTTTTGCTTTAATATATTTTAATTGTTAATTTTATTTTATTCTATGTAAACACTTAAGATTTATAAATAAATATATTTAATGAATAATTGAACAGCACAGCTATTGAGGGGGCTATTGACATCAGCCCCTGGCAGTGGCTGCAACATTGGCGGCCTGTTGGGCGATACCCAATCCCTGGATGGTGGCATCCCGAGTGTGCTGGCCAATGCGTTCCTTTAAAAATAAAGAAATTATTGTTAACTGTTTATACTGAATATACCTTCAAAGCACTTACAATTCTCTTGCCAAGCTTCTTCAACCAACCAGCCTCGGATTGACCTATGCTGACGGCAAGGATGAGGGCAACAAAGATGAAGATCTTGTAGAAGTTCATGTTGAGATGTGGTATTTAGAATTCCTTGGAATGTAGTGGGTTAAGATCTGTGCTGTTACTGTGGCTGCTGGAGCTGAGCGACTGATGATTTGACTAGCCAGCTGGAAGTGCTTATATACCGCCAATCAGTAGTCGAGCACCTTCCCGAGTCTGATAAGGTTTGAACAGATGTTGCGCGAATAAGCAACGCAGATGAATAGGGGATTTTTTATGGGGAAATTATACAAATACCGACTTGTCTTTGTAAGAGTTTTAAATTGAGGGAATCTTTTGTTATTTGCTTTTTGATCTTTCCTTTACTAGCCCTAATATCATTAGAGCAGTTAAATTGTAAACTTGTAATCTTAACTTATATTGTATTTGCTCTGTTAATACACCATTTATTTCAGCCGAATCAACATTAACAAAACAGGCGGAGACATATCGACATATCAGTCGAATGATAAGTCTTATGAGAAACGTTCTTGCTTTTAAATATCCTAAAAAAAAATGAACCAAATATGTCGTTTACTGATCACACTTGATCACAAAAGTCATTGAAATCATTCCTTAAGTACAATCGGTCAAAATAATAATTCTTGAATATTGTGCTCCCAACACTTTGAAAGTATCAACATCGGACTACTGTATAATACAGCTTTGATAGGAGCATTCGATCGGCTTATTAAACATATAGTAAAATTAAAAAAAACGACAATTTGACTTCAATCTGTATGGGCATGTAATCTAAGATGTAAGATAGATTTAATGTTTCTTGTTATTTTATAAAATAAATAGCTTGACCTAAATTACTAATTAACATTCAGCCCACAATTTTTGTAAGCGTTGTGTTACATTCTTTTAGGAGAGTATTTCTTCTCCAATACCGACCAAACGTACTTTCGTGTTACGTGTTACTTTCATTATATGGGTAAATATATAAACATCCAACAGGTATTTCTTACATCTTCCTTTTTCGAAAAAAAAATACAGAGCAGAACAGATTAATAAGCACAGCCAATTGATTACTAGAAATAATTACTGATAAAGAGCCATGCAACAGGCAAACACACCAGCAACAACAACGACAATGACGACAAATAAAAATAAAAATAAAAAAACGTTTTCTCTGCGGTTCTTTTATTACGTGTTTGCCCGCCCGAAGCGATCGTTCAATGTCATTATGATCAGCCCGAACAGGTCAGTGGCATATTCATTTCTCAGGAGAGAGATAAAAAAAACCCGCGCAAAATTTCATTCATGATTCGCCTAGTAGTAAACTTTTGTAATTCAATTTGCATTTGGCTTTAAAGTATGACAACAAACGTGTTTGGTGGTTACCCGAATTAAACATTTGTTGCTGACCTTATTAGAGCGACTAATTGGGAGAGTGCGGAAATACCTAGCATTTTGGCTTAAGTGTTATTCGATATTGTTTTGTTTCGTCATTGGTCTTAGCTTACACACATTTTGCATCAATACTTTATTAGTTTATTCCATAAAACTGTATCTGGCATAATCGATCACAATTGACGGACATATAATAACAACACATCTGAATAAATGCAAATCTATCATTTAGTATTAACCCAAAACTATTTAAATTCGCAAGGCATGATTCATGGCATCTTTTACCATACTTTCTTTCATCTCGTGTGCTTTTTTGCCAGACAAAATCCCCTATGCATTCATGCAGGCCACATCAAAAGCTTATCAGCATGCTGCTTGCCGACGGCAGTTTGATGGCTTGAATCGTTCGACATATAAAAGAGGCACTGTCTGGCTACTCAAATCATCAGTCGCTCAGCTCCAGCAGCCACAGTACACAGTACAGCTCAGATCTTAACCCACTACATTCCAAGATATTCTAAATACCACATCTCAACATGAACTTCTACAAGATCTTCATCTTTGTTGCCCTCATCCTTGCCGTCAGCATAGGTCAATCCGAGGCTGGTTGGTTGAAGAAGCTTGGCAAGAGAATTGTAAGTGCTTTGAAGGTATATTCAGTATAAACATTTAATAATAATATCTTTATTTTTAAAGGAACGCATTGGCCAGCACACTCGGGATGCCACCATCCAGGGACTGGGTATCGCTCAACAGGCCGCCAATGTTGCAGCCATTGCCAGGGGCTGATGTCAATAGCCCTGCCAATACCTGTGCTCTTAAATTATTCATTAAATATATTTATTTATTAATCTTAAGTGTGTACATAGAATAAAATAAAGTTAACAATTAAAATATTTCAAAGCAAAACCTTTTATGTTTTTTGAAAGAAATAGAATAAAATTATACACAGACTAAAATCGTGACTTGCATGACTCCATTCTTGCATAGGATATCATAAAATTTTGTTATGATGTTTTTAACGCATTGAAGACGGCTCCAATCCCACACAGTATATATATATATATATATATATATATATATATATATATATTGTTTATCAGCATCACTAGCCGAGTCGCTATAGACTTTTCCGTCTGTCCGTCAATTCGTCGTCCGCCTGTTTGCCTCTTGCTATGCAAACTAGTCGACTTGGCATATATACATACTTAATTTTGCAGAAGGCATATATATATATATATATATATATATATATATATATATATATTAACTAAATTTGACGGGCTATTATTTATAACGGAAAAACTAATATTTGCAAGTGCACAAAAGGTAACAAATAAAAATATGTACCTACATGTTAGAGTCATTTAAACGGATGTATTTTTATTAAATACACAGTTTATCGGATGCATTTTATTATATAATAATTCATGCTGTTAAATACCATGTTATACATGTCAAATGTGTTCTCATAAGTTAAAAGCTAAGCGTCAGGCACTCTTCTCTAACATATTTTCTGTTTATTATCTTGATGTATTTTTTAATACGTTACAAACAAAATTATGATATCATCTGCAATAATAGAGTCATGCAAGTCCTAATTTTAATCTGTATATTATTTTACTTTATTTTTTTTTCAAAGACATAAAATATTTTGCTTTGATATATTTTAATTGTTAATTTTATTTTATTATATGTAAACACTTAAGATTTATAAATAAATATATTTAATAATTGAACAGCACAGCTATTGAGGGGGCTATTGACATCAGCCCCTGGCTGTGGCTGCAACATTGGCGGCCTGTTGGGCGACACCCAGTCCCTGAATGGTGGCATCCCGAGTGTGCTGGCCAACGCGTTCCTGTAATGATATAAAAATATATCATAAGTATTGGTCGATATTGTGTGCACCTTAAAAATACTTACAATTCTCTTGCCAAGCTTCTTCAACCAACCAGCCTCGGATTGACCTATGCTGACGGCAAGGACGAGGGCAACAAAGATGAAGATCTTGTAGAAGTTCATGTTGAGATGTGGTGTTTAGAATTCCTTGGAATGTAGTGGGTTAAGATCTGAGCTGTTACTGTGGCTGCTGGAGCTGAGCGACTGATGATTTGTCTGGCATGCAGGTGGCGTTTTTATAGCTCACTGGTGCTCAGCGATTCTGATAAGACTCGGCCTGATGTCGCTGAAATATTTATAATATATAATCGCTTCTAGGGAAGGGGACTTTTTATAGAGCGAAACTACACAGAATTCAACCTTGGCAAAAACAAATAAACGGGGAAATTTTTCAATATGCGATTTTTGATAAGTGAAATGGCAACCGGTGTATTTCTCCACCACATGTATACATATCTTTTATTTGCTTAAGAAATTAAATAATTATTCGTACTGTATCTGCAGTAACTAAAATTTGTTCTTGTTTTTCACAAAGAATAAGGTACATTTTTCTTTTATGAACTATGTGCTGAATCTTAATATATATATATATTACAAATATTGTAAGCATGTATTTAGTTACATAAATATGAACCGCACTGAAGATTTTAGTTGTCTGTATTATTTATTAATGAGTAGTTTCACAAATTTATTTATTTAATAAGCAAGTATTGCAGTACTAATCCAAATGTTAAGTCCCGACCAAAATGGTTTTGCTGTTGAAAATGGTTTTAAATTTAAGAAAAAATTATGGTAAAGAATCAAATGAATCGTTAAAATGTAATTAAGTTGTTAGATTTAAGTTTTTGTTTTGTTTAATGTTTTTTACGTTCACATTCAAACAGCACACGTGCGCCACCTACCGTTTCGCGTACAAAGCAAACGGTCGCTGCCAACTTCACGTCAAAAGCAACCCTGAGTACCGATGACGTTTGCACAGTTCAGTGTCGCGTCGCTGACTTCCTTTCCTGTCAAAATAGTCGACAAAGGTTGGTGTAAATTTTCTGTGAACGCGATGAAAAAGTCAAAAAACCGGCGGAACATGCAACGCAAAGCCGAAAATAAATGCGAAAATACGTTAACAAAACAATGCCAATCATTTTGACACAAAGTGCCGAGTGAAAACCATTGAAACCATGTCGATGCACAGTGATTAGAAAAACGACTGGCGTTGAAAGAAAATTTGATTTCGCGGCTTTGCTGTTGCTGTACACTAACTTTGGAAGCATTAATCACAATATTAAACGGGCATTCCATTCGATTTGCAGATGGCTATCGGCTCCAAGATTATTAAGCCCGGCGGCTCCGACCCCGATGAGTTCGAGAAGTCCATTGCCCAGGCGCTCGTTGAGCTGGAGGCCAACAGCGATCTGAAGCCTTATCTGCGCGATTTGCACATTACCCGCGCACGCGAGATTGAATTTGGCAGCAAGAAGGTGAGTTGTTGCTGCTAATTGATGTCGACTCCAGCTAATGTGTGTTCCCTCTGTGTATGTGTTTGTCTGCAGGCCGTCATCATCTACGTGCCCATTCCCCAGCAGAAGGTGTTCCAGAAGATCCAGATCATTCTGGTCCGCGAACTGGAGAAGAAATTCTCCGGCAAGCACGTTGTCGTCATCGGCGAGCGCAAGATTCTGCCCAAGCCGACCCGCAAGGCGCGCAACCCACTGAAACAGAAGCGTCCACGCTCGCGCACTCTGACCGCTGTGTACGATGCCATTCTGGAGGATCTGGTCTTCCCCGCCGAAATCGTTGGCAAGCGTGTCCGCGTCAAGCTGGACGGCTCCCAGCTGGTTAAGGTGCACCTGGACAAGAACCAGCAGACCACCATCGAACACAAAGTGAGTGTGGCCAGCTGTAACAAAATTACTCGAAATTTAACTGCAGTGCGTTGTTGTCCCCGTGTTGTTTGCGGCGCGTCTACCAAGCGCCGTGATTGTCACAGGGGACACACAGCATTCGCCAATAACTCGTTATTGTACACCACTAACGCCGCCGTGCCGGTGCACATCTCCATATATTGGCCACATTTATAGCAATGCTACCGTTCTTGTGTTATTTGCTGAACTTAGTTTATCATTCAGTGATTGTCAAACAGAACGCACAGCAAACTCCAAGCCAGTTTACTCCACATTGTTGAACCTATCAAAACCAAGGTGTCTACATAACTATCCTCTGGCTACATTCCACTAAAAACTTAACTAGAAAGAAGTTTCATAACAATACATTAACATATGTATTTACTGTATATGAAAATCAGATATATTATATGGAAACTTCTGTCAAAACATGTAAGAAATCAATTTATTAGCATTAAGCATTATGTGCTTAATGATATGAGTTTGCATAGAAAAAGAACGGAAAAATGTCCACTTATATATGATAATTATCAAATTGGGAATATACTTTTAAATATACTAGACAGGGTTACACGTTGAAACAGACACCGTTCTTGTGTTATTTGCTGAACTTAGTTTATCATTCAGTGATTGTCAAACAGAACGCATAGTGAACTCCAAGCCAGTTTACTCCACATTGTTGAACCTATCAAAACCAAGGTGTCTGCATAACTATCCTCTGGCTACATTGCTTTAAAGTTATAGAAAAGTTTCAGAAGTACAGATGAGGAACTCAACCTGAATATTTAGATAGTTGCTGTACAAATAATCAGACATATCATACGTATAATTATATCCACATAGCCTCAAATAAGAAGATATTGGTTACCATAGAACCATTCAGAAAAACGGATATTTTATATGATGATTGAGCAAACATAGTTATAAACAAATTTACTATCATAAGTTTCCTTTAATATGGGTTATACACTTAATGTCAAATTTGTAATACCGTTCTTGTGTTATTTGCTGAACTTAGTTTATCATTCAGTGATTGTCAAACAGAACGCACAGTAAACTCCAAGCCAGTTTACTCCACATTGTTGAACCTATCGATACCAAGGTGTCTACATAACTATCCTCTGGCTACATTTTTCTAAAAATGTATACACAACTAAAGAATAAATCCAGAGCTTATGTACTCACTGTACGTATAAGTCAGATTTATTCTATTTAAACTTCTATCAATATATCTGTTCAAATGAGGATATGAATGCTTAGTGTAATTAGTTTGCATGGAAATAGAGGAAAAGTTGCCACTTATATACGATATTTGCGAAATTTGAGAGTATACATATAAACAGACTTGAAGGGCTTACGCGATGAAACAGACGCCGTTCTTGTGTTATTTGCTGAACTTAGTTTATCATTCAGTGATTGTCAAACAGAACGCACAGCAAACTCCAAGCCAGTTTACTCCACATTGTTGAACCTATCAAAACCAAGGTGTCTACATAACTATCCTCTGGCTACATTAATCTAGAATTTATGCAGAAGTAGAATGGCGTTAACAAAGATATTAGTTTTGACAGAATCGAAGAGGAGAACGGAAGTTTTTAAATGATCAAATTTGAGAACATATTTATAAACAGATGAATGTTAGATGTCACACAACATTATATTACTCTCTAATTGAAACGGCCACCGTTCTTGTGTTATTTGCTGAATTTAGATACTCGTTCAGTGATTGTCAAACAGAACGCACATTAATTACCACCTTACTCCATAATGTTGAGCTGACTCTGGTCTATAGCTTTTACATTACTAAAAGCTGGTTACATGCCCCTCTCCATGAGCACACGCATCTGTTGTTACTTTAAAGCTTAAAGCGCCTCCGCCTATTTGCCTCCCAAGCGCCGTTTTGTGCCTGGTGCCTTGGGACTTCCTACATCGGCGGCAAATTAAACAGACTCGTTTAACCAATTGTTACTTCAGCTATTTATGTTGCAGCAAAATGTTGAACCGTTTGACACTTTTTGTCGTATTTTTTATATGATTATTGTTTGTTATTACAAAACTGTTTAATGCTATTTACATGTTTAACTAAGTGGAGCTGTGACTAATTTATTTGTATTCTGTTTTGCAGGTTGACACCTTCACCTCGGTCTACAAGAAGCTTACCGGCCGCGATGTTACCTTCGAATTCCCAGACAACTACCTGAATGTCTAGATTGTGTTCAGCTGGCAATGTCGTCGTCGTCGCGCTGGTTCAGCTCAATCAGAAATTCTGTTGTACAGAAGATGCGGTTTTTTTTTACAAGAGCTGAATGAACGTAACTTCAACTAAATAAATCAGTAAACATTTTTAAAAATTAATTAAAGTATTGTTTGAAATTTATAAATGGCTTTAAATTCGAATTGATGCTTGCCACATGACACCTGCCGCGGTAAATTCTTCAAAGCCCCACATGAAACATTAATTGTAATTTAATCCTAAACAACGCCTTGTCATTATGAGAGTGTAATTTTTAATTCCTTGGCGCGCTGTGATCCACTTTGATGTACATGGACTACTTTCTTTGATTAACAGCAATCGTGAATGGAAACATCACTTCCGAGCCTTATGTGTGGCATCTTGTTATCCACTCCCCCGAGGCGACACATTCGAATGTGCGTTTAATTAAAAAGTGCGTGGCGCATATTTATTGGATTCACTTTGTAACTTTTGTTGTTTCATAGGCCTGCCTGTCTGCCTGCCCCCCAGCCAGCTGGATGCTGTTGTACAAACACTTGTGGTAGCGATGCATGAAATCCTTGCCACACATGTGCGAAAAGGGGTTAATGCTGCGGCTGGTGGATCTAGTTTTCCACACGACTCGGCTCATTTACATGCGCCGCTTGTAATTACGGCACATGTGGGAATCGGTAATAAATATTTTGAATAATCACGTGCGCATTCAGGGTGAAGTGTGAGGCAGAAGTAGGAGGTGGGTGTGGTATGTTGGTGGTGGCTTCTGATACAAAAGGGATTAATCATGTTTACTATAAGAAAGCGACTTTTCCATGTTGTGCGACTTAATTTACGATCATAGACTAAATGTAGGGGTTGAAGTCGACAACATTTTATAAAATTACTCTTGTCAAATCCTGATGCGCATATTTGTTTATATTGACTTAGATAATGTATAAGAACATTGTAAGCATTGAAAATAAAATAGTAATTGTTTTGATAAAGTTATAATCCTTTTTAATAATATGTTACACCAAATCGTAGCCATCTTTTCGCCAAGGCGACGGGCCGAACACTATTTTTGTTGAAGCTTTTTATATAAAGTCTTGTGGGGGCACTTCATTCCTGTCCATACTTGGCTGTATAAATGCTATATAAATATATTCGAAAAACTAAATAAAATATGCAGTATGCAAATGAGCTGATATGTATAACCAAAAACTATAGAGATTTATGAAATTTGCTTTGTAGCTGAAGTTTATTCGGAATGCTGTGCGGCGAGGTAAATAATGGGAGTTGAATTGAATTGGTTTGCAACTGCGCTAATATGCTTCGTGAAAATTCACCCAAATTTAAAATTCACCTCACTTGGTGCGTGTCTTTACTTTTCAATTTAGTATGAACATCAACCACTAAAAGCATAAAAACAAATACTTCACATCGCCACCTAATTATAAGCTTAAATAAAAAGCTTTTAGATGATTTCCTGTAAGAAAATTCGTAATTAAAGATGTTTACAACGTAGTAAAATAATGTGCACCAAATCACATGTTAAGTACATTTAATCTATTAGAAGCTCATAGATAATTATTGCTAATGTTGCATTAGCAGTACGTAAGTAACAAAAGTAAGGCATTTAAATATTTTTCGGAATTTTAAACATTAAATAATGTTTATTTTGTTAAATTTTGGGTATTTAATTATAATGTTTTGATAAGATATCTTTCAAATGAAAAAATGTGTAATGACTGAACATACGAAATGGCATATTTATTAAACTTTACTTTAATTGTCTCATAATGATAGCTAGAATTTAGGGTTATTGTTTTTTACTACAATCAATACGTGATTTTACTTTAGAACTTGTAATTCGACTTACATTTTTTTACAAGATACTGATGAAACTTTGACCACAACAAACAGCATGATTGCCATTTTGGTATTTGATTCTAGTCAACAGCCAAATCACGCAATATAACAATTTCGAAATGGGTTCCAGTGCATGTCAGTAGTAATATTCGAACAAGGGCAACACTTACAAAAGCAATATCCAAAGTGTAGCGACATGGGTTTACCCTCGCAATTAAGCCCCGTAATAATTCATTATGGAGGCTGCTCAACTAGGAGATACCCTGAATCGAAGGTTAAGCCTATCACAAGTTGTTTTAACAGTTGTTTTTTAAGGAATAAACAGATGACAAAATCAAAAATAAACAATTATTTAAACTAAATTAAAAATAAAATTTAAAATTACATTTTAATTTAGACAATATGAAAATTGTATTAGATATCTGAGGTACGGTACACAAATGGAAACAGAAATAATCCGAATTGGACCAAAATATGGTTAGTATAAAATTATTTCCCTTTCGTAACACTTTACGGGTGTACCGTTCTGTACCGTTATAATGATTATAGAATATACAAAGCATTCTACTGGTCACAACATGCGTTGAAAGGCATCAATTGGTGGTAAACGTTGCTGCAGTTGTACGATTTGATAGACACTCCGACAGACAAACAGACAGACAGACAAACAGACAGACAGACAGACAAACAGACAGACAGACAAACAGGCTGACTAGGTGGCTGACATATTGAATTATTGTGCGCTTATGGCAATTACAGTTAGACGATTGATATCTTTTACATAGCAGACAACTGGCTCCTTTGGGGGACATGTATTATTAATGTGGTTTATCATTGCGTTAATTTAACTGCTAGCGACCTTGAGCTTGAGTTTCTATAATTTTGTGAAGTATAGCTGGCGAACATGAATGGTGCGCCAAACAATTAATATTCTATACACACCCACACACACATATATCCATATATATATATACACACATACAGACACACAAAAACACTAAACTGAATTTACAGCCACTTTGTATGTTAATTTTTTTTGGCATGTACTTTGCGGAAAAATTTTGTGTGGCCCTCATCTAGCCAGAGTTGTCCTTTCTGTCAGTTTTTTTTTTTTTTCTATTTCTTTTAGGGGGTGTTGGAGTATGGCTGACGAATTGAATTGGGTCTATTATGTCATCACATGTTGCTGCTATTGGCAACGCTTCCTTCTGTCCAATGACTCACTACTTGCTATAATGCAGAGTGCTCATTGGCACTATGTATAAACATCAGAGATAAACTAATAGTCAGCAGTCTTATCACTTATCAATTTGAAATCCTATGCGATTGTGAACTTAATTCGAGTATCCCTATCGCGACTTTATTGTCATTGCACAGCTGCGCCAGCAAAACGTTAGATGAGACTTCGGGAAGGGGGGACTGAGTGCTGTCATCAAAAAGTTGTATTTATGATAGCATGGCTACGTGCCGGTAGAAGCCTGCGCCCCTAAGTTTGTGCTTTCATAACAAACAGAAATAAAAATATAGAGAATTTAACCAACTACTTTAATCATTTGACCAACGAGCTTAATCACTGCACTGTGATTCGCAGAATCAGAACCAGAGTTCGTCTTGCTCGATAAGCAAACAAACAAACACTCAATGATTATATGGACGTGTACATACACACATATATAAATATACATATATACATATGGGTGAACATATGTGGAAGTCAAATAGTTTCCGCAGTATATTATTTTTCTATATTTATCACCGCGTTGCCATTGCATCATCATTCGTCGCGTTGGCCTACGCCTCCATTCCCCAAAATCACGAAAGAGCAAACCGGTCGCTATCGCTGTGCCAGCATTCTGAGCAGCAACAACAACAATAACAGATTCACATCATCTGTTGTTTTTTTTCTGTTTTTTTTTCTGTCTCTCCGCTATGAATTTACGATTGAACATAATTAAAGGGGGCGTGGTTAAACATTTGACCAGCAAATTTTATTTTCTAATCTGATATTTGCTTATTTGAGAGACGACAAATAAATTAATTTGCATTTTTTATTAAAAGCAATACATACGTAAATACATGTTTATATATACATATTTTTGGTGTGCTGGCAAATATTAGCTAACGTGTGCTTATCAGCATTGCTGGAACTACGATATAACGCTCCGAAGCGATAAATACGAGTGCTTTGCTTCCGTTTCATTGGCGATCTCTCATTGCTGTACTTCTATTATATTTTATTAATCAGCGTGCAGCGATGCAAAAAATAACTTCGACTACGATATGCCCTGAAATATGTATAGTATATATATATATCTCGATGAACTATTTTGAGCACATTTTTGACTGTTGCACACATTTGTACTGGCTCATAATACCCCTCTTGAGCATTTCTTTTACGATTGCAGGGCATGTGATATATAATTTTTTATAGCTAATAGAAGACAAGCAAGATCAGCAGGTGTTAATACCTGAGGCCCACGCAGTGGCGGGCCTGATATATACTGATATATACTGACTAGGCAACAAACAAAAACGACAGACAGAGAAGAGAGAGGGAGAGAGGGATAGGGAGAACAAGAGAGATAGATGGATGGAGAGAGTGTAGGGGAGAGTCAAAGTGGTTGGTTGGTTGACATGGAGAAGCAACAAGCCTGTTTGTGGCAAGGAGTTCAAAACAATAAAAAAAAAACCACAAACTGGGTTAACGTTGAAATAACAGGCGTAGCAAACACGCTTTGCCGATATTTACGGGCATTGACTGACGAGTTGCGATGACGAAATGCTGCCACAGTTCCACAGTTAAGTATATAAAATATAATGCCGGCTGTTGCTCACCCCTAAGCCAGACCAGACCCACCCCCCCCCCCACCACCCAGCTACGCGAGGCGAGCTGTCGCCAACGCCTACACAATCAGAGAGTCGACTGGAACCGCTCGCTCAGACATTGACTTTGAACTACAAACTACAAACGCTGGCAAAGCTGGTTTTGCTGCTTTTGTAATGTTTACGGAATGTGTGAGCACAACAGAGAATAGTAAATAGCGGGCATGGACAAAGGAGAGGGCAGAAGCACGCCATGGGTAGATAAAAGCGATAGAGACGACGAAGAGAACAAACAGCAACGGCAACGGCAACAGCAACAGCAACGCAAGCAAATAAAAGTGAAACACAAATTGAATGCTAGTAAAAAGCAGCGTTTGCGACGCCGCTTCCAGCTCCCAGCTCCACGCTAGCTGCTCCAGCAGCGTCAGCTGCGTCAGCGCCAACGGCGGCGGTAGCGGCAGCGTCGAGGCGTCGTTAGCTCTTTGATATGGATGTAAATGTCGGCCAGTTGAGCAGCGGCTGTTAGTCATTTTAGTTCGTTCGGTTGGTGAACAGCGAGAACGCGCTGAACGAGCCAGAGATAAATAAAAAAAAAATACAAATAATATTTTTTATTATTTTTTGGCATTTGTTTCAAGATTGTGGACGGAGAAGGAATTTGTTCATGTGATTAAGCGCGTCCCCACAATAACAGCATAAAGTACGTTTCAATTATTGCAATCAATTCAAAAACCCAAAACAATAACCTTAAAAAAAAGCCGAAAAAAAAACACTTTTAATTTGAAGAATACTCGTTGACTGACGTCAGCAAATGTTTCAAATTTCGTCAAGGGCGCATACAAATTTTGTGAGAGTCGAACACTCGGTAAAAAAAGAGCCAACTGGCTAGATAAAAAGCAATTTCAGCAGAAGTGTTACCAATTTTGCTCAGCTGTTTATTAACACAGTCAACACAGTTCTAAATAACGTGATCGGAACAACAAATTCGATATTCATATTTAGATCTAAAGCAAAACCAATGAGAAAGCCATTACTACTCTTTGATATTTATAGAAATATTCACAGGAAAGGTTTTCAAGTTATATGCTTACCCATAGCTTTCTAAAACGTTTACCGATTTTCAAATGAATTATATAGGAAGAAGGGTTCTTTATATAATACACAAGTTCGAAATAATTTGATTTGATTTACACGATCTTAAAAACAAAATTCCTATACATAATTATACTGTGGCTGAGAGCTATAGAAACACATTTCCAAATTTTGAATTTAAAAATTTTTACAAACTTACACATAAAACCAAAACTGCAACGTGACCACTTGAAAATTTCGGCTAAAGTTTGCCACGATAATCGAAATCTGAAGAGAGCCTCTCTGACTGAAAATGATTCTTTTTCGACGTTTTCAATTCACTTGATTTGAATTCTATTAAATTCCACTATTTGATATGCTACATTAATCAGAATATAGTATTGCCGCGCAATGGGGCTGCTTTTCTTGATTGGTTTCTTAAATTTATTGCCGGCAACAATTGCCACAATAAAATAGATTCAAAGAAATTGAATGGCAATTAAGCTGCACGTTGTGTCTCAGTGATCGAAATAAGTTAATTATCAAAATTGTATTGTATTAAGTGAATAATGAGTATTTTAATTAGCCTTAACAGACATGCAGTTATATCTGTTTCAATTTTAGTAAAACAAAAGGAAGCAATTAAATTGAAAATTTTATTTTTTTTAATAATACGAAAAGTTGGAAACACGTTGCAATTGCTGATTACAGATTTCAAAAATGAGTTGTTGAGAGTCAACTAAATTAACTGGGTACAGTCAGAAGCGAGACTTATCGATTTTGTGACACTGGGGAAGAGCACATCACAAAATAAGTTGCCTTAGACACAAAAGATATAGTATTCCAGCGAAATATATATATAATCAACATAGAAATACTCAATACGACAAAGACTCTTACGAGAGGGATTGATGGAGCTAAGGGCTCAAAAGAGTTTGCAATACATCTACTAATAAATATACGAGAATATCCGAGGTTAATAATGGTGCCAGCATTAGTTACCAGTTTAATGAGAATCATCTACTTGTGCCACAATCTCAAAGGAATGAACCATTTTATGCAGAATGAAATTTGATGACAATCCACTTGAGAGTCGCTGAATGCGAGGAAGTGTTTATTGAGGGCAACTGCGAATATATAAATAAATAAATGCTTCCCAAGTAAACAAATAATAATTTATTAGAAAACAACAAAAAACCACCTCTTTGCTTATAGATTAAATTTCAAGGTTGTTTACACGTTGCACACTTGACTAATACAAATTGCTGTGAGTTGGAAGTCTGCACTCGATAAGCGGCACGTAAAATTCCCATTAAACTTGTTCATATTGATATGAAAGTGTTGATAGAACAATTTGTTTAGTATTTCCTTTACTTTTCCAACTACTTTTGCCTATATATTTATTTAATAGAGACGTGCTGTTGCCGTTCGGCAACTGGCAAGTTTTTAGAACTCGGTCAAGGGGCATTATGGCCCGACTCTGTCATCAAAGTCCAGACGGCCGAGCGAACTTAACGAACAACCAATAAAACAGTTGGTTTGGCTCTGGCCTCCTTTATTGCTTATTATTATTTATTATTGAGTGTAATATAAATTGTTGTTTGGTGTTTGGTGTTGACTTGCGTTGCCAAGTTGTGGCACAGCCAAAAACGGAAAAAACAAAAACCAAAACCAAAACAATGAATTTTGTATAATAAATATAATTGATGCATGCTCGAATCAGACTTGGCCCTCGCCGGCCACAATTCGCGTTGCGTGTATTTTCCCAATGAAAATGTTGATCAACTCCTGTGACAAGCTCCATCCACCCCAATGGCTGGCACTTCAGTCTGGTTGCCACCTTTTTGGCTAGCCACATTGGTTTCACTCTATTTGATTGTCATTGAGTTGGCCTCGTTGTCATCCTGTGTCCATCCATCCAGCTCATATTCCCGAGCTCGGTTTTCAGCTATTTTGCTATTTGCCTTATCGAATTAGCGTAGCAGTGCGTTTTATGTGCCACATTATCTAATTAAAAGGCAAACACGAAACGGGGAGTGTTAAGCGCCACAGGGGACTCCGATGGGCCAATGATGTTTGTCGCACACTGCGTATGATGAATGTCAGAAAACAACACCGTGCTGAAAAATTATCAAGTTTCCTTTGCTCTTGCAACTGCTATGAGTTAATTATAAAAAATTCCCTGGCAAGGATTTGATGTTAAATATTGACCCACAGTTTGCAAAAGCAATAATTCATTTTCAAGAGAACTATTGAAAAAGCAAGTTTGTAAAAAATTATCAATCTACTTTTTTGCTTTGCTTGTTGCACTTACTGCTTAATGATTATAGATTATTCATTATAGCATATTTCCTGGCAATGTTTGAGTTCATAAATTTACCCATTATTCATACTATGACTGATTTTCAAAAGAATTATATAGAAAGAACGCTTGCAAATAGCACATAAAAGTGCCAAGCAAATCTTAAGCAACGAAAATGATTTTGGATTCATTTAAAGCATATTGCATTGTTCAAGTTGTCAAATTTTCCAGAGTTTCTCAAATCAATTTTCAGAAATGTATAAATATATTGAAAACTTGATGATATGCAAACTGCAAAATCAGCTCTAACACAATCTATATAAACCAGTCTGTCAAACTGGAATTATCCGATTCCGGTGCATAAAGTAAACAAATTCCGGTAAAGATTCCAACTTGCTCACAAACTTTTTACGGTTTTCGGCTACGAATTGGTATGTAATAATAATATAAGCTCAATTTTCGAAAATTATCGAATATTTATATAAACATATTAACCCCATTGTGGAAATGGCACACTGCATTTTGTTCAGTCTGCCAGAGGCAGCTTTAAGCTGACAGATGGGTGACATTGAAGTACATCCATCTTATCTTATCAATAATGTGTGCAGAACCAATGGAATATTGGCAGAGTGTTCACGCCCCGTCTGGCCTACTTTAATGACTGAGTGTAAATTTAACACTATAATGATCATTTGCGGAACTCATTTGCAAAATGAACGGACACGCAAATATTGCCGAAATTAGTCATTTGGCGCCTGGCCGTTGTTTTCGTGAGGCAGTGAGTCAGTCCAGTCTTTCCTTATTTTTTGTGATCAGTTATCAGTCGCGTATCGCTTATCAGTGCCCTGAATGAACTACACTTGCGTAATATCCACACGGTGGTATTTGAGTCTAACGTGAATGCGCCAGGTGTTTACTCACCTAATCATTCGCCCAGACGCAGCTGCGATTAGAATTGTCTGGCAATTTGTCTGGCTCTTTGCCTCTTTCATATCACATCGATAAGAAAGTTAATTTTTATTGAAATTCTTGGTCGTGATGACAACGCATTTTTAGTTGCACAGGTGTTAAACTATTTTTATTATTCATATTGCTATTTCTTTGCTCTTTGAAAATTGAACCCATTAACTGTGGGTAGCAGGCAGAAGGAAGCACCTCCGACACCATCAAGTATATATATTCTTAGTCAGGTTGGATAGCCAAGTGATGCCATGTATGAACACGCGGATCTCAGAGACTCTAAGAGCTAGAGACTTCAAATTTTGAGTATAGGCTCTCGTATACCCGGCGCAGATCAAGTTTGCTTTATTTCTTATCGATAACCGCATCCGTTTCTCGAATATCGATACATTTCGATTTCCGATAGCAATAAATGCTACAATTTTAAAGGCAGAATCTTCTAATCAATACATAATAAGCATATGCATATTATTGATCAACTGCCCAAATTTCATCAAGATCGAATAAGAATCACACAAATTTTTAAAGAGAAATTTGTTGCCTGTCTTCTTTTTTTTTTTTTTTTTTGTTTTGCGTATTTTGTGAGATTATTGCGA
Source organism: Drosophila basisetae (assembly GCA_035041595.1). NCBI lineage: Eukaryota > Metazoa > Arthropoda > Insecta > Diptera > Drosophilidae > Drosophila > Drosophila basisetae. The sequence continues at coordinate 3,853,698 of JAWNLB010000090.1, forward strand.
CTTATTGATTCGTAATCAGGGCGACGTGTCCAAAGATATCCAAAATATCTTGAAAATTGTCTGTCGAAACTATGTTTGATAGAGCCAAACGAGGATAAATAGTTTTACTTTAAAGAGTCTTATTTATAGAACATCTAATTGAAGATATGTACATATCGTTTATCGTCCTTTAATGTACACAGAATATAGAAGAGAGCTTCACAATCAAACATCATAACAAGTATATTCCAACCTGCCAATGGGGTAAGATTTGTAGAATCTCAGAACAGAGATTGTTTTATTGCTGCTGCGATAAGTTGGGTAAAGTCGCTTTGTTAAACTGCTTTAGATAAGACAAATGAGGGAAATCGTCGATGTTAATGGCTTGAAACGAGAATAACACTGTTAATAAATAGTGTAAATTTACGGCCAGCTTAAAGGCCTCAAAAACATGCTAGAAATGTTAAGTACTAGCAGGCAGTGAGCATGTGAGCCATTCGAGATATTCACAACAGTCAACAGAGAAATACGTATATAAAGTCAGTCAATATTTACACAAATAGTCTGTGTTGATCGGACGAGATGAGGCCCATTCAAACGGCCAATTAGCGAGTCTATGGCGAGTCGATTACTCACAGATCAATGTCTCCAATTGCAGATCGTAGACCACCGGAGATTGGGGCAGCAAACGCAACCGATCCACACGATGTGCCTTTCCGAGCCGACTATAAGTAAAGCCGACACGGCAGCCGTTGCAGGACAGAGTAACGGCAACTGTTGCATTGGCGAAATGTGCGGCAACAATGACCAAGCAGCAGCATCAAGTGATACACAATTGAAGCACAGAGGCCAAGCCACAGACGCTACGCGAATGACCAAAGAAAAAGCTGAGCTAGATGATAATTTAGTCTTTAAGAAGGAGGACGTCGTCTACAAGGAGAACGCGGCCAAGAGAAAGCTGCTGCCCAGCAAGGCAGAAGCCGAAGAAGCGGAAGTGGCCTACAATCCACAAATCCGATGGCCCGATCTTATCGCCCAAACATTTTTGCATGTCGGCGCCTTCTATGGCGTCTACCTGCTGTTCCATGCCAAGCTCTACACATTCCTATGGGGTATGTATCTAATGACTTGACCTGCATAGTACTTTCGTATACCCAACCGTAATTAGCAAGTGTTTTTTATTGTTCCCCGGAGTCGCAATAATTGCTTCAAACAATACGAAAATTATATTTGTTGTTCATTTGAACAAGTTTATTTACATATTAGGCTAACAAACAAATCGGTTGTATATATATATAAATCAGCTGTATATAGCTCAATAATATGTATTACAGTTAGTTTTGATATGAAATCCTTCGTATATGTTTTTATGATCTACTGAAATGTGAGTCATACACAAAGTGTGAGTCGTATCCGCGTTACTTCAATTAGTTTGAAAAACACTTCAATTCATATATCATATACTTATCTCTATATATATATATATATATGTCTAATCAGCTGTTTTTGGGTGACTTTGACTTGACTGACTGTGATTAAACAAAAAAATTAAGCTCAGCCAGATAAGGTTAATCAGAAGAACTGTTGAGTGGAGTGAAACATATTGCTTAAAATTGCAGCTTCTTAATTGGAATAAATACAATTCGGAATAGCAACGGACTTCAATTGTATTTATTCACAGTAAATACACAAATTTGTAGTCGAAATTAAATATTTTTTATATTCAGATATGGAAGAGAAAATGTTGTACAAATAATTCGCTCATCTAAGAAGTCCGTAATAATAATAATAATTATTATTATTATAACAATACTAACAATATTAATAATTACTATTTTTATTATCATCATCATCAGAAACATCTTAAACATTTCAATGGCAACAGACCTTAATCGTATTTATTCACACTAAAAAAATCAAGTTTAGTCGATATAGAATAAATAATAATAATATTAATAATAACAATACAATATAAATTTTTAATTGAAATTGAAAAATATGTAAAACTCAGATACGGATTGGAAGAGTCTTGTGATAATATTCACTCCAATCATTAATAGCGTCATTCAAAATTCCAGTCTAGAACCAAAGAATTTCATCTGGTTAAAAACGTGTTCTGATCGAGATTTACTCTGGATGTCTTACATCAATTAGCGAACCATGTGCTTTGAACTTTGACCGTCGCTAATTAAAGTAAATTAACGCTTCAATTGCTACTCATTCATTTCGAGTGTGCTGATCAAATAGAGAGTGAATAGTTTGAATGACATTAGGCAGCTCGGACTGACTGACGCATGCCAATAGTAGAAATAGCTATATCTATATGTATACATATATATACGCCGATGTTATTATGTCATCGGTTTCAGCGAGCACTCAGCGAGCATATCAAGCGAGACAGCAGCAAACAATTTTAGCCAAGTCCCTGTTATGGCCAAAAGCAATAACCGTTTTCATTTCTTGCAGTTGCCGCTAGCATTCTTGTTTCGGGCGTTGGGATTACGGCGGGTGCCCATCGCTTGTGGTCACACAAATCCTACACTGCATCCCTGTTCCTGCGCATCGTTTTGGCTTTTATGTTCACAATTGCAGGGCAGGTGAGTCACCCGCCAGACAATCGACAATTGACCCAAGGCCAACCCATTTGTCATTGACTCTTGCAGCGCGATGCTTACACGTGGGCCTTGGACCATAGAATACATCACAAGTTTTCGGAGACGGACGCCGATCCGCACAATGCCAAGCGGGGATTCTTCTTTGCCCATGTCGGCTGGCTGTTCCTCACGCCCCATCCGAAGGTTATTGAGAAGCGCAAGGTTATCGATATGTCCGATCTGGAGGAGGACGCCGTTGTCATGTTCCAGCGCAAATATTTTATACCATTGTTTGCGCTCATCTCGATCGGATTGCCAGTGCTGGTGCCCTGGTACTTCTGGGAGGAGGATCTCTGGATATCATTCTGGATCAATTTCAACATGCGCTTCACCTGGACCCTAAACGTGGCCTTCTTCGTCAACAGCGTTGCCCACATGTATGGCAACAAACCCTACGATAAGTAAGCATTATCTTATTTACACTTGCCTTATCAAAGATAAGAAACCCCCTTCCAGTGAACAATATGACCAAACAACTTATTAGTTACAAAATTGGCTGTAAAGTCACATCAATGCAGGCAAAATGATACTGTGTGAAAAATGTTTGATGCATGAATCAATCGTGGGTTCGGCGTGTATACTCAACTATTTGTATTCCGAGGCGTACAACGACAATCTTATGCCAAGTCTGGACTCGAAGAGCAGACTGAGTGAAGACATTATCATTTAGAAAATACGAGTAGATCAAGTATAAATAATATTACGAATCATAATTTATTAAAATTGGATACTAACTTTGTCAGCTCACAGATTTTAGTTGCAAATTAGGTTATTTAAAAACAAATTACTTGAGTTAAGATCGTAGCTCCTGAAATCAATGCTTATTTTCAGGTGAAATTAAGAAAACAAAAGATTTCAATTCCAGATAAAATGAATATAAGTTGAGACATTCTAAACTATTTTTTTTTGTTATATTTCGTATTTTTAAATGTTCGCTGGCTTCTTAGAATCTGAGACTTGCCTAATTGTATTCCAATCGTAGCCACCCAAAATATTAGCATACTTTTATCGATCAGTACTTGACTGTGAAAACGTTCATCTTCTTTTCATTCATAATTTATTTGAAGTTTAATTACATTTTCTTTAGGCATTTCTGTTACTGCTCTGATCGTAGTTGCTTACTTTAATCAATCAGTTCCTAAATATGCAAACTGCCATCTGTCGTTTCACAGGAACATCACGTCCGTGGAGGTGCCAATTGTCTCGTTGCTGGCCATGGGCGAGGGCTGGCACAACTATCATCATGTATTTCCCTGGGATTACAAGGCGGGCGAGTTTGGCAACTACACATTGAACGTGACCACGGCCTTCATTGACTTCTGCGCCCGCATTGGGCTGGCCAGTGGACGTAAGTCATTTGCATGCGCAAAATACAAAATACAAAAGACAAATACAAAAACAAAATTAAAACAAATACCCTACTTGGACAGGCAAATCAGTTTCGCCGGACATGATTCTACGGCGTGCGGCAAAATGTGGCGATGGCTCCCGATTCCTGAGCGACGAATATGCGCACAAGAATCAAGTTTGGGGCTTTGGGGACTGTGATCTGCCGCGCGAGGATATCGTCGAGCTGTCCAAGATGCAGAATTGAGTATTAGCCGTTAATAATAAAAGCATTCGCTTTCTGTTAAGCCCAAGTTACAGTTTAAGTATCCCCCCCTCCCTCACTCAATTAAAATGTGAAAATGTGTACCCCTCACAGCCGACCCCAAATTCAAAATGACCATGTTGCATACCCCAAAATGTGCACTGTTCACCTATGTTATTGCTTTTGCTACTTATTCGAGGGCATTAAACTATTGCATTTAGCAAAACTTATTTCACTCGGAGTGTTTATTTGTAGGCATATATACGATCAGGCCTCGCTATGGGGACCGGCAGTCGCAGTGCTTGCTTACTGTGCATATTTTATTGGGTCTCATGCATATTGAGATTATTTGTCGCATTTCATTTACTTTGAATTGCTGTTGATCGGGCTTCCAGTTGGACTCTTGGCTTAGGTGACTCGGGTGCGCCCGAGTTTAAATTAGTTGCGTTTAAGCTGGCGCATGCGACGGTTAGCTGGAACTGAAGACCGCACTCAGGAAACAAGGAATCTCTCCAAATGTCAGGACAAACAAAGGCGGAGGCAGTCGAAGGCGTTCAGACGCCGACGATGGAGCAGGAGTTTGAGAAACGTGAAGCCAACTGGGTATTGGTCCTTTTCTATATCAATGTGTATGCGCTGGGCACGTATGCCATTTATGTGACATTGACGAGTGCCTCGTGGCCAATGATTTTATTCAGTGAGTTCAATAATCCAGACACTCGCTGCTCAATCTTTAATTACAAACACTTTTTCATAATTACATTTCGCCTTGACTCCTTTAGCGGGTCTGGTCAGCCTGCTGGGTGTCCTGGGCGTGACGGTGGGCGTTCATCGGCTGTGGGCTCATCGAACTTTTACCGCAACAGCTCCGCTGCGTGTCTTCCTCATGATCTGCCAGACGATGGGTGGCCAGGTGAGTGTCTACCCAATCCCCCTCTGGCAAAAGCTGCTGCCAAAGCTCTAACCACTCCTAGCGAAGACATCAACCAAGTACAGCCGATGACGCAACCGAACCGGTTATGGTTGTGCGAAAGCTTTATTCCACCAGTTTCAAGTTCCATTTTGTTTCATTTCAAATTTTGGAAACACGTACTGAAATTGACTTCAAACTTGCTAGTTGATTTTAACTATTGAAAGTGAAATTATTCGACACAAGAATTATAGCTCAAACTAAAATTATTAAGTTTATTATATTTACCATAAAGTGATAATTATACATACAATTCGTTTCAGCAATTCTTGAAAACACATTTTAGATTATTATTATTATTGTTTTAAATTTTTGCTTTTATTTTTACTTTTATTAATTTGTTAAATGCTTATTAGTTTCAAGATTTGTATATAGAACAATTTATAACGTTTATAACGTATAGGGCACCATCTACAGTCGCGTGCAGGCGCATCGCTTCCATCATGCCAAGTTCCAGCAGGATGAGGATCCCTACTACAGCAAAGAGAGCTTCCTGTATGCCCAGTTGCATGGCAATCTGCTCAAGTACTCCAAGCAGCAGGAGCAGATGTTGCTCAATGTGGACATGTCCGATATTGCTAGCGATCGCATTGTCATGTTCCAAAAGCGGTAAGTCGCCATATGCAAATGCATGCACCATTATATATATATATATATGTGTGGGTTGATCTGCCCCTTCCACAGCTACTACGCGCTGCTTTATATTGGGCTGAATGTGCTGCTGCCGTTGAACACAGCCTTCCAGTACTTTGGCGAATCGCTGGCCGTCTCCATTTTTGTTGGCTTCTGGCTGCGGACTCTGATTGTGTTGAATGTGGGCAACCTGGTGAATTCGGCCCACTTTGTGTGGAGCATACACAAGGGCTTCAAGCCCACCGATTCGAATAGCATATTCGTCATTACAAAATCATTTTGGCCACAATATCATTATATGCTGCCCCATGACTATCAAAGTGGCGAGTTTGGCGACTATGCGACTGGCACTGGCTCCATCGTAATAAGGGTGTTTGCTGCCCTGGATCTGGCCAAAGAGCTGCTAACCATCTCCTCGGTGGCGGTGCGCAATGGTCTGACCACAGCCGTGGACACAAGTCGGCCGATTGTCGAGTGCATTAAGGAGCAGGTGAAGCTGCAGCAAAGTGCCATGCCCGAAAATCATTATCTCAATCGGGAAAAGTTCATGTGATTAAGCATCACAGCCAACAAGTAAAATAAAAAATATCTGTACAAATAAATGAAATGAAAAAGAAACAACTAATTATTGCTCAAGTTGAGTTGCTCAATTGCCTGCACAGCCCAAGCCAAGCCTAAACATTCGTTTCTTAAGACCTAATCATTATAATTGGGCTTTCGAATTGATTTTTCGATAGCCGACGACATTTTCAACCCATTTCCAAATGTCTTTCGATTTCATCAGCTTTCCCAAGCGACAAAAAAAACACACACAAATTCAAATAAAAGGTTGCTCGGGTTGAGGGGGGAGGGGGGGTGGGGGGCTTGTGTCGGTCATTGCTTTGTGGCAGGCACTTTGAGCAAATTAAATGAGTCGCACTCAATAAATTATCACTAATACGCAATGTTTGCCCAGCACTTGATTGATGCGCAAATATTTGAGCACTTGGTGGCCCGCACAGAAGCCTAATTCACTCGGCCAGTTAGCCAGTTAGCCAGCCAATAACCGGGCCTAAAAGCCGACAGGCTGCTCACCAAGCAGCCTACAACTCAATACATAGTTGGCTATTCTCGACAGCTCCTAGTCGCCTCTCCAGTTGCCATCTTAAATATTGACTAATTAAACACTTTTTATGCGCCTGAGCTGCGCCCAATCAAGCTGGGCTCGCTCGACTCACCAAATTCTGTATTGGCCAAACCAAGTGTTTTTTTATTCCTTTTTTATTGTTTGGGTTTTTGGTTGGTTGCGTGAAAAGCAAATAGCTGAGAATTCGTTGCATGCATTAAACGGATTTATGAAATAAATACTTACCTCAACATCGAAAATCGAATTGAGCTAAACAAATTGATTTGAGTTGGTAATAATATTGCCAAACCAATTGAAGTGTAAATAGATGCTTATAGCCTTGATGCTGTGATGTACATCAGTACATCATGCATGAACTTTAGCATAAAAAGTGATCTTTGCAAACAGTTGGAAAATAGTCATTATAATCCAAGTTGGTATTATTATACTTATGATGTGATTTATATATATAATATATATATATACAATTATACACTTATCCACACCAGACTTGAAAGCCTAAGCTTAGTCAGTCAAAGCCGCAGTTTGTGTTTGACGCTTATTTAAATTTGTGAGACACTTGTACCAATTCCTAATGGCTGTGAAGTGATTCCTAATGAAGTTGCCGGCTAAAAGTCGTCAGGTTTGCTATTTTATTGTATACCCTCGCCAAGGGTGTTATTATTTTCTAATCATATATTTGAACAACAGCTGATGTAACTATAGAGTTCATTTCAATCGGTTGAACAGCTTCCCCAAGGGAGGAGGCACTAACTTATGTAATGTGTGATAAATCTGAACTTTCAGTACACAAAGCATTATTTAAACAATAAATTAGAGCAGACTTGCTTTTTTAGCGTATAACTATTGAGCTACTTAGAGTTTAATGCCAGTGCTATATACATATATGTATATCAATTTGGTATATTAGGTAGGCTAATGAGAACATTTAATATTTTTTACATTTTGCTGTTGCCGAACTTTTTTTATAGACTCCTTTACGAAACTTGGCCGTATAAGGAATCAATTATTGTAATACAAATTCATACAAATTCAATGGGATTGGTTCCAAGTTTGTTAAACATGTAACATGGCTTATCATTCCTGGCTCAAACAAATTGCCCAACTTTATTTGGGTTGCCTTCTTGTCTACTTCGCTCTTCAGTGATTTTTAGCGCTACGTTCGACGTGAGGATCGTGTTCAAGGAGGATGTTTAATCATTGCTCGAAATAGGAAAAAGCTTTCGACAAATCGAAAATGTGCCTTAATTGAAGAGAGCTGTTATAGCGAAATGCCGTATAAGGAGCGGCCGTACAGCGAGGTTTCAGTGAATATATATTCTTTATCCGGATCAACAGGCGAATCGATCTAGCCATGTCAGTATGTATGAAAGTGCGGATCTCAGAGACTATAGGAGCTAGATAATCCCAACTTTAATTATAAGTTATCGTATATCGTATATCGATAGCTGCTGATAAGAAATCGATTTCCGCACTTTCTGCAAAAGCTTTTCAAAGTTAAATTCGACAATGCAAATATAATTCTATTTCTAATTGGGTATTTCAATGTCGAGCTGACTCGACTACAGCATTCTTGCTTGTTGCTTGCTTAGTGCCACTGCCACAAAATGCTACAAAACAGTTCAAGCACACACATACATACATACATACATACATACATATATGTGCCCATTTGGATAGGCTTTTGTTCACGCCACGCTTGAGCGTTGAGTTTGTTGCAAATTGCACTTGCGGCACTGTGTACAGCTTTGAGTTTTGTTGTGTTAATTTGTTTTTGCGCCCCGCATTTTGTTTTATTTTATTTACTTTTTGTCTTATAGAAATAGTCAACTGAGCGACAGTTGAAGGTTGCACAAATGCGCAATCTATAATTGTTGAGCGGCTTTTACTTGTGTAATGTTTAATATTTAATGTTTGCTGTTCAATGCCCGATGCAAGATGCCATTTGACCAATGCAGACCATTCTGCATCCACTTATCTATTTTTTGTTGTTGTAATGACACCGGAACGGACTGGGTGCGAACACAATTCAAGCAGCTATAACCCTGAGCCAGAGCCCCTCTTTTTATGTTAGCTGTTTGTTTGTTTGTTTTTTTTCTAGAAAAAACCTAGAAAACAAAACACAATAAAAACCTTAACAGCTAATCGACTGCAAATGGTGTTTTCATATGTACGTATGTACATACAGGTACATATGTACATACAGGTACATGTGTACATACAGGTACATATGTACATACAGGTACATATACATATATGCCTAATGGTACATAGCTGAGCTGCATGAATGGCTTTTTGTTGTGGGCATGGCCTAAAAGAAGGAAATCATTAGTTTTCAGAATTATGGTGCTCACTCGCATTGTTTGCACGTTACGCATAATTGCTGTGTGTGTGTGTGCTTATGTGTGTGTGTGTACGTACATAGTCATGTGCATAGTGAACAGCTTTGTTCGTATTCGCGCAATTCTTTTCGATGGTTTGAGCTCATAAAAAGCGCTGACACTGCGCAAAGCTGATGAAGTGAAGCTGCGCAATAAATCAGAAGTCGCTGCCGACAATAATTGTTAGCCACATATGCATGAATTTGTGTGTGTGTGTGCGTGTGTGTGTGTGTGTCTGTATGTGTGTGCCTAAGCACTTGGCAAAATTGTATAAAATAATTTGTCATATTTGCTAAACAAACGTCTTACGGATTTTAAGGTGCGTTTTATAGTTCGTAAAGGTGTCACACAAATAATTGAAGTCATTGAGATGAATACAGTCGTACACTTTATTTGTAATCAGTAAATCAATAGTAAATACCAACAATATTAATATAAAAATTAAATTATAATAGAATACCAATGATTTTTAATATTAAGACAAAAAAAATGTAAGCCGACGTTTTTCAATTTAAAATCTTTCGTTTTTATTTTTAGCTGCACTTAATTGTGTCAGCCTCCAGTCAGGTTTCATTAACTAGCTGGGGAAAACTTAATAGGCAACATAAAATAAATAGTTGGAATGAAACTAACGACTAAACATGCTTGTAATTCTCAAATAACTCCATAATACATCACCCATTTTCGCCAAGTGTAAATGAGTGTGCAAATATTCTCGCTTTCGTCTCTTGGTTTTGCATTGCGGTAAATTGGGATATTTTTTTCTCGCTGTTTTGTTTGCCCATTTAAATCTGATGTTCAGCACAATTTGCTAATGTGTGAAGCAACATAAACCACAGAAGAAGAAAAACCAGCAACTACAATAATGGATACCAAAAAAAAAAAGTGTCGGTGATGGTTGACTTTAAAGTGCACGGGAATCTGAAGTTATTTAGGACCGTGCGAGCTCTAAGTAAAAGCAACGAATTCATTCATTTTTCGGTGTTTCGTTTACGATTTTAAAATATCTGCGCCGAGCGGCAGCTTCCTTTTAGTGCTCGCTTTTTATTTTAGTTTGCTGTTTTTGTTGCCTTTTAATTAACTTTTGGTTTTGTCTTTGCCGTTACGTAAAGAGAAAGCAACGAAGTCGCCGCTGCTGCTGCTGCTGCTGCTGCTGCTGCTGCCACTGCTGCTGGCGCTTCTGTTATTGTTGTTGCTGTTGTTGAACTTCATGATCATCGAACGGTTTTTGACTTTGGTCAACAGAGAAGAAGCCAAAGTGGAGAAGGCTACAAAACAAAGCGAACTGCGACTCGGTGATTCCATTTTTAAATACAAGACACACAGCCCATAGGGACTGGGCTTGCATGTACATATATATGTACATATGTATGTACATACATATGTGTGAATGCCTGTTTGTATACATGCCGCGATTTTGAGATTTCATAGGAGATATTTGATTGAGAAATTTCATATTATGCAAATACTGCCTGTATAAACGGAGAGAATTAGTTGGCCCGTAGGCACTTGTCGCCGATTTTGCACTATGCATATCCCAAATAGAAATCGATGTAAACCTGATATTTATGTAATTTTACATTTACATTTAAAGCTAATATATATAAATAAATCTAATCCTTTAACATAGTTCACAAATATATTTGTTTACAAATATATTTCCTAAATGCAAACAATTTGCGTGCAAAAATTTGTATTTTCAAAAATTCAACATGCTGTTGCCAAGAACCGTTCGAAAGCTTTCCAAACATCTATCATTTGAATGATTAAGAACAAGAGCAAAAGCAACGCTTGTGAATAATCATTGACGAGGCAGACTTCTTGTCGAGATGCTCCGCGTAGTTTCCAACCAACACAAGCAATAACAACAACAACAACAATGCGACTGATGCTGTGCGCCGCTATTGAAAACAAAACTACTGCCGAAGTTGAAGCCGAAGCTGTTGCCGAAGTCGCAGCCAAAGTCGCAGCCGAAGTTATAAGCGAAGTTCGTCGCTGTTACAGGTGCCGTCGCTGTGTGTATTGATGTGTGTGTGAGTGGGAATGTTCATTTGTGTAAGTGGTGGCATAATCTTGGCCTTAAGTTTATTTTTGTCTGTTTCTGTTTCTGTCTTTGCTTTACCATTCCTGAGTCCACAGTGCGAGCGGCACATACGGCAACAGCACAACAACAACAAAAACAACAAAAACAATAAAAACAAAAACAGCAAAAATAAAAGAAAAAGAAATACAACAACATTTAGTCAGTCGGTCAATCAGTCAGTTTACTGGTGTGTCAGCCCAGCAGCAGCGTCGCCGACTGCAAAGCGAACGCCAACGCCAACGCCGGCATAGGGTAGAAATTTTAACTTTTGACTGTGATCATTTGTCTACGGAACGGCGTCGCGTAAAGTTCGTTAGATAGCCCGAGCGGAAAGGAAAAACAGTTCCCCAGCCCAGCTCCAAAGAGAAACTGCGGTCTTGCGACACACGCACACACTCACACACACACACACCGAAAAACATAATATCAAACAGAGATCAGCGCCAAAATAAAAGGGCCGCGTCGAGTGCGCGTTTTAAAGCGGCATAAAGCACAAAAGCAAAACCACAAACAAATCAGGCAAAGGCCAACAAGAAAAAAAGAAAAAGAAATAGATTATTTAGAGCTGCAATTAAAAATTGTTTTGTGTGTAAAACTGTGAAGAAGAAAGTTTGCATTTTTCGAGTTGCTGTTGTTTGCAATTGTGACACGTGACTTCCATCCGTCAAGTTTAGTGTATGAAGTGAGAGAAACACCCATTCCACCCACCCCCAAAAACCCCACCCAACGATTCCAGGTATACGATAGAAATTATGGGTCACCCGTCCACATCGGAGCGTGTGTGCAGCACAACGCCTGTGGCAAGCACAGGTGAGGGCAGTCCACCGCTTCTCTCTTCTCGTCGCGCCAAGCTGAGCGGCGAGCAGTCGCAGGCGCGAGGACGTGGCGAGGACTCATCGCCGGAGTCGATGCCGCGCGCCAAGCAGCAACAGAAGACGCTGGCAGCAGCAGCAGCAGCACAGCAGCAATCTGTAATGGCACCGCCGGCGCCAAGGCATATACCCAATTATCTGATCAATCATGTACCCAAGGATCAAATCAATATGGACGAATACACGCGCAATTTCCAAGGCGACAATATCCTTGGCTGGCAATTCAAGGCACCACTCAAATGGGACAAAGTCATTCAGATCTCGCTGCTGCATCTGGTCGCCTTAATCTGTCTGCTCACCTATCCGCTGCACGAGCTGCGCCTCAACACACTCATCTGGTGTAAGTATAAACAACTCCAACTCTCTTGCATAATCTCGCTGTGAGTCAGACGAGAAATGTGTGAAAAGGAGAAATTGTCGAAGAGACTTGTTGGATTGCTTAACGTGCATATTTCATATTTCTCATTTGCCCATCTAGCCATTCCATGAACCAAATAACTCCTCTCTCAGCGGGTGCACACACCAACACTCATTATTCACAATTTAGCACGCACTCTTCCCACACGAGAGAAGAAAAGATTTTAAACAGACCCAAAAACACAACGTTTTTTTATTTGGTATTTTGTCTCTTTTTGGGTCATCTGGTGTGTTTCACAATTTTGCTTACATTACAGTTGAATTTGTTGGGGATATTATTGATATTGGAATGAATGGAATTAATTGCTACTTAACATGCTTTTCTCCAATCTCAGTCGCAGTCCATCGGCTCTTCCACGCTGGCATCGCAGTCGTCGTCGTCGTCGTCGTCATCGTTGTTGCCGTCTCTGTCGCTGTCGAAGTGGACGCTGACTTTGACTTCGCCATGTTGAAATTTCGTTTTTGGCATCGGGTTTATATTGTTTTTTTTGTTGTTTTTGTTTTCATTGTTGTTGTTGTTGTTGTTGTAGTTGCTATTGTGCCCATTTGCTTGCATTGTACTCGTATTTTCATAAATTGTCATCGCATGCAATTTCAGCATAAATTTAACTGACACAGGTGAACCGAGAAAACGAAACGTACAAACCTACAAAAAGAAAAGCACTCAACACTTCAGTTGACACATATTTGTAATTGGGGCTCTCAGTGTGTGAGAGTGTGTGAGTGTAATGTTTAGCCAAGACACCATCCAAGGTTAAGTACAGAAATCGTTGTAAGCACGGAAATTTGGGCTGGGCTAGAAAATGCAATGCTGACAACAGTTAAAACAAAGCACTCGCCTCGCATCGCCATTGGTGGCCACTTAAGATCGCAGAGCGTCTCTCAGGTGCCATGTAAGTCGTAGCCAGGGCCACGGCTTCAATACACACGATTTATGACTACTACAATATATGTATATATATATATATAGTACATATATCCCACATGCGATAAATCAAAAAAAATAAAAACCAATTTTAAACACTGGCAAGAAAACCCTCGACGCTTTTAACATTGAGATCTCAGGCATTTTCGATGGCTGGCGCATCATTGGAAATTCCAGGAAACAACTAAAATGCTAAAGAAAAAAATAAATTAAAAAACTTAAACATGCGTGCATTGTAAATATTAATATTTATTGCATGAGCCTGAACATGGGCACCAAGCACTTGACTAAACGTCATCATTCCAGGCCCTTTTCTGGGCGGCGTTGAGCTCGTAAATATTTTGGCAAATTACAGGCAAACGTGCAGAGTGTATTTAATGACCAGTTAAGTTGTTCATCTTAAAATATTTTCCATTTACATTAACATTTTTTTTTTTGCTTTTCGCTGGTGGTTTTATTCAGTTTATGTTATCTTTTCTTTGTCATGTTTAACACAACCGTCGCATCTGTAATGATATTAATTTGCTTCTGGGGCGTTGATGTTATACAAAAGTTGTTTCGCACTATTCGTCACGTTTTAACCAATAAAAGCGGCGCTAATGAATCGGAGGAATGTCCCTAATATATGTATTTTTATTTATTTATATTTATTAGTTAGTATGAACGCTGTTTTTGCAATGCGAGATGTTAATGAACTTATATCAAACCAACACGTAAACATCAACATCCAATTCGCATTTTAGCTGGAAGCCATTTATAGATATATTTCTGTGAAAGTTTTAGAAAATGAAACTCTTTCATCATTTTTAATTGTAGAAGGTGGACATTTAAATATGAACTTGGCACACAAGGGTACAAGGGTCTCAGACCCGAACGCATTTCATTTGACTTTCAAATCATGAAATCATACAAGCAACCAAAATTCACAAAAAAATATATCACATTAGACCAACAATTGTAAATCTGCTTAACCTTGATGAACCGCCACAAGACATTCTTGTGCTAAAGTCTAATTAAACCGATTCAATTTAATTACGATACTAACATAGATGGATAGCTAGATGGGTCTGCATGGCAATTCAATTTGGGATCTTGGATTTTGTTCATTTGTGTAAATTGTGGAACTGGTTTTTAGTGCTTTGACTTTGTCGCAACTTAACAAGCAATCAACTTTTGAAGGTTAATCTTTCATTCAACCGGAGGCCATGTAACAACTTTGTGGGCGATTGACGGACAGGCCAGCAACTGAGATCGTTAACTTTTTTCATCACTGAAAAAAAGCACTAAAAATTGTGAAAGATTGTCATTGGATTCCTAATTTGCAATTGTCATTGTCTAATTTCCTTCTGTTTTTCTCACTTGTCATCAGACCTAAGTGTTGCGAAAAACCAATCAATAACTATTAAAAGCAAAATGCAATTTTTGTATGATGTTAAGTGCAGTTTGTAGGATGCAACAGATGCATCTCTAAATATATCTCCGTTTATAGAATCAAGCGCCTTTGTTAGGTGACAATTCACATATCAAGTCTAATTCGTCAATAATCGTGCAGGGCAGGGGAAAGGCCCCAAACACTATTCTAGTTGCCACGCCTCTAATGAATGCAAATGCAAATGCATTCAGTGTCACAGTCACAATCAGAGTCAGAGTCGGAGTGCGAGTGAGAGGCACGTGTTGATTATGCTTAATGTATTCATTGTAGTTAATATAGCCGCACGACATTTCCATGCCACGTGACGTGGCTGCAATTACACACCATCCGACAGATACAACGACTTCTATATGCTTGTGTATATATAGATTTTTAGATCCATCTAACAACAACACCTTTCGACAACATTTTTCCCATGCCTGGCCTTGAGGGGGACGGCGGACAGCCGTCTCTTGCTACGGCTGCTTTGGTATTAAACACTAGTTTGGTCAACAAATTAACACCATCATACAAATGCCTCAATTTCCGCAAGTATGTAATTTCTGTAGTTTGAATTTTTTATTGTGCACACACTCACATAAATAGTATTATTTTTTATATTTTTCTTTATATATAATTAGCATGCTTTTGTTGTTGTTGCTTTTTCGAGTTTACCTTCATACGATTTAATTCTAATTTTTATAGCCTTCTTTATGGGTGGCGTGGCTGGCTTTGGCGTCACTGCGGGCGCCCATCGCTTCTGGACACATCGCAGCTACAAGGCGAACACGCTCCTGAGGAGTCTCCTGATGATCAGTTACTCGGTGGCTGGACAGGTAAGCTATGCCAAAGACTATATACATAGTAATAACTTTGAAGCTGTGAACAAAAACTAAAACAAGTTATTAAAAAAGATTTTTTAAAAAATACTGTTTACTTCAAGTAAAATAAAAAATTGGATAAGAAATCTAAAATACAGAAAATATACACAAGTCTCTAATAAATGATCAACAAAATAAATTAAAATTAATACTATATTTTTATCTAAAGAAAAAGAACTTATAATTTCCATAGAAAATATTATAGTAGTTAAAAATAGTGTTTTGTTTACAATAATTGAATATAAACTATTTGAGATTGAGCATCTACTTTATTATAACAAAACTTCTCAGTTAAATGATTAATTATGCTCGTCGCATTTGGACTAAATATGATCCGATGTTGGACGGTTTTCAAATTCAAATTATAATCAAATTTTGATGACGGCAATTTGAGTTGGGTCTCCAAGGGTATCCAATCTTCGGCGTCCATTCTTGCTATATTCTAAAATCGTTGCGCCTCATGACCTTATGACGTCACAACATTTTGCCATTTTTTGAATTCAACTCATTTGATTTATGTCTCGCTACTTGCCACTTTGCCACCTGCGGCAAAGGTTTCGTTTTTTCTTTTTTTTTCATTTGCGTGATTTTGGTTTTGGTTTTGTCTCTTTGCTGTTTGCCAACTACAACTTCAAAGTAAAATTGTCGTAATGCAATTAGCATTAATTGCATCATTAAGTACGACAACTTAATGCCTTTTTCTTTTTTGTCGCTATCGCCGAAACTGTAAATGAACAAAAGCCGTCAACTACAAAAGATATAGGCAAAACGGCTTGTCTCTGTCTCTGTCTCTGTCACTGTCACTGTCAGTGTCTCTGTGAGTGTATCCGACAGATACATTTGTCAATTTTAATGACTGTCACGCAAGGCGGGTGGAGCTCCAAGCAAAATAGCTACCCATAAAACTAACTGCATATGTAACTAATTTTGCTGTGTGGGATTTTGGCTCGTTGCAGAATACGTTGTACGATTGGGTGCGGGATCATCGGGTGCATCACAAGTACTCGGAGACGGATGCCGATCCGCATAATGCCAATCGTGGCTTCTTCTTCTCCCATGTCGGCTGGCTGATGATGCTCAAGCATCCGGATGTGCTGCGTCGTGGCAGGCAAATCGATATGACCGACATTCTGGCCGATCCTGTCATCCAATTCCATCAAAAGTATTTTGTGCTGCTCAAGATCATGCTGTGCTTCGTGCTGCCCACAATGGTGCCGGTGTATTGCTGGAACGAGACCTGGTTCCATGCCTTTGTCCATCAGTGCATCTTCCGCTATGTGTTCAGCCTGAATTTCACCTGGTCCGTGAACAGCGCTGCTCATCTCTGGGGCTCCCGTCCGTACGACAAGTGAGTTGATTGCGTAAATGGCTAACTGAGAGTTGGCTACCATTCTCCCCCTCTCTCTCCCTCTCTCCATTTGTTATAGACGCATCATGCCCAGCGAGAACATCTATGTGTCGATTATGGCGATGGGCGAGGGCTGGCACAACTATCATCATGTCTTCCCCTGGGACTACAAAGCAGCTGAGCTGGGCAACTACAAGGTGAACTTCACCACCATGGTGCTGGATACGTTCCATCGCCTGGGCTGGGCCTACGACATGAAGCAGCCGTCCAAGGAGCTGGTGCGTCGCACTCTCGAGAAATATGGCGATGGCACACACGCCTCCCAGCAGGGTGTGGCTGAGGCATCCACATCCAGTGGCGTTATCGGCAGCACTCAAATGGTTGGACACATCCATTATGCCGAGGTGCCGGATCCAGAACTGGAGTACGATGCGGAGTCGAGCAGCACTGAGAGCGCCAAGCTGGACGAGAATGACAACGAGAGCGAGCGACAGAAGAAGGGCACCAAGAAGTTGGCCATTTAGTTGGTAGTTGGGGGGAAATCTTGAATTTCAGTTGGTTTACTTAAGTGTGGGGCGCTCAAAGCATGTTCAACAACAACAGCAACAACAACAACAGCAACAGCAGCAACAGCAACAACAGCAGCAGCAGCAACAACATGCCACATGCAACATGCAAAATGTTCAGACAATTTTAACACTTAACTCTTATTTAATGCGAGGTCTTGTCATCCCAGGAACGGGCCACGTCTGGCTGTTCTATACATATACATATACCTATATATAGATACATATATATATATATATATGTATATCCATATACACGATGTATGCATCTAAGCATCCGCAACTTGTGCGTCTCGGGCGTGGGGCGGGTCATGGTCAATAATCGTTTTATTAAATTAATTAATATTCTTATTTGTATACTTACTATTATTATTTGTTATTCTTATTCACATTTCCACACGAATCACACCATCTGCAAGTGCAAGGCATGTGTGCCTCTGTCTGTGTGTGTGTCTGCGTGTGTGTCTGTGTGTTTGTTAGTGTGTGTGTGTGTGTGGCAAGCAGCTACTTGCACCTTGCGACAGCATACAACAGCTGCCAACCACCAGACACGCCCCTTACAGATACCATATCGATATCCACATACTCCATTTATTCATTTGCCTAGGTTTAGGTATTCTAGCTGACTAGCATGGTACGTCATAAGTTAAGCGACACATTTGCAAGCACAACGATTGTAATTACCCACACACACACACGCACACACACACACACACACACACGCACACACACAAACACAAACGAATGTAAAATAAATAATTTACAAAAATACATTTTCTATGTTTTCATTTCATTGGCAAACTTTGACCCCGCTGCTGGGTGTGTGGGTGGCGTAGTCTTCGGAGGAGGTTGTTTTTAGTAGTCGACCGTCCAAATTTCGTAAACCCAGCTCTGAAATTCCGATTATATCAATTTGCCTAACAAGTTGAGACAGCATAACGGATATTGTACAAAACCAATATACTCTTCTACCTTCAGCATCAGAGTATGATAATTAAATTCGATAAATATTCCTTATGCGAATTCTACGATATGAGAAGTAAAACTTTTGTATGAATTTGAGTTTGAATTGGAAAATTATTCTGCGCATATTAAGGCATTTTCAATGAAATTATAAAGCTAATTTCCAAAGTATTCTATTAAACCTGTAGAGGAGAATTTGCCACAGAGCTTTGAATATTTTTCGGAATTCGCTTCATTTATGGTACCGATTTTTTGCCATATCTTTACTGCCATAACCCAAACGGCATTTCACAGGCAACGTCGTTTTAATCATGAGTTTCAACTCGAAACTTATATTAGAGATTTTTCGGAAATTCACGTAGAAACTGTGATTCATACATTCAAAACTTAACCGGCATCGCAATGCAGAAAGCATAGTTTTTCATACAATTTCTTTATCAAATTCCTTCCCCAAAAACCTGTCGTAATTTTTCGTTCAAACAAATCTTCAAATCCTAACTAAAATTCGAATAAATTAGTTTCTTGAGGTATTCAATTCCAAATCAGCAGAATTCAACATTGATATAGAAATCAGCAAATAATAAAATTGTAATTAGTTTAAGTGTTGAATATTTGCGACGCCCCAGCAAAGTAGACAACAAATTAATTATCAAATTAAAAAGTTCTTGTAATTACAAGTACGAGACGATTTAATTGCACTTTCATAAATCTGTAGTCACGATTTCGCAAATCTGGCAGATCCCAGCTTTGATGCTGCCATAGCAATATAACAACAACAGAAACTGGCTTTCCACACATTTCCACACGCCTTCATTAAAGATGCACATCTGGCCTGCGTGCATGCTATATATATGTGTATATGCAGCACACATTTTCGATAAATTCGGCAACTGACCTAAAGGTCAGCTGATCACCCCATGGCCCGATTAAAATGCAAATGCAAATGAATGCTATCTTTTGTCGTCGCATGCGTAGTTTGATTTGAGCGCCCAGGGTAATGACCAGACTGGCTAACTGGCTAACTGGCTAACTGGCTAACTGGCTAACTGGCTACTAACTGGCCAATGGTTTAACTGGTTTCGTTAGACCATGGCCTACGTGACCAAGTCGAAGTCAAAGCCAATAGCCGAAGCCAACAGTGGGCTTCCTCATTTTGTACAGTCAGCTCAAGAACTGTTGCGTCAGTCCTGACTTGTTGTTAGTTGCAACCAATATCGATTTGCAAAGCCACGTTGCAACTGGCACGTAGGCCACATCTGGCCTACCTTGAAAAGGTTCTGCGCCTGCCTGCCTGCCAGCCCGCCTGCCTACCAACCAGCGAGTTGCACGTACACCAAAAGGGGAATTCCTGATGCACCACGATGTGGCGACGTCTGCATGCCAATTTGCGCCGCCCAGAAGTGGTGTAGCCGAGAACCCAACAAAACCCAACAACTATTTAAACACATTGATCAGTGATCCACTCTTGATATGCTCATGTCTCATTAATTTTTATGCAATGTTTTTATCAACAACGCACCGTCCTTGTCCAGCCCACTTACTAACTGCCACACGTTGAGTGCCACACCATGGTGCGTTAAAAGAAAAGGTCACCAGTATTTTCAATATCAATATTATTAGGCAATGGCCAAAACAACAAACTGTCGTCTCGTGTCTGTCATCGTCAACTCATTAGCAGGCAAGTGCCAACTGCAGCTTGGTTGGGCCTGGGACCCGGGGCCTGGGGCCTGCTGCCTGGTTGCACCTCACTGCGTCTTATGAGCCAAGCTCCACCTAATTAGTGACACGCCAGCAAACACAGTTGGGCCCCGCTAAGCAGCAGAAGTCTTGTTATGATCTTGCTAAGTAGTGATTTAATATCTTTACAAATTATGTAAGTTGCCTTGTAATGTTTTAAATTGGCTTTCAGCTTTGTTCCTCAACAATTGCTATCCTTATAAAATATTTAAGTTGTCTTAAGTTGAGGTACAATTGTGATCCAATAAGATATGAAATATATGTAAAATACAAAATAATGTCCATAAAAATATACAAAATGATTATTGATTGAGCAATACTCGTATATCAAATTTATCTCTAGCTCAACCTTTTAAGACCCAAGATTCTATTAAACCAAAAATCGTGCACTTCTTATAGTCAATTTGTTTGAAAATAATATCATCAATTTTAAACTGACAGATCAGGTGCCTCAAAATTCACCGCTGACTGGACTGGGAATCTCTCGCTGCAGACGTCTCCAGGCGGAATAGAATGCTTATGTATTTATTTAAAACTTATAAATAAATATAAAAAGGTAAAAAATAAATGGCTTCATGCTTAAATGCAATAAGTGTGAAGCTAATTCTTAACTTGTTTTTGTGCCTCTTCTTTTTTGAGCCGAAATGGGGCTTACAAAATTCAGAATTGCGGTATCAGAGTGTAAGTAGTATAAACAAATTAAAAAATATAAAAAGAAAAAACTGAAAAACTGAAAGACAAAACAAAATGTGCTACATTTACCCAATGGAATACACAACATTTTAGCCTCACTCACCATTTTATATTTTTAATTAGAACTCTTTGGTGCTGAAAAGAATGAGTCTTAATGTGAATCGCATGATTTTGGTTTTGGTTTGTTTGGCTTGTGTACATTGAAAGCAGAGAGTCTATTCTTTTTCCCATTTTTATTGTTTACAACACGTTAATTTTCAGGGCCAATTGTGGGCGTTTATTCCTTATCAGGGCAGACAACCCATGAAAGTTGTATCTGCTTCTTGGTCTTAGTTGCCAGGAATTCGTATTTGAATACAGAAAGCCCCCGATCTTGTAAGAATATTGCCCAAAAACGTTTTTATACCCTTGTAGAGGGTATATTCATTTTGTCTTCAGATTTGCATTGCATTACATTGGCATTGTTTGATAATTGTTCGACAATTTATTATCTTTATTATTTTGTTTTAGCTATTAAGTTTACACGGAATTTATAAAGTTGTGTTAAGTCTAAGGGTTCAAATTAATTGTCAAATTAGATGTTTCTTTTAATTAAATATTTCCATACAATATAATTGTTTTAATAAATGTTTAGCCACGATTTCGAAATTCTGCCAGTTAACTCAATTATTATTGACTGTGTTTTAAGACACAACTAAAGCTTAAAGGTGCACATCGGACTATATCATTATGTCGAAAATATAAATAATCAGCTAAAACCAAAGAGAATACTCGTATCTGAAAAAAATGTACAAAAATAGAATATTATTATTATTCCGATTTGTGAACGTAGTTTCATCTTCGGTTTGACTAAGATGATCGTTATTTCTTGATTGTGCCAGAAATTTGATTAAATAAAAAATTATTTATGAGAAGCGAGTTATTTATGGGTAAAAGATTTTTTTATATCCTATTGCTATTCCTATACCCTGTTAAAGTAATGCCAATAAAGTGAAAATAAATCTCCTCTGACTCTTTACCAATGATACGATCAATTGGTTTGGCTTTATACCCGTGGCAACTCGGCAAAGATCTCCTAAATTTAAATTTTATTCTTTTTAAACAAAATTAATCACTTTGTAAGCAAATTGAGAATGTTCCAGTCGAAACAGCTTGACTAGAAGATACTCTGAATACATTATAAATGCTTATTAAGTTCTCTGAAATATCTCTGATTTACCGATCACATGAAACTAACTTCATCCTTAAACGAGAAATTATATTTCAAATTTGAAGTCTATAGATCTGAGAGTGAACGGCTTGCTGAAACAGACAAATATGGCTAGATCGAGTGGATTGATCGATGATGATCAAGAATATATATACCTTTTTTTTATTCGTTATACACTTTTGCACAGTTTTAGTGGATTCGGGGTATACAACCCAAATACAACACAACATAATAAAAAGGGTATCTTTTGGTCCAGCACTGGCGACTGGAACATTCTTCGTATGTTTACGTTCAGGCCTAAGCGCATTTACATAATATTTTAGTTTGGCCTCATTAACATCGGGTTTCGATAGCGTCGCAAAATGGAAATATTTAGCCTAGGCCTTTCAAGATCGACGTGGGTGAGAGAGACTCATCAATTATTGTCACAACAGTTATTTAAGCTTAGTTAGCAACTAAATGAAAATGTGCCACTTGGCTTTTCAAGTTTAATTAAGTTAAAGTGAAAAGCTAAACAACAATTGTGCACGAAAGTCTCCAATTATCTCTGAAAATAATAAATTCCCAAGCTTAAAACAACAATTAATAGCAATAATAGGTACCTAAAAAAAAACTTAGAGAAATTTCAAATATTTTTCAAAACAAGTGCATTTCAGCGTTTGTTTTGTTTTGTTTTTATTTTCTTGTTTTCATTTTCCGATCTGGTGCGGCCCAACAAACCGTTAATAACCTTGTCGGGCTGCCCAGTGACGAAAATGAAAACCGTTGACATTATCGTAATTTGCGTAACATTTGCAGCCGCCAAACACCAAAAATGGGAAACGAATTAGAGAAGGAAATCAGCGAAAGATGGAGCAAAGTAGAGCTGAGCAAAGCAGCGCAGCGCAGCTACTAATTGACAGCTGAACTGCTGCTGATGGTAATCATGATCATCGTGTCATCGATAAACAAAAGCAAAAGCAAACTGATAAATTGAAAGTTAAACAACAGTAGAAGAAGCCCGCCGACTATTAACCGGTATTCGTTATTCGATATTGGCTATTGGGAATTTGCTGCCTGCAAATCTAAATGCTTATATAATTGCACACAGTTACACACATATGTATGTATATATCTGGCAATGTATGTGTGTTTGTATGCCTGTATGCAATTATGAACGCAGATTTGGAAAGGGCCGGTTTTGTAATCTGCAGATGCTAATGCTGATGTTGTTGCTGTTGCTGATGCTGATGCTGCAACTGCGTGACAACGTTGATTTGATGAATTTGATGTTTGCGGGTTCTCTTTATTTGGGCGCGTGCCTTTGAAATGTGTTTTTTTTTTGTGCATATAGACCCGAAAACTGCAAACCGGGTTTGTGGTCATCATTTCCATTGTATTCGACGCTTTTGCAACGAACTGTTGAAACTATTGGTTTCAAATGCGTCAAAAGTGACGCTTTGACAAATAAAAAATATAAAAAATGTGGTAAAAGCAAATTTAGACCAAAAACTGCAGATGACTTGCGTTATTTTTTTTCAAACGGAGTGAGACGTCGTAAAAGTCAGCAAAAAGATAAAAACGCAAATAAACAATACATAAATTTGTATGTATAAGTGGATATATGCATATGGTATATGGTATTAGCAAGCAACGGTAAATCAGCGACAGGTTTTTATTTATATGTATGTATCTGCCTCTGTCTAACTTTATCGCCTACTCTCTCTTGCAAACAGACACACACATTTGATGGCATTTTGCAAATCATTTTTCATAGTTACAACAACAGTTGCGCAAAACCCTTAACACGAGCGCAGCTGCGTAGCATAAAAGTAACTGGCGATAGGGGCGAGACTTGCGCTCGCCGATTAAATCGCGTGAGGCCAAATAACAGCACTTTTCATATGCAAACGAAATTCACAGAAAACAAACACACACAATAATAACTAACATGCAATTGCAAATAAGAGTTTGATGCTTGTCTGCTTGTCAGTTCCACTTGCGCAAGTTTTCAAATGTCGCCGTTTCCGCTGTCTGTTAACATTGTGCTAATAACCGCTACTAAGAGCTGCAATTTGCTTATGTGACACATCATTTGCAGTTTTATGCAATTCAATTAACTTAACTTAACAGTAGCGCTATGTAAATCACTAAATATTTCGAATGCCAAAAATGGGCGACTGCTTGACAAACTCGTCGAGTTTGCTCTGGAATAGCTCTGAGGTGACCACTGTGCCGGGCATCCAGAGCGGATCACGAACGACGTACTCCACCCAGACTTTGGCATATAGCTGCTGCAGCAGTTCCTTAACGTTAATCGCTGTCGTGTCGGTGTTTAGAACAAACCTAAAAATACACAAGGCATAACATAAATATAGCAAAATTAGGAAGTTTTCTTTTCACGCTACGCACTTTAATCCTGAGGGCGTTTCCAGATAATGCAAAGCATAGCGATTTGTTTTGTAATAAAGGAATCCCTCGCGCGGATCGTGTGGCGATATTTTGCTGACAAACGACTTGATCGAGAATAGCATGCCATAAGTAAGCTTAGCTTCCTAAAGAATTTATTGATATATAAAAACAAAACAATTATTTTGTATTTCTTTACATGACGTTCTACGTCACCTCTTCTCGTGTAATGCCTGATTTCTTGGTGCGATTCCACTCGGCGTAGTGCATCAGAGTGCCCATTTTGTCAAATATGTACAGATTGTATATCGTCATTTTGTCATAAAGCGCTGAAATTTGCAAAATATAGCAAACAATAACAAACATAACAATAACAGTGTGAACCTATATACCTACGACGATATTAATATATCGATAGAAATAGTTGATGTGATGTTTTTTCGATATTCCTTAAAAATCATATGTTCTTGATTTATCGATAGGTGTGTGCTGTTGCTTTAGCCTTTTTCCAGAAAGATATGCTGCTTTTTAATTTGAAATAGCGTTTGTGAAGTATTAATGCCAATTTTGCTTAATATAATTAAAAATTAATTAATCAATTTTTTCTTTAAATAAGTAAAAATCGAAACAAAAATATAATAAACGTAAATTTCTTCTTATTATAATCGTTCTCTTGGTGCGTTGTTGACGAATGGAACTCTCCAGCCTGCTTTATGGGTGCTTTACTAAATTTAATTAAATTCTCAACCCATTCAGTTGTTTGAAACTGATCGCACTGTCAATCGGCTGCAACTACCGATATAAATCAAATCGATTCAACTCCAATTATCGAATATTTGGTGTATATTTCGCGGGAAATTACAAAGTAAACAAGATGCCAAATAAGATTTATATGGAAGAGTTTCGTAAGAAGATCGTATCGAGTAACTGTATTTTATAGTTAAAATAGGAACAATCTGCTGACAGATGAGTTGTAACTCAGCTCTATAAAGGTAAGTAGTCTTTGACGTGCCTAAGATACCCGTTATTTCTTGTATTCCTGCGATAATGATAATCGGAAAGAATTCAATAACTGTTATGATTTATAATGAACATTAAAATTGTTGTCAGATTCGGGTAAGTCGCCATTGATATTGCTGAAATTTCCATAACCAGCCTGAAAAATATTTGAAAATGATTGATTATCCTCGATCTGTGCTGTTGTAGTAATCGATAGAATCGATACTGGCAACATTGTTGTACACTCGCTTGGTAGAAATCATTTTATTCGATAATTGTGGATAAATGCGAGTTAGTTATTTTACATATCATTGACGTTATTTGAAGTGTGTGTGATTTAAACGAATGGTGGCCTGCATTACATCGGTAATTGGACTAGATGTAAGAGCACAGTAAACTGCAGCATAATCTCCAATGGCAACGGAAACCGGACAAGATGTCGAAAACTCCTTAGGACAGCCAGATGATGCCGGCAATGGCAACAAAATGGCGTCGATTCATAAAGGAAATTTGGTCGAGCACGAGCTGAAAATAATGGAAGTAGAAGGCGCTGTCGTTCCAAGCGAGGAAACCGTAACAATTGAGGTGCACGACGATGATGTCGATGTGAACGGTGTGCTTCTGGCCACCGAATTTCAAACGGCCTCCATTGACACTACGCTGGCTGCAAAGCCAACAGATGATCCGTTGCTAGAGGACAAACTGTCTACGAAGACGGAGCCGAGCAGCGACGGTGACAGCAACTGCTCTTATAGTGGACCTGATCCCATGGGTCTGCTGGAACCCATCGATTCCAGCCGGGATGTGGATGACAACGAGGACGATGACGACGATGATAGCTTCGATGAGGTGAGCAGCGCTGGCAGCGGTTCCAGTCGCATCACCCGCCTCGAACGCTGGCAAATTTGGATGAAGCGTTGGCGCTGGCTGCTGCACGAGGCGTGCGACGGCGACTATGCCTTTTGTCTATACTGCAATGTGGCCATCAACGTGAACCGTAATCTCAAAAACATACAGCAACACAATATGTCGCTCTACCATCAGGAGCGTGAGAACAACTATTTATCATTCAAGAGCAGCGAGGCGCAAGTGCGCAACAGGTAAAACGGATCTTTATTCATCATTTTCTAATTGATGTGCTAAAACTATAATTTCTGTAGTTGTAGTGATAATGAGGTGAAGCACGAGTTCGGCACGGCTAACTATGTGGCTGCCATGAAAAAGAAACGATCCAGCGAAGACGAAACACTCAACAATTTCAATTGGCAACGTTGGCTGAACATGCATCAGTGGCTGGAACGGGTACAGAATGATGGCACCATTGGTCTCTGCAAATATTGCAATGTGCGGATGAATGTTGAGTTCGTATATCTGCGGAAGCGGCACGAGACCAGCAAGGGACACTGCGAGGCGCAGCGATCAGCGCAGGAGAAGCCGTCACGGAAACGTAAGCGTAGCACTAGCCAAGATGCTGAACAAACAGACCGGGAGAGACCCAACAACAAAAGCAACAATAACAACAACAGTAAAACCCAAGTTGAGGATCCAATATTCGTTGTTGGCGCCAGCGTCGAGTCCACGGATCCGAGTGACTTCTGGGAGGCGTTGCCGGACACAAATCCGCCACAGTGTCGCTGCAAACTCTGCGACTGTCGCATGGCCGTCACCAGTTTCATGCGTCACCTGAAGACCAAGGTGCACTGCAGTAATCTGTCCATTCAAAAGTGGAAACTGTACGTTCAGTACAAAATCTTGCTTATTCCAACTGCATTTGCTAATTATTTGTGCACATTTTTTGCAGAACGAATCTGAATCGAGGTATTTGGGCCAAGTATGCTGATCAGCATCCCTGGCTAGTCGCCGATCCACGTGATGAAACGCTGGCCTATTGTCATGTATGCCGTCGTCGCTTCATGTACGGACACTCGGAGATCAAACGCAAGAATCACGAGAACTCCGAGAAGCATCAGGCTGCATTGGTGGCCGCTGCGACGGCAACTGCCGGAGAGGACGCAGAGGAGGCGGCGGCCCAAAGCGAGCCGGAACAGTTCGAGGCACGCAGCGATCCAGATGATGACGACGCCGACTACATTGAGGAAGATGACAAGCTGTTCACGTCCCCAAGGAGTTCCGTTGAGTACGTGCCAAAATCTCGTATATGGGCACTTTATTTTATTTACTGAATGATTTACTAAACGAATTAATGAATTTAATAATCTATAATTAATTTAATAGTTGATAAATTTCCATTTTTCTAATTCCACAGACGCGCAAAGACGGCGCAAGTCGCGTCTCGCCAGGCTGAGCCGGTTGTGCGGCACTTTTCGTGGCTGCGCTTCACCAAGGATCGCAAGATACAGATGTGCAAATATTGCCGTGTGCGCTTCTACAACGAGTCGAGCAAGTTGCGGCACGAGCACAGTGCACGCCACAAGAAGCTCAGCCAGCAGTTCAAGGCGCGTCAGGCGGCGCAGTTGAGGCTGGCACGCAAGCAGCGCAGACTCTCAGCAATGGAGGGGAACGTTGACAAAGGCGATGAGGTGGAAGAGGTGCAGAGTAATGCTGACTCTGCACTCGAGACAATACAGCACAATGAGGCCGAGACATCATCAAGCACCACAGCCAAACAGAAGACAGCGTTCCGGCAGGCGCCGCAAACAATGCACGGCAAGGTGTTGATGTGGAAGGAACGCTTTCCATGGCTCTCGTATAAGCGCAGCGAACAGCGCACCAATTACGGCTGGTGCAAACTGTGCGAGGTGTCCGTCTACTTGTCCAGCTTCAAATATGCGTCCAAGCATCAGCGCAGCTCGCGACATGTCCGCTTGCGTTTCGAGCGGAAGCGAGCATCACGCCAAATGCCATCCACAGATGCCACCATCTCGCCCGTAGCGCTGACCACGGGCGAAGCGAAGAATAAGGTGGCCATGGCTGAGCTGCAGGCCAAGTACGAGTGGCTGGAACCGGATGCCAGCGATGAGAACCACTGCCATTGCAAGATCTGCGATACACGGCTGCCGATCAAGGTGTTCTATTTGCGGCAACACGGCGGCTCACGCAAGCATGTCGATCAGCTGGAGCGGTTGAGGATCAGGAGTCAAGCGGAAGGGGCCACACTAACAGCAGCCAGCGAAGCGAGGCCCGCTGCTGCTGCTGCTGCTGCCTACGGCATCGAAGAGGACCCGGAGACTGATGAGGCGCTGAGCGTCAAGTAAGTGGGACAATTCAAAAAGTGCAACATAGCCAATATCTCGCTATTGATCTCTAATTTAAGTCCGCCTCTCAGGTCCGAGTGCAGCACCGAGGAACAACCGCTGTCGAAGCGGATGCGTCGTTCGCTCGAGGTGCGTCGCATCCTGCGCGTCTTTCGCAACTCGTTGGGCAAGCGGGGCGACGAGCGCAGCCAGTTGGACATAGCCAAGGATATGATATGCTCCTCCTTTGAGATTGTGTCACGTCTGCGCACCATGGAGCGCGAGAACGTGTCTCGGGAGCTGCCAGAATCATCACTTCATCATCCTCAGGCATCTGCCGTGGTTTCGCCAAAACAGCCGCGTGACACCATCGATCTGTTCTTGGAGAGCATATCGCAGACGATGAAGAATCTGCCCGCCGACTTGGCTGCCGAGGGCAAGGCCAAGATTATGCAGATTGTCTGTGATTTGGAGTTGCGCGGCATGCAGCGCACAACTGAACAACCAGCACCGGTCACACCACCACCACCCGCAATTGCGGTGCAGGCAAAAGAGACGCCAGTGGAGCGCCAGCCTCTCCGATCTAATTCGGAGCGTTCGACTGTGGATGAAGTTCTTGAAGCTGCAGCGGTGCCCTGCTCTCCCGTATCTGTGTCCTCCACCATAAGCGTTGAGGATCTGACGGATGAGCAGCATCCGGAGCTAGCCAACGGTGCCACGACCAACTTATCCGAAGTAATAGTGACGCCCAAGCCACGTACAGCCGTCGCCAGCAATCCGAGTCCAACTGGAGCAGCATCAGCAACAGCAAGTGCAACTGTTAACCTGTTGAACGGACGTGCCAAGGATGTGACATTCAATGTATGTCGCCTGGTGCCAAGCAACGGCAAGCTGCAAGTTTCAGCCATAGCCGAGGCAACGGAGTCAGTTCGCGTTGTGCCCATCAACCAGCTGGCGTCCACCCCACAAACTCATCCACCGAATGCGGCCAATGCTGCACGCTTCAGTGGCACACCGCATCTGACACAGCGCAACGGTCAGCAGCAGCAGTCAAACCATTCGTCACCCAATGCCATTGTGAAGCCTATGACGCCCAATTCCAGCTCCGCTTTGTATACGGAAGTGACCAATGGAACGGGCGCGAACCTTAGTGGCTCAGCAATCATGTGCCGTAAAATACGCGTTGGCTATGGCAATGGCAACGGCATCGCCACCGGCAATGGTACCAAGTTGATAACGTTCCAGAAGCAGCCAGCAACACTATCCCAAAGGCAGCAGCCGAAGCAAAAGTCGAATCTACAGCAGTCATTACAGCCGAATATCAGCAATCGGATAACGGCGACGCTGGCACATAACTTGGCGAATCTTAATCATCGGCCAGTGGTGCGTCCAGTGGCGCCAAACAGGCCACCACCGCCGCATCAGTAAACTTCTTTATTTGTTTCAAAAATATAAATTAGATTAGAAATGAGTTTTCTAAGATACGTTCAAGTTGCAGCGCCTACGTTTTTAAGAATTAATATATATTTATATAGTAAGTAAAATTTGGTCGAGGCAATTATCCAATTGTTTCATTGCCAAAATTGAAATTGGCCTAAAACGGAGTAGCTGATTGCACTTTATAATAATAATAAGAAATAATTTATGACTAAACTGTGAATGGAATGAATTGAAAATGTAATATGGATAAAGTGTGCAAAATAATTGAGTTACTTTCAGTTCGGCAAGTTAATGAATTATACAGACATATATATATTGTATACTTGTAAGATATGCACATTATGCGAGATGTTTTTGTTCTTATTTCTGTTCTTGCTTTCTAATTTTGGTTAGCTTTATGTACAAATAAGTATTTCAGCATTTTCAAATATGCAAATGCATTGATTTATTTCCTGTATTTCGTCTCACTGCTGCATCGCATAAAAATAAACACATCGCTAAGGTCTTTGCTGACGCAGTTTAAGTTCACTTAATGTTTACATCGCTTAATATTAAAATGTTTCAGTCACCATTGATGATTGATCACCATCATCATCAACATTATTGTTGTGGCCGCTGTTGCGGTTCGGCCGCTGGAAGACCATTTTGTAGCACCATTATTTCCGGCCTTTCATCGCTCGTGATGGTGGACAACTCGATCTCTCGCCGATCGCCCAGCAGACGAGCCGTCGAATTGTGCATGAACGCGTTCTCTGGCATCTCATAGCCACCGCCACCTCCACCGCCACCTCCGCTGGCCGATGGCAGGCCGGGCATCTGCTGACTGTTGCTCATCATCGGGTTATTTGTTGGCTTCACCGCACTCTGTTTTCGCTCGTTGGCTTCGAGTGCCTCGTCAATGGGCGTGGTGCGTGCGTGCAGCGGGAATATGAACTTCACATCCAGAAAGCTGCACAACTCCTCGATGCCATCGAGTGTACGATTGAGCTCCTCGTTGCCCTGTTGTTTGTCCATGTGCTGGCGCACAGTGGTCAGATAATTCAACAGCTTACTGCGCGCGATTTTGATGACAGTGTGCGCATTCTTCAGCTCCAAGCGCAGCAGCTCAGGACTCTGTGGTTAAACAAAAGCAAATAGCATAATTTAGCATGAAGCAAAAAGTAAAGTTCAAGTTATGTGGATATTTTGTAAAGGTAAACAATTCTAAGCAAATATGATTTGATACTAATGGAAAATATATATATTCTTCCATAGTAAATAGAAATTTTGTCACTTACGTCTGCTCGGTAGCCATCCATGGCCATGCGATTGGTATCTTGGAGCTTGGCCAACGCGGATAGGCTTTCAGCATTTCGTGCCTGCATGTAGTTGATCTGACGATTAATGTGGCTGCCACTGGCACCAGTTGAAGATTCGGAATTGGTGAGCACACGTTGCGGCTTAAATGGCGTTGGTGCAATGGCTGCGCTGGCTGCGGCTGTTGGCAAATTGTCTGCGAACGAGACACAGGAGAAGGCATTCACTGGATAGTCGAACTGTTTGGGATTCAGCATGTGCAGAGCATGTCGCAGCACCAAGTTGACATCCACATTGCTCGGATAGCGCATCAAATATGTCAGTGACGATGTATAGTCACTCAGTAGCACTGCAAACAGGAGTGCGAATCAATATCAATATTATCAATATTTATGTTGAGCATTACGCACGCTTGTCGCGAATGTGCACCAGCATGGCAACCAGGATGTAGTTGGGCAGGTCGAAGCGGTCGCTATCCGCAAAGATGGCATCCCACAGCACCAACAAATCGATCAGCATAAACTCGCGCCCAAAGAGCAGACGCAGCCAACGGCTGCAAGCATAAAAGAAGCCAGTTTGAGTTGAGACATATTTAGAAAATGTGTCAATTAATGGAAATTAATTAATTTTATCTTTAAATTGTATCGCTTAATATGCATAACTATTAATGCAGTATATTTTTGGCGGATACTTGAATACTTGAGCTGCATCAACTTAGCTCATCGATGCAATCAGCATTTATATTTACTTTATAGAGTCTTAGATGTCCGCATCTTAGTCATAATTTGGCACAATTTCTGAATTGTATCGGGTATATTTGAAGTGTAGCTGAGAATTTGTGTGATGCTTTAACCGGTTTGTACCGCTACTCACATGCCGAATATATGCAATGGTATTTCCATTTTGAGGAGATAATGGTGCAAGTGTTGATCCTGCTTGGCAAGTATTCTATCACGAATGAAATTCAGCTGGCTGATAACCTCCGCCTCAGATTGCAGCTCAGCGTCAGCGTTCGGGGACTGTAAACAAAGCAATTATCAAAAAAATAATATACAATTGAGAGAGATTGGGATGCACCTCGTTTACTCTTTGCGTTTCCAAGTCACCGCCTGGCGTGGAGGCGAAGCGAGAAACGCGATAATAGGACTCAACCGAAGCCATAAGACGCGAAAATATGGAGCTGGAAAGGCATTTGGATTACAATACATAAACCACAGAGGTCTTAAGCACAATGATTTACTAGGTGTCCGCTTCCAGATAGGCTGTATTCAAGACATCTAAGAGTGTCTCATTGATGTCCGTCTTGGCGATTTCACTGAAATGCAACAGCGACTGATGATCGCTGTACAGCACAAAGATGATGGGCGCCAATATCTCGTGCATGCCCTGACGATAGCACATATAGGGATGCTCTCGTGCATAGTAGAAGAGTATGCTTGTCATGGCATTCTGGATGAGGGTCTTGCGAAAGAAATCGACGGCTGGAAAGGTGCGCACCACATCCTGCCGTATGAGCGCAAACAGCTCCTGATCACTGAAGTACTGATTCCACACGCTCTGCGTCGACTGCGATAAGGGATCATCGTTTTCCAGCACGGCCAGCTCATGAGGATTACTAACATAATCCACGCGAAACTTTTCATATCTAAAATTGATGAATAACTTAATATATAAATATACATGAAGATGAAGATGGATACGTTGTTCAAATTACCTGCTGCGCTGCTGTTGCCGCTGACCGGGCCAGCTGCGATGATCCGCATTGAGCACGCGAAGCAACAGCGCCCAATGGATGCTCCGAAACTTGGACATCTTTAGTTTCCCGCTGAATGCAGCTGCACGCAGCAGCTCGGGATTCTCATCCAAATTGGCCAGCAACTGTGTCCATTCTTGTCTATAACGCTCCACAGAGTTCATTGTGTTGCCGTTGTTATTGCCACCATCAACAGGAACACCTGGTTCGATTGTTCTGCCCGTTTCCTCTCGTATGTTTGTCTTTATGGCTGATGCTGCATCTGCCTTTGACATCGGCATGTACAATTTAATGGCTTCGATGCCTCGCACTGTCATTGCTTCGATGCTGGCTGACCATTAATTCTTATTACTAGCATATTTCGCATTCACTCTGGCTCTATAAACCCTTGTTTTTCCCCAAGAGATTTATATATCTATGGTATATAGTATATCTGTGATTTACAAAACACACTCGATTCAATTTGGCAACATTTCAGTTCAGCGATAAGGGGACAAGTGTAACCGTACTGCGCATAAAAATTGACTCATTTTATAAGGTCTGGCAAGCTTGTGCGTTCACTCCTCCATCTGCGATAATATTGCCTAAAGTATCGATACTTACGCTAAAATAATTTCAAGTAAAAGCATCGAAATAAAATACACGGCTCAATTTCATTTAACAATAATATGGTACATTTCAGTTGTGTTTATTTTCAAAATTACAAGTATAGATTTTAATAACTTATGTTTTTTTTTTTGGTTCAACAATAATAATAAACATTAATAATAAACAAACGAGGTAATCGATGGAGTTAGCGCCACTTTTTCATTTGAATCTTAAACACTTTGACCATGATTATGTTTTACTTTAATATACCAATCAAAATCGAAACATATTTGTTTGATATAAAGATTATTATACACCAGATTAGCAATAATACTCATAATAATATACACACACACACACACACACACACACACACACTATATATATATATATATATGTATATATATATATATATTGAGGTCAATGCTTGCGCACGGTACACATTAAGCTATCAAATATAACGCTTAACCGTCAACGAAACTAACAAACCAGGAAATAAAGAAAATAACAATAAACAAAGTCGCGACGGCGCTGCAGTATTAGCATATATGACATCGTCTTAACTGAAGTGCGATCGACCCCTTGCTGAAAATTGCAAATAACCTACTGACTCTAGTTAATAGCTTCAAAAAAGAAAAAACAAAAAAAAGAAAAAAACAAACCACTCTTCTATTTTTAATGTATTTGGCCATTGGCTGGGCGCTTCAGCAAAGTAAGACGGTCAATGCCGTTTTTTGATCTAGTCTTGTGCAATTTTTCTAACAAGTTGTTGCTCTTGCTGTTTCTGCTTTAAACTTGACCCAATGAGGCAGCAGCAACAGCAGCAGCAGCAACAACATCATCACCAGCAACATTTGGTGGGTGGCCCCTCGCTCGATGAAGCGTCTCCAGATTAATAATTAAATTGTCACTATAACATTTATTAAATCAAAAGTGCCAAGAGCCAGACATTACAACTTAAATTTCAATTGCATGTATTATTTATTCAAATGGAGAGCCGGCAACGCAGAGCAAAACAAAAACTTCGGACAGCCCATAAAAAATGCGGGAATGCTTAACATAAGGTCAGGGTCAGACAATAAAATGGTGTTTCTGTTCTGATATGCTGATAAATAAATAAATAAATATATATATACATATATACCGTATATGTATATATGCATTGCATTGCAAGCACATTAAAATATATCGCGACGACATTTAATTTTATATATACGTGAATATTATGATTTAGAATACATATGTTGTGCGTTAGCCTGTGGTCTATGTTACACACGCACACACAGACACACGCACATAAATACACACACACACACACACACGCAAACACAGATTGGTCTATGAGGGCACGTATACGACGCATTGGCTTCGATTTGAATTTCTCGGTCAAAGTCAATGTCAATGAAAATGCGAATTACGAAGACGTTGGGCTGCCATGGTGACGAATTAATTAACTAATCTGTTGGGTTTTTTCTTCACTTTTTTGTATTTTGTATATTGGTCTACTCGTTTTTCGTGCAACGGTCAAATGCGAACACGTTTTGGATATTTGTAGCTTATCAAACACGATGCTTGCTTTCGGGCCGGGAACTCGTTTTTTGATTTTTTTCTCGCTTTTTGTTTTTGTTTTTTTGGTTTCTTGTTTTTTATTATTATTTTTTTTTTTGTGGGGCCCTGTTACAGTTTGCTTTGGCTGCTTTGCATTTTATATTTCCTGATGTTTAATCAAGCAACAGCTGAGCAACCAGTCAATTGAATAGGTGACTTCAATTTTAATGCTTTTGAGAATCCTCAGCTTGTCTGCTTCTTTGGCCGCATGACGCTGCGAGGTAAGATTCGATTTTGCGCGACTTTGGCCCTCTTCCACTATTGGCTTTTTGTATGCATTTACATATTTTAATTATTTTCTATTGCCGTTTCGATTTCGTTAGTAAGTTAACTATCGCTTCAAGATCTTTACAGTTACATTTGCAAGTCGATCTACGATATGTACGCGGAAGCCAAACGCCGGAAGTCCATGTCCAATGTCTGCCATCTGTAATAGTCGACTAACAAATTTTCCAAACACATATTGCTTATCAATGGCACTGCCTGAAGCAGCAATACTTCATTTACATACATAATTTATGCATATTCTTTCAAATATTCTGAAACATTAGAAGTTCACACTAATGTTAAGGGTCACACTGAAAGAGAACTTGTTCTACTCCCAATTAATTCCTGTTTAGTCTGTTCAATAAATTAAAAAATATAAACACATAATTATTGCATAATATTGAACTAGTGAAATACTCACAACCCCATTTTTATTAGCTTAGTAACAAGTCCAACTGGTTTTAGGTCTGGTATTCTAAGGGCACACATACGTTGATTAACATTACCTAGTTCTTAGCACCTTTTTCTCCAGCTGCCTCTATATGCATATATATCTATGTGATTTGTATGTAGCGATTTTTTCATGCATAACAGAATACGACAAAAAAAAAAATGTTATTAATAGAATTTCCGAATTCAAGTCAATACGGCATGTCTTTCATTTGTCCAGGCTCAGCATATGTTTAAGACACGAAGCAGGTTTGCGAATTGTCTCCCCTTGAATTCTAAATAGTATGCGGTTTTGGACTTATCGATGCCAATCATGATCGAGTTGTTAATGAAAATAGTGAAGTTGCTGCTGACAAGCTCTCCGATGGCACCCCGCATATGACGGGGCGCAAAGAACGCGGAAAAACGGACAAAAAAATAAATAATAAAAAACTATACAAAAAAAATACAACAAGAAGAGAGAGCGTTGCAGTCGGGTGTAACCGACTGCGAAATACTTTGATGCCATAAGTAATACCAGCTGATAACAGGTTGCAATGAAGGGGGTGGGTGTAGCCAAGATAGTGGCTTTTGTGAACTTTAGGGGCGGAAGTGGGTGTGGCCGACAAAAAATGTTGGAAGACGGACATTGTACAAAACCAATATACAATGATACCTTCGGCATCAAAGTGTAAAAACGGATATCGTTGTCATTCCAAAGAATAAACACTTTTGTAGACCGAAGTTAATCTGCTGACATCTAAACTTTTGTTTAAATTAGTTGAATTTAATTTTAAGTAAGTATTTAAAAAATATGTTTTTAGCAAATTCGTTATTTTAATAATTCCTTTTTATTTATATATCATTTATTTTGTAAATTTCATTGTAGTTTTCTATTTACTTAAAAATAAAAATCCCTTTTTGAAAACAATGAGTTTCTTTTAGTCAAAATTAATTAAGCAAATAAAACACAAACTGAGGGCCTACTGCGCATATAAGACAAAATAATTCGGACTGATCAAGAATGTATATGGGGTCGTTGCACACGTTACGATAAGACTATAATACATTTTATATAAGGGTAATATCAAAAAATCTGAATGGAAAGACAAAGTTCAGAGACAGAGCCGAAAATATTGCGGTCTTTCTGGCACGTGATCGATTTACCAAATTAAGACCAGTTTTTGCGTATCGCATTCGTGAATTAAATGTTTCTGTAATGTTCCATAAAACTCTTAACGACCTGTGCTTCCTGTGCTTGCTTGAACTAATTCCATTCATTATTATGACTGTTTCATTTAAACCACTTAAACTACTTATAAATTAAAATTGTAGTCCCTTAACATAGTATACATATAAGAAATTAACATAAAGTAGATGGCAATCTTCTAATGGAGTTTCATAAATCAATTTTCGCAATGGTTCATGGTTAATGTGCTTTTATTTATTGCTTTATTTCGATTAACAATATATTTTTAGAAATTTTGCTTTTATTATCTCATTACAAAATATCAGATAGGTTTCGTAAAAAATATGCATAAGCAAGGCACTTAATTTATTAAGATCTGAGTTCATTTTGCATTATTGTATATTTGGTTAAAATATTGTTTTCATTTATAGGAATAAATAAGAAACAAATAAAAGTGTAAACTGATAGATGCTTTCATTATATATTTTGAAAATAGTCCTTCTACTTATAAGAATATAGAGGAAACAAATAAAAATATAAATTGATGTACATATGTATTTATACTCTATTTGTTTTCCGCTGAGCCTGAACTTAAGGCCGAACATATACATATTTATAGAAAGCAGTAATTAAGTTGTTATTTGTATATATTTAAATATATCCAATATAATACTATTTTGCTTGACCTTAGACTTGAAGTCAATTATATACAAATAAACAAGTAAAGAGAGAGAAAAAGACAACAATATACATATTATACATATATGTATGTTTGTATGTATGTACGTTCCTTTTTGTTTTTTTTTTGGATATGTGTCTTTAATTGAGTTCTAATGGATTTCATTCGTTAAGCTGTTGTCAACCACTTTTTGGGATCGTAAAAGACAGTCGTGTATTTGATGGATGCCCACAGAAACGTGAGAAACATGTTCTACATAAATGCGGCTTTATTTGGCAATGAGTTCGTTGATACTTTGGAGCTCTCATTGCATCCCTTGTTGCCATTACAAAAATAGGCATTTACGACCGAGTATTGTTTGTTTTACTCTAGTCATTTTCATGCCACATTGCACACTGTTGACTCAGACGTGTGACATTGCGTTCTTCCTGTGGCTGCGTCTCGGCTCGCGTCACGCATTTGCATAGGCATTTGGTTAAAGCGATCGGTGTGTTGCATATATCCAGCATATCCAACGATTTGGCCGACCTAATTAGGTTTTCACGCACTTTAGACTTGTCTCATTGATCTCTATTGTTATTGAAGTTTGCCTACTGCCAGCGTCGCTCAGCGCATTTCAATTAACTTTACTTACAAAAAATACTTCAGGCATGAGATAAGCGTACAGTTTACATGTGTTTGTGTAACTTACAAAATACTATGATGTTACCTCAACAAAATAGTTAAATTTATGTCATAAGCTGTCGCTTATGGCAGAGGGGAGCTATTGTAAAATATATAATTATATATATACATGTGTGGTAAATGTAGTAAATAAGCCATTGCGAGTTAAGATTTTCATAATTGTTTTGGGTAATTGACTTTGCTCAAGAACTATTGCTTTGCCTTGGCTGCCTTGGTGGCTCTACACGGTTCTTTGTGCATCTCAAAGTAGCTTTTGCCATTATGTGTGTCTTGTTTTTTTTTTGTTTTTGTTTTTTTGTGTTTGGTGTTTGGCAGCGACATTGCCATTAGTTTTTAACTGCCAGCAGCCTTTCAATTACTCAGGAAGGCTAAAGCATATGTGAGGGGTTACACAGTGTTAAAATTGCATGCTGCACAGTGGTGCAAAGTCAAAGCAATTCAAGTTTAAATTAGAATTAACTGCTATCATTAATTTTCGTTCTTTTCTTTTATTGACGCAGAAAACCGGACGGCAACATTTAAAATAACAATTTTGAATTCAATTTAAGGTTTCAAATTAAATAAAATAAATAAATAAATTAAATAAATCACTTAAAAGTGAATAACTAAATTGAAATTTAAAATTAAAAACGAAAAAAATTAATAAATAATTGATTAAATAGTGAATATTTACTGCAAGGATTGGGTAACCCGAGAAAATAAAGAAAAGAGAAAGAGGATAGTTAAATAGTGAGATGGATGTAGTGTGAAAAACAAAACACATAAAGAAAAGATAGAAAAGTCTGACAACATCTAAATTTTAGACCAGGGTTCAAAATATTATTATGATTTTAAACTCATTTCGTTTTAAACGCATTTTTACGACTGGTGTTGCTAGTGCTGCTGATCAAGAATATATTTATCTAATGGATTCGCTGCTGTCTGCTTCAATGTATGGCAAACTTTACGACAAAATTATAGTGCCCTCTAAAAGTGTATAGCAAGCATAATAAAGGCTAATTTAGTAATAAATTTAGATTTTGACGAGTGTATAAAATTGAATATCTTAAATCTTCCTCTAATTATGATGTAAGCCGCATTTATACAGACACCTTGAAGCGGAGTACTTGATTTGATATATTTGAAATTCATTCTTATATCTGCGAAATAATTCATTCAACAAGTGCATTCAGCAAGTTGAATACCCCATTTAAAGACTATTTAGTCATTATTTGTGAATCGTACACGTGATCACGTGCCACAAATTATTGCTCCCATAATAATTGATTACACTATTAACTTCGCACATGCGTCAACTTGTAAATGTCGCTTATGCGCTTTTATAGAGTCAACTGTGCCGACCCATTTGGGTGTTAGCCCAATTCAAACCGGTTGCCATAGACAATAGTTATTTAAGTCAACTTTCCACAAATACACATAATAGCTATCATGTATTTTAGGTACACTAAAAAAATCGGCCTAATTTTCAGGTAAAGCAACTTAAAATTTAAATTGCACGCAAAACTAGACAAATTTGCATATTGTTAAAAAAAAAAACAATTACAATTAGAAGGGCTGATTTTCTATTTCTATATATTTCTTACTGACAGAAAATAAAAATACAAATGAAAAGTTGAAGGGCAAACCTTTGCTTGGAATAAATTCTATTTGAAATTAAAAAATACTTATAAAATGTACTTTCTTGATTTCTAAGTTAGGCTTTGCTGCATAAAAAACATATATAAAAAGCACACTAGAAAATAGAATTTTTTTTCCCAAATTTTAGAAAATTATGAAACCAAGAAAAGAAGAAACAATGGATTTTATAATGGAGAATAATAAGCCAAATTACCCTAATATATAGAAATATTTTTCCTCTGAGTGTATAAACGCGTACTGCTTACCACTGTGTGCAACATTATATGCCACCTATTGACCTTGAGCTTTGGCTTCAGGTTGCAAAATAGATACGTTGTCAAAAGCCTTCGCCTCGAGGCTTTTGACATCTGGACATCTAGTCGTCTTTCTGTCTGTCTGTCTGGATAGTAAACAATTTTAGTGGCGGTTACTAAATAAAATTAAACAACTCATTTCAACTTTGCGCTCAGTGCGAAAAACAATCAACATTTGACCGAATACTGTAAACATAAATGTATCTTTTTGGTTGGCCACAAGAAATAAGTAGAAAAATAGTTATTGGTCTCAAGCACAGTATTTATTGCTGTGCCTATATATATATATATATATATATCTATATGTTTGTACTCTTACTCAATACCATGCCTCACAGGTCTCATTTATGTTTATCTTGAGAACTGAGTTGAGTTGTTTTGTTTTTTGGTTTTTGTCAATTTGTGTGGCCCAATATTGACACGGATTAAACAACAATTAAGTGTGGTCATGAAAAATGTTATTCAGAACTGTAACAGCAAACCGCAAAGATTATTAGAGAGACTGCAACTAATGTGATAATGATGATGATGTTGATATATGCCCTGTTTACCATACTCGTACTTGAGAACCCGAAACATTTGGCAAGCACTTAAACAAGTCGCTGGTTTACCATACTCGCACATGATAAAACGAAAATGTTATGAATATTATAACAGATGAGGAAGTTAACCAAAATCGATTTCGACAAATCCGAAATAATTTCAAGATTTGAAAGAGTGTGTCAGTTTTCCATACTCGTACTTGAGAACCCGAATCTTGCCCCGTCAAGCAGCAGTAGAAGCAGCAGCAGCAGCAATATTGCATAGTTTAATATTTATGTGGGCCACATTAAGAACGTGGTGTCAATAACGCTATTAACGATATTAGCCGGTTTGCATGCATTATGCAAAATAATGGCTAAAATGAGCCAGTGACCAACGCGCTCAACTTGACCGATTGTTGTAGCCTGCATGACCTGCAGCCAAAACTGCCGACCCTGTTTGAGTAAGCCAAAGTCGCAGCAACAACAAACACTCAGATAAGAAGCGTTTCAAAAAAAATGTCGTTGGGCAACTTTGGCGTGAGAGCGCGGTACTGAAGAAGCCTACGTGAGATTGGCCAACTAGACAACGTTAAGTGCATAGCTAAATGCCCATTTTACGACGGGTTTCCCCTTTGAGTTTTTCACAAAAGTCAACTGTTGTTTAACGCTTAATAGTTTGTACCATTCGCAATTACTCTCGTCGCATCTATCTAAAGCAGTTTATTTAATTATTTTGGCCAAACTTTGACTTAAGCCACGCGTCTAAGATTAAGCAAAATACAGAAAAGAAGAAAAAAAACTAAAGACAAATAAATAATGAAATAAAAAACATAAGCGAGCCCGATCAGCAGCAGATGCTGACGAAGTCACTCTCGCTGCCGCTGCCGCTGCCCCCGAACACACCCCCCTCCCCCCTGGCTATAAATCACTGCTGCTCGTCACAGCTCAAGAATTGCCAACGAGCCGTGGTTGGAGACGTTACGAGCGGAGAGCCGAACGCGATTGTCGACATAAATCGGCTTTAAATTTCGGCGTTGTTAACTATTTGAGGCACTGTTGACAGCGAACACCGGAGCACAAGAGCCGAACTCTCATCTCTGTTCGTCAAACTTCGGGTGTGTGCGAATATTTTGAATAGCCGCTTAAAAAGCATTGCCACTCGTGCCGTACCTCCATACGCCGTGCATTCTTCGCGAATCTTGGATGTGCCGTGTGTGTATCCATATAAAGACAGAACCGAACATCCTTTTAGGGATGCTATACGAACTTTAGCGTGTGCAATTCGCCTATTGATTTATGTGTGGTGAAAATTGAACAAAACATAAACAAAAACAATACTAGAACACGTTGAAAGAAATTTCTGGAGTATCAATATATTTCTTTCATCCAATTCAATAAAGGTGAGTGTTCAATCATCAAGGCCAACCTATTCCTTATGGAAATCTCAGAAAGGTTTTATTGGTTGAATTAGAGTTGAGTAAATATTCAAGAGCATACATTAGAAGTATGTTGTTCAAACTAAACGAGTTTTAAAAAGGAACTTAACTTTGCTACAAGGTTATTAAGAACAAATTAGGATGGCTTAACTTAAAGATTAACTTTAAGTATGATTTTAATAAATATTAATTCAAATATATTTGCGATTCGAGCAATTCGAGTTTTACGGAAATGACAAAAACATTAAATTCGTCAAGAATCTAACTAACCATTGTTCGAAGTTGGCGAAAAAAAAAAACAAAAATTGAAATAATACAATTTGAACAAGCTGCAAACGTCAAACCACAATAGTTGTGAATCATTCACATATAGGAAATCACAGATCAGAGATCACAATTATGGAGTGGTGATTACGCTATAAAAATCACGTACCGATAATAATCAAAAATTATGCTAGCCTTAAAAAGCAGACGATCAAAAAGCAGCTGAAGTTAACAATGATGTTAAATAAGCTCGTATAAAATATGCAGATAAGGGACGAGTATTTGATAA
Source organism: Drosophila basisetae (assembly GCA_035041595.1). NCBI lineage: Eukaryota > Metazoa > Arthropoda > Insecta > Diptera > Drosophilidae > Drosophila > Drosophila basisetae. The sequence goes on from JAWNLB010000090.1 coordinate 3,897,096, forward strand.
ATATCAATAAATATAGATAGATAGATAGACAGATAGATAGATAGATGTATAGATATTCAAATAGAGACTGACGACAACTCGGCGTATGCGTAATGAGTTTTGTGCGCCATTTTTCTAAGCGGCTTCTATTCGCTGACAACTTAGTTTCTTTGGCGCACGCCGCACTTATGAATACGAGCCCAGTACATATCGGCATTTAAGTTTATGCATGTACATAAGTACAATGAGTATTGTTGCCACGCATAATGCGAACTGGCAATAAATACATTAGACCAGACCATGCATATAGAACAGTGCCTTCGGTGTGTGGAACGTGATTTCCCAGTCCCAGTCCCAGTCCCAGTCGCAGTCACTGTCGCAGTCACAGTCACATTTTGTTATGCGACAAGTGTCGCTGTTTGCGCTCGCTTGTCGAATCGATCAATGGATGTATCCAGCACAGTGACAAATACAGCTAATGATATAGACACAGGTACACAGGTACAGCGATACAGCTATACAGCTACTGACGTCTGTGTTGGCTTTATTATTATGATTATTGATATTGCCAATTTACTTGTGACGTGCTTTTGGTTGCTGTGCAAAATGTCCGCTCTCTATATATACACTGAAAATAAAACATATATAAATATGTATATATTTCGCATGCGTGTCTGCAAAAAAGAAGCAATCTACAAACCTTACTCAAGTTTCTTCCCCAAAACTAGTTATGATGCGAAAGAACCTCGATCCCACAGCATACATCTAAAAAAAATATCTATATATATAATCGATAGTCTTAACAATAGCATTTTTTATGCATAAGTTATTCTTGGTTATTCAACTATGCTAATAATTCCGGTAAGGATGGTCGCATACTATGCCTCATCGCATCTTAAACAAGGTTAGCTTACTTTTCTATCCATTGGTGGCATTGGTGCTGGCTAAAACAAGTTTCGCTCTAGAAGGGGGGGATTTTGTGATATATGTGAGGCTGCTTGTGGCAACACTCAGTTTGAAGTCGTTCTTCACACGTGCACAATAAATCAAATCTCGAATTGACTTTGTCCGCTTTCTGACAGGAACTTAAGGCAACTTGATCTGAGTGAAGGAAAGTTCTAAATTTCACATGAAGGCTACAAATTAGCAGGTGATATCGGTTTGGCTTTTGTTCTGCCATTTGTATGTCTGAAAATTCGTGGCGTAGTTTTTTTGAATGTGAGCTTAAGCAAAATTCAATTCAAATCTTAATTGTTTGACCCATGCTCGCATGTAATTCAATTTCGATTGAGTGGATGTGCGGCTTTTGCGTGACATTGAACCGAGCCAAGTTATTGACTGTGGAGAACTAAGCGCGAGGCTAAGTCAAAAACACGAAATACTACAACTGCGAAATAAGCCGCCAAGCAACCAATAAGAACACTTTTGTGTTGCTTCAAACAACATGCATATGCTATGAGGTCAACCGGTTGTCGATTCTAAAGAAGCCAACTGTCTGCCAGTGCTCCTCTTACACACACACACACACACACACACGCACACATACACTGCCTTCTCGGGGCAGCCTCCACTGGCAGCTAACTGACTATCCATATAGTCAGTTGCTATAGACCAAAATCAGACAAGCTTGACTTTGAGAATGAGTTGCTGGCTTGCAGCTGGCCATGCTAACAATTGCAATAGCAAAACTGCAATTACCAATAAGACAGACACTATTTTTTTCACACAGCGTGCAAGTCATGCATTTTTAAGTGGCGCTGCAGATTATTTGAGATTTTCACATTTGACAAAACATAATTTTTCATGGTGTTGCGTTCACCTGCATCGGATTCCAAGGTCAGCTGGTAAATAATGCCACAACCTGTAAACAACAATTAACATATTTGGCCAAAGGCGATGGTATCAAGTAACCAAAAAAAATGCACCACAGGGCGTACAAATATGTAGGGCCGTAGAGAAAACAAAAACCAAAAACCAAAAACACAATTAGTATGCATGTGTTCATTTGCCTAACTTTGCGATTTTTTATGGCATGGGTGGCCCGGTGTTAAGCTGTGTAAAAATAGAATCACTTGCATTTGAAATTACCACACTAAATTAAAACGCAAAAATAAAGTAGGTGTATTTTAGGTGACGGCCTTCTCCGTCTTCATTTTCACACTTTGCTCTACACGAAATCGGAAAATAGATTCACTTGTGGTTTTTTGGTTGGTTTGATTCGTTTAAAATCTATTTGCAAGCTTTCTATTAAGCGGAACAAGTATTCCATTTCCAAGTTTTAACATTGAGTCAACCTTTTTGCTTTCGGTAGAACTGTTAATATTTAAGTATGATAAATAATAAGCAACACATATTCGATATATTGCTTTTATTAAAAAAAAAGGAAGTCCAAAAATGATTATTGATTGCCTCTTGAAGTTAACAGAATTGAGTTTATGTATTTTTGTTTTTGTTTTTTGTTATTTAAGCTATTTCTTGTTTTTTTTTTTTTGTTACTTTTTGTTTTCGTTTTGTTTTGCATAACTTCCGGTTTGGTTCGGATTTTTGAAGTAGCTCTGAAGTAGCTCAACTGACGAAGGTCGTTGGCAATGAAGCGGTTGGCTGCTCTGCCAGCAGCTCAGTTAGCAGCCTTAAGCTGGTCCATAATTAGCCGTGCAGCTGGGGATGCCATTTATGAAGAAAGCCATAGAGTATGCTCAGAATAGCAAATGAGCAGCGTTTATGCCGATCCCATTTGCATCTGAAAGCTGCACAAATAATTGAGCAGTCGAAGCCAACTAGCGTTGACAGGCCATTAATAAGGAAGCGACGAGCTGCGGACATGATTCATTTTCTATTCCGTAAACACACATCATGTGCTTCACTAAGATGCTTTCAATGTTTTTGCAGATGGCACCGAATATAATAGGCAGCACCTTTATATTGGCCGAGACAGCCATCGCCGATGCCAACAACAACAAGATGTCAGCAAGTGGCTCGCCTGCGCCGGTTAAGCAAACACCAGCAGCCCCAGCGAAAACTGTGGCACCTGTGGCAACTGCCACGCCACAACCGGCCGAAGCTAAACCCTTCAAAGTCCAGATCGTCTGGCACAACATTTTGCTGTTTATCATTCTCCATTCGATGGCCCTATATGGCCTGTATTTGATAATTGCCGAGAGTGCCTACCTCGAGATTCTGCCCAGTGAGTATCAGTATCAGCGTGTGTGACTGAGGCTGATTAACTAATTAATCCACATTTATTTTAAACATTTTTCGTCACCTGCAGTATATCTGTTTTCGTTCCTCGGCGGCTTGGGCATCACTGCTGGAGTGCATCGCCTGTGGTCGCACAAGGCTTACAAGGCGAAGTTGCCGCTGCGCATCTTCCTCATGCTGTGCCAATCGTTGGCCTTCCAGAACAGCATCTGGGAGTGGACACGCGATCATCGTGTGCACCACAAGTTCACGGACACACACGCCGATCCCCATAACTCACGACGCGGCTTCTTCTTCGCCCACATGGGTTGGTTGCTGTGCAGGAAGCATCCCGATGTTGGCTCCAAGGGCAAATCGATCGATATGAGCGACATTGAGCAGGATCCCGTCGTCATGTTCCAAAAGAAGTGAGTTCGCATCAGCTGGTGTTGGAGATTGAGATATTAACCTGATTTTACTCTCAGATACTACTTTGTGGTGATGCCAATTTGCTGCTTCATTTTGCCCATGATGCTGCCTTACTATTTGATGGGCTCCTCACTGATGGTGTGCTTCTTCAGCTGCTCCATGCTCCGCTACTGCGTCTCACTGCACGGCACCTGGCTGGTGAACAGTGCTGCCCACTTTTACGGAATGAAGCCATACGATGTGAACATTAGCTCGGTTAACTCAAAACTGGTGTCAAACATCACCTTTGGCGAGGGATGGCACAACTATCACCATGTGTTCCCCTGGGATTACAAAGCAGCTGAGCTGGGCACCTACAACGGCAACTGGACCACCGCTTTCATCGATCTGATGGCCAAGATAGGTAAGCACTCAAAACGCTTTATATGCACTCCACAATATTTAACTGATATCTTTTTGCTATATGCAGGCCAAGCGTATGACTTGAAGTACGTCTCCCAGGAAATGGTCTATAAGCGACTCAGGCGCACTGGCGATGGCAGCCACATAGCTGCCTTGCTGGATGCCAACAACAATGATGTGAAGGAGAGCGCACCAACGAATGAGATGGTTGTACATCTGGACCATGATCTGGAGGAGAATGCGGTGTGGGGCTGGGATGATAAGGATATTAGCGAGGAGGATCGCAAGGGCGCCTCGATTGTTAACAAAGAACAACAGTGTAAACAGGAATAATTGTAGAGAATGTTCATTGCGTCTCGATTGCGCTAAATAGCAACATAACTAAATATGCGAACCTCTTTCCGGCCAGAAAATTGGGAACGCAGTATTTAATTATCACTGATTGATTGCCTAAACTCCAAAAATATTATGTTTGTCACAAAGCGGAGCAAGTCCGCTTGATACCGAACTGTTGATTGGTTAGTTGGGCGCATCGGGCGCAATAAGATTATAAATGGCTTCAATTCCAAAAAAAAAATAAATAAAAAGCAAAACAAACAAACAAACATAATAAACATTACAGCACGATCAAATAACACAAGACCATATTCGAGATTAGTTCAAATTGCTGCTGTAAAATTGTGAAAATAAGATATAATAACCACAACAACATTTTTATATTTTTGTGTAATTTGATACATTTTTTTTTGCTACTTATTTGCAAATTGAACAAATTGACCCTATAAATATGTAACATATGCTTAATGACGCAAGAGGTTCTAGAATTAGGTGAACATTTTAAGTTTAACATTTAAGTGTCCAATCTTAAATGAGTGTACATTGTTTTTAGTTATTAGGTGTGTAGGATATTAAGCTTTAAGTCTACTGTATATTTAATAATAACAAAATGTAGAAACAAAAATCCGAGAAAAAAAATCGCTAAAATTCCAAAAAATATATAAGTGTTCTTTTTCTTATACACATTACTACATACAATTTTGCTCAGCTCATTAAATATTATACTATTCAGGAAATTCAGGAAATCAGAAAACCTATCTTAACATTAATTAAGAAAGAAAAAAAGACATTTAATTGTCATTTAAAATATTTTGCATATTTTGAATCGCATTAAACAGAGCTCTTAACAACGATTGCTTTCAGTTTCAGGTTCAGATTGCTTCTCGAAAACTACACCGTATGTGTGGCGTCTTCAGTTTAGCCGGGAAGCAGACTTAATGTCTGTCGAATTCTTGACTGTATACACATACATACATTCACATATAGATATATATAAAATTATATATGTATGTATTTCTTAATGTGAAACTAGTTGGCTTAGATTTGTTGCCCGAGTCGAGCGCACGCGCACATATTATTAATATGCTTAAAAAAAATCACACTGAACACTATGACTTAGTGAATAACTAAAAATTCATTTTTAGAACTGACGTAAAAAATATTTATTTGCGTCTGAAATGAAATACACTTATATCTTTAATTTCATTAATATCATATTGTTCTGTTTTGATCCAAGGTTTTTTGAATATCTGTGCGTCCATCATATTTTCTTACGAGTTTCTCAGCTTACAATATAAATCGCTCAACCAGAATTTGTAGGCATCTATGAAAGCCAGCTAACAACAAATATTTACGCGTTAATATTGAAAAATGTCCAGACACAGAAAGGTCAATCGAGGTCGAAATATATTTACGTAAGAAAGACAATGCTTGGCAGTCGCATATTGCGTTCCCAAAATCTTACCAATGATAAATGACTTAAACTGTGATTGGCTTATATTATCCTGATCTTGATCTTGCCTAAGGCAGGCAAATATATTTACTTAGCCATATTGCATATTGCAGTACTGAGTAAGGTCAAATAATTCGAAAACAATAAAGATATATCATCTGTTTTTTTTAGTTATATTATAATTGCTACTTACTCTTGGAACTGGAAGCTCAATACGGTTTCTATTTTAAAAGGGAAAAATTTTCAATTTTCGTAAATCGGAGAATGAAAACTGAAAGCCAACAAAGATAAACAAAACACATCGGCAAAGTTGAGTAAACTAAAGCCATACAGCATAGGACAGCCTTTATTATTGGGGAAGCGAGTGAGTAAGTAATTGAGAATTTGTTAATCTGAATGGATTTGGTTCAGTGAAAGCCATCGGTGTAACCATAGCTGATGTGCTGCGGCTGGTTGGCGGCGCTGGAGGCTGAAGCGGAGGAGTAGGCATAGAGCATGGCGGCCAGGAAGGCGCCATTGTTCATGAAGAGCGACAGAATTGTGGCCATTTTCAGCGTGGGCAGCAAAAACGGCAAAAGACTGCCCAGCAGAATGGCAGGCAACACTAGAATGGGAACAGCGACTTGCATCATTGTTGTCTTATAAGATTGCTTCTTTTTGCGCTTGTTGAGCAGACCACCGCCGGCACCGGCGTCCACTGCACTTCCTCCACCATGCCCGCCCTGCTGCTTGGAGTCGCCTTCCGCCTCCGGTTCGTAGGTCTCAACGCTGGCACTGGTGCCACCAACGCCTCCCGTCATCGACGGCAAATTCATGAGATTCAGGGGCAGATCCTCAGTGTCTCGTCGACGGGCTCTTCCCATGCGTGGCTTATTCGCTACAAAGGCAACAGAGGCCAGGTCAGCCACAGATCTTTCCTCCCATCGGCCAGCTACTCACCCTTCTTTAGTGTAAACTTCAGTTTGTTCTCCTTGCTGGGCACAATCTTGACCAGCATGCCGGGCAGGAAGTGAAGCTTGATATCGCAATGCTTGAAGAAGCGCTGAAAATTTTGAACCAGTCGCTGATTCAGCTCCTTCTCCGACATCTCCTTGTACTTATCCGCTATCAGGCTGCCCAGTTGCGTCTCCTCGCCAAAGAACTGGTCCATAAAGTCCCTGGTGAGATTGCCAGTCTGTGGCAGATGTCGGCGCTCCTCCAGCTTTTGCAGCACAAACAGCTTCGTGCAGCGCAACATACTCGACTCACGCAGACACTCATAGATCCGCATCGGTATGGACGAGCCATATTTTCGTGTCACGCAGTTGTAGCTCGTGTCATCGCAAGTTTTAAGCGCGCGCTGCAAAGTATGCAAATTAAATAGATTTAGTGATGAGTGTGTGGATAGCGACAGATATAATGAAGTTCGCACATATTCGAAGTTTAAAAACTATACACGTGAAACTCAAGTTGGGCTGCCTTGATTTGCATTTACCCACAAATACTGACACATTTTAAAGTATTCTTTTTAATCAGTTTATATTTTAATTCATATAACTCTTTTTTTTTATTACCCAATCTATAGCCTCTATAAGGGTAATTCCTAAGAGGATATGCACAGCAATAAGAGTGGCACGCATTCTAAATTGTATATTTTACAATGGTCTATCAACTTGCTGATGTTTTGCCAACTTTTAGTCTCGATCTGGGCACAACTGCACGGGAGCAGCCACAGCGTCAAACTGAATGCACCACCAAGATCACAGTCACAACAATCCTGGCCAGCAATTTTCTTAGTCGCTTTCGTCTGTGGCCGACTGTTGCCAACTGGTTTTGCACATGCCACAGCTCGTGGCGGGCTACAGATTTAGTTCACCGGGTCAAATTGGAACCGATGCTGTTTGCGTTTGCTGTTTGGCTCACGTTGTTGCCCCATTTGACTGACTTATTGCCGCCCCAAATTGCAATACGAGAGAATTCAATATCAGATTAATAAACATTGGGATTATCACATAAGAATTTACTGCCAAGTTTCGATTTGAAAACTGGCCTTATCACAGCACTTTGACTTTGTTATTTTATTACAAAGGAGTCCCTTACCCCCAGATAAGATATGAGCGAGTATAGATTGGAAACTTGTCAAGTGTAGACAATTTAAAATGGTTGCAAAGTGGAACAATTGCAGCCGGACTTAAACTGGTTGACAATTAGTCGACTCGTTCAGATGGCTAACTAAGCGATTCGCTTTAATTAACTATCGGTTAATCAAGTGAGAGTTTATTAATATGCCACTCTCCGTAATGAGATGTAAGTGCTACCCACTAGAAGCAGAGAAATTCATAGACAACAATTATGGTTTCTTTCGATTTTTTTGCTCTTCTTTCTGTCTATATTTGACTAAGTGCGACCTATATTGAAATGGTCAGACTTTCTATACGTGCTGGGGCGGCGCACACGTTTCCAAAACTGGACTCAGTGCGGAAGAACCGTAAATCGTGTACGGCTCTGAGTTGCATACCAAATAAGAGCCACATATAAATTTCACTTTTCATAAGAAGTCAGACAAAAAAGAAAAACAAAAAACAAACTGAAAATATTTGATTTGTTTGTCGTAAATATTGATTGGTCAGTCAATAAAATCGATGCGTTTCAATTCTTGCGTTTTGTATTAAATAAATTGTAAATAAATAATTTAAACTACACTTAAATTATTATTTGGTTGCACGCTCGCTGAGGTATAATTTGGCCTGCTACCAGCTCGCTAAGTCACATCCCATTCTCAGGAATACAGGACTACCCTCTACCACTCCTTCTCCAGCCAGACGGGCTGCTGTGTGTGCGAGTGGGAGTAGACAACGGGAAGGGGAGCGGGCGCAGCCGTATATGCAGCGGCGGCGTGCACGGGCAGAGCACGGGACAGCATCTGACCGATGGCCAGCACGAGTAGGATGACACCCACACCCAGACCCTTTATCGAGACAACAGTCAGCGCTGCCAGCAATGTGGTAATAACGCCCACAACAAAGGCGACCGGCACCAAGGCAAAGCTAATGCGACGCAGTAAATGATGCCCAAAGGTGCGACTTTCTGCAAGAGCAAATTTTTAGCAAGATATTAAAAAAAAAACAATATATATTTATAGATTAATCGCAAAACTACTGACCAGTCACATCCGCGTCGGAGTTGTTGTTGGCCAGCTGCTGACACCAGGCCAAATCACACAGCAGACACAGGCAGAGCAGCGAGAGGGCAAATTTCTGAGCGGCAGCCATTTTGAATGAATATTCCGGTTTTAGTCCTTTGTCGATTCGCTTAATCCCTTAGTTTGGCACACTCTTCACTGCTCCAGCACTGGCAGACAATTGAATGTGCTGCTCACATTGACATTGGCTTTTATGAGGGCGTAGGTATTGGTCAGTTTGGTTACTCGACCAGCTACTTAGCCAGCTACTTGACCGATTGGCTACTTGGCCGATTGGCTACTTGGCTACTTGGCTACTTGAAATGCGACAGCCGGACGCCGCACGAACGTGCGCCAAAACAAGCAATTCGTGCTATGGCTATGTGGAATGCTCCAATGTTGCCGCGTTGCCGCGTTGCCGCTCGATGCCCAATCTGTCTGCTGCACACTTTTTTTGTGATTCTTTTCTTTTATTATTGAATATACATATGCATACACTTTATCATTATTTTCACCGAGCATGCAACTGTGCGTGCCCTTTAAGGGGCACGCGGCACCCGCCACACTTTTTTGGCTGCTTTTTCCATGTTGCACTTGGTGCTGCGACAAAGTCTTGGACTTGGGGCATTCTTTCACGACGCGTGTCTATATATTGAGGACAGTCCATTCGCTTTCGTTTCTATTTACATTTTTTTTTTTTGCGCGCCGTATAAGTTAATGAGTTAAGCCAGCTAATTGGCAGGAGGGCAGCGCATTTCAATTACATACGAGTATACGATAAATTTATGATTTACCTGCTCATTGATAAACACACTTACATTGCAATTGGTTGAAGTTTGCAATTCACTTTCATTACGAACGGTTCGACCCTATAGAAGGAACGCATTGTCTAGTCAAGAAAAACTACTAAATATGAATAGAAAATTGAAATAACAAACTGGTGCACATAATTGATAATGGTTAGCAATACTGTCTACATTATTCTGAGAATTGACTGAACATTTACTCAGAATCAGCTTACAACGGGTTTAGAAAAACTGCTGTGCTGCTGTGTGAAAGTCGTTAGCTAAAACACCAAATATGGTAAGCGGATTTTTCATTGCGCAAAAAAATAAATACATTTACTTTCTAGCCTTAGTCTAAGCAAAGCACCAGCTCCTAATTCAGCCAAAGCTGATCAAATCAAAGCAGTCGCAGAAGAAGAGCACTTTTCTAGCCACTTCTGTCAACAACTTTCTCATGCGTTAGTCGTCAGAGCTAATTGCATTTTGGTTATGGCTAAGAGAATCTCAAACACAAAGCGACCGTTAGCACACCTTAGACTTGACCAGATCAGGCTACTTAACGATTCCATATTATTATTTATGGCTAATGGCCTGCGAATGGTTAGCTGGAGGTAGCTGCGTCTATGGTGGGGGGAGGGGTAATTGTGTGTACAGCAATTACAGCTAAAAGAAATCATTGAGCGAGTTCAATAAGAAATTGCAGGCCTGCTCCAGATATCTTTTCAAGTTTGGACCAAAACAACAAACAGTAAACAGCGGCTGCTGGCCAATTTAATCGAGGAAGATTCAGAAGAAAGAGCGCAAGAATCGTGTTCTGGCCACAAGTTGCAATAGAGCAAGCCAAGTGACACACAAGTCTAGAAGCTGACTGTGCCCAATTCCAATGCCAATTCCAGCTGTATGCTGCCAGTTCTAGCGGCTTTCCTCTGGAGGCTGCCACAGCAATAGCAATAGCAACAGCAACAGCAACGGCAACAGCGACAGCAGCAATTGCAGCAGCAGCAACAGTTGCTGAGTTGATAAAATGAATGTTGAACGACGATCGTGCCACATTTTGTGGCTGGTCACCGCGTGGTAAACACACACCCAGCAGCAGCAGCAACAGCACGAAGAAAAAAAAAACTATACAGTTTCCTGGTGCAACAGTGATATGCGTTAGAGATGAGCACCCTTGTGAGATTCCTAATGTTTTTCGCGCTATGCGCAACATTGGCCAACAGTCAGGATACCAGCGAGGCTGCATCGAGTCCGGCTTCCGACGATACCACAGAGGCGGGGCGTGGCCTGGCCAGTAGCAGCTATGAGCCGAACGGAAAGCTGGCGCTGAAGAAGAACTCGCACATCTACATGGGCATCTACAAGAACTACAAGAGCACCTATCTGGGCAACAAGACAACCAGTGAATACAAGAAGCGTTTGCGGGATCGCATCAATGGCGCACCGCAGCCAAGTCAAGTAACTGACTACCAGGAGCTGGAGCAGGATGAGCCGCAGCAGCAGCAACAGGCTGTGGATGATGTGCTGGTGCAGGAGCTGCGCAGTGAAGCAGATGCCGAAGCGCTGCTGGAGGCGCAAACCGAGACGCCCATCTATGATGAGAACGAAACGGCGGCAGGCAAGAAGCGACGCAAGCGTAAACGCAAGAATCGCAATAACGAGAAGAAATTGGGGGAAGGCAGCCAATCGGAGGGGGATGAGCCTGTGGAAAACAATGTGGAGCTGTACCATGTGGGACCAGGTCTCAATGTCAGTCTGGACATGAGCAATGATATTGTGCGTGTGAAATTGGATGGCGAGAATCTCAGGGAGATTATTGGTGCACGCTGGCTTGTCACGGACAACAGCGAGGAGGGTGAGTCACATTGTGTTGCCACCTAATATATCAGATACATCATGGTTACCGAATTACAGGTCGTGGCAAGAAGTACGATATGATCACAAAGGTGCTGCCGCTGTTTATACTACCATTTCTCATACAGTCAGCGATTGTGCCGTTTCTGGTGACCAAGTTGAAGCTGCTGCTGGTCAAGTCCATTTTGGTGGGTAAGCTGGCCATATTCTTGCTCATACTCTCGGCCATCAAGAACAGCAACAAAATGATGCAATCCTACGAGGTGGCACCCTCCTATTGGGCCAGCGAGCCGAGCCGAAGATCCGAACTGGCAGCAGCCGCCTCATCAGCGGCCGCAGCTTACAATGGCTATCGGGTGGAGGGGAAACCCACCACCTGGGTGAATTAGAGAGAGACTTTAGACAGCTAGTTGAACAAAACACACACAGGAACACACTCAAACAAACACACACAAACCAATTGCAATAAGTTTCACATTAAGTTATATAATATGAAAAAATAAATAAAACAAATCGGCTGCGTCACTGTGCTTTTGCAGCTATGAAATGGAATCATTTAAACATTCGAGATGATGATGCACCTGGAAAAATAGAAATATCTTTGGCATTGTAGGAAAAATGACAGCATTGAAAAACATACTGACGATATTTATAGTTCTGTAATCACTATTGTCAGATTAAATATACCTGGAAAAATGTATTAAGTTTTGGCCTTTATAAAAAATATGATTTGTCGTTTTTATGGTTTTTCAATTGTATTTTTATTTCGTTTGTTTGAGCAATAAATTAAGTATGACATGGGTACAAATAAATTAACTAAAGTCTAAAGTCGGAGTAAATAATTGCACCTGTTGCGAGGTTCAACCAGCGCCCACAAAAGATAGCTCAGTCTCTCTCTCTCTCTCTCTAAATCTGTCTGTCTTCCTCTAAAAGCAGCTGTATTGTCGCTCCAGTTGAATACAAGTATCACACTGCAATCGGAATCCCCAGACGAGTTTGCAGTTGCAACGTCGCTCGTTGCGCACATTTTGGGAACGGACGCGGAATCCACAGACGCGACAGAGCTGCTGGCAGGAGAGACGCTCATCGACAGCGGTGCCACTGCCACTGTGCTTGCTGCACTGGCGCCCACGTGTGCCTGCCCAGCGATTATTCTCCTCCGGCTGGCAGTAGTTGGGCGAGTCCTGCATGTAGACGAACGTGTCGAGAGGTATATTCTGCCACATGATCTTCAGGTTGCTGGTGGTTGTGTCCAGCTGTATGGCATCGTCGTACATATGCAACAGATCCTGTGCGATAGCCTCAAAGGATTTGAGCGCCGGCAAACACTGCTCCTTCAGGCAGTTGCCCTGTGCATTATGCTGTTTGCAATGGCACTCCAGTTCCAGTGATTGCTTCATCAAGGTACCAACCACACGCAGATTGTGGCCAACGGCACCTGTTCCAACGCCGTATCGCTGCTGATAGAGCTGCAGCGCCTTCTCTGGCTCATGGGCACAGGGCACATTGAGGGCATTCTCGCTGCAGCCGCATCCGGCAATGATCCCATTGGCGCAGTCCATTGTCAGTTTATGCAAAATAGCTGCCGTGGCAATGGCTGTCACATAGACATCTTCGCGATCCATCTCCTGGGCAATGGGTGGATCTGTGCGTCGCTTGATAAAGTCACGACTGGGGCAGTTCCAGCGTTGCCATTTGAAGCTCTCTTGACAGCTGGTCATGGCCTGCTCCAGGCTGCTGCTGCTGATGGCTTCCCAAGAGAGTGGAGTCTGGAATTGGGTGTACTGGTAGTAGTTGCTCATCGGCTCCACAATGGTGGCTGCCGTTGCGGTGCTGGCAATGCTCAGGAGTATTTGAATTATGTAGTACATGGTGTTGTCACGTTGTGTTCTCGTTGCTGTCGTTGGCTCGACTGTGTGCTGAACGGATCCTGTGGCATGCTTTTATACGAAGTCGCTGTGGGTATGTCTCCGTGGGAAATACGGAGACTGGTCAAAAAACCGGAAATTTGAGTTTTTGTCCACTTGGGACTTTTTGGCATATAACACAAAACTCCCAGCGCCCGCAACAAATAACCCAACAGACACACCCAGGTCGACGCAATTACGGAGCAGCCCAATTTTTATTCCTGATGTCTACCTGCTCTCTCCATCGATCTCCGGCAAAGTCGATCCTGGCTCCGATCAACTTTCCCACGCTTAGGCAGGTAGAGCTCAGGCTCACGTTCATGAATGAACTTCAATCGATTCCATTCATTTTCATGGACTTCCCAGCGGTTCGAAATCAATGCTTAGGGCACAGAGTTTTGGGATGAAAATTTGAAACGTGCTCGGGTCGTAGTCTTGTGTTTTGCCAACTCGGCTGGCAAAGCCAATTATCTAACAAAACATATGACAAATAACATAATTGGGAAAATTAATTGCGTTTTGCGGTAAACGGCTGTGAATCCGTTCCAGCTTGTGTTGCCATCATTAATTTTTTCGTGGTAGTTTCAGCCAAAAGTAAATGCTGTGTTTGGCAAATTACATGATAGCAATATAATTCCATATTTTTCATCAACTATAATACGCTGATAACGCGTTTGTTTGTGGTCATTATAAATATTCCTATCAATGTCATATGCATAGGCAATACTTCATGTTAGTGGATTTTGTACACGCTGTCTTTAGTAATACAATTGCTATTTTATACCAAATATCAGCGTCTATGAAGCAAGGCACACTTCTGGCCTGATAAAGTCAGTGTATAATTTTGACAAACGCTGAAAAACATACGCGGAATTTTGGTTATTTGGGTTTTGGCACAATGAAAATACCAACTCTCTAATTAGGCCGAGAGAATCCCAGACCGGAAAAGGGTTTTTTAAGTACCTAAGGCGCCGGGTAATACGCAAATACAAAAGACGTCAGCGATCTGCCCGATCGATCAGGTAGTCGATGTGGGTGAAATTTTGCTCAATTGGCCCAAACACAAAACTACTCGACATATTCACACATATGGGCGTCGGCACTATGGAAAATTGGCCCGCTGGCGCCGGGAGTTTCTAAAATGCCAAAGACTCGGGAAAAATGCGCAGATTTTTCATGACATTTGGAAGTGTGTTAATCAATGCTTTAAAAATCGAATTTGCGATCCGGCGCAAAAAGTCGAGTGGCCCATTAAATTGTCAGATCGCTGAAGTATACATACTTATGTTGGGAATCGGTACGGGGACGGTATTATCATAGATTAGTCATTGCTTTGATTAGATTAACTATCAGTATTGTTCAATTAAGATAAAGTCGTTGAAGTAAGGCTGCATATAGCAAAGCGCTGAGTGTCAACACTCAGTTGCGGTTTCAATGTCGGCCGCATTGGATTAGCCCATCAAATCAAATATGATAATAACGGCGAAGTTGGTGAGCATTTGCTTGGGCGTCGCTTTGACAGCCTTCACCATCTCCACCATTGTGCTGGCCGTGCAGAAGGCCAACTTGCAGGATGACCTGCGCGATGCACGGGAGAAACTCGATTTGCTCGAGGGAGGCTTCACATCCACAACGGCATTGCCATCAAGTACCCCCACCACCACAGGGCCCGGCACCGGGACCACAGAATCGCCTCCGGAGAAGATTAATTATCGATTGCCGACTGCTCTGACGCCCACCAACTATGATCTTACTTTGCTTCCGAATATTGATATGGGCACGTTTAGTGGTATGGTGATTATCTATATAACGGTAAACGAGCCAACCGATCAGATAATATTGCATTCGCTCTATTTGGACATAAAGAATGTATTAGTCTACGATACCGGGAACTCGAGTGTGATTGTCGAGGATTTCACTTTCGATACAGTTCGAGAGTTCCTGATCATCAATTTGAACACGAAGTTGACTGTCGGATCTACTGTCCAGCTTTATATCGAATTTTGGGGGAATATGGCCAACAAAATTGTGGGCCTGTACAGTTCCTCATATGTGAAGGCCGATGAGACACGCAAAACGATTGCGACCTCCAAATTTGAGCCAACCTACGCACGACAGGCATTCCCATGCTTCGATGAACCCGCTTTGAAGGCCACCTTTGAGATCAAACTGATGCGTCCGACGGATGGCAATTATCATGCGCTGTCTAACATGAATGTCGATGTTGAGACTGATGAAGGCGCCATCACCGAGGTGATGTTTGCCAAGAGTGTGCCCATGAGCACATATCTGGCCTGCTTCATAATCTCCGATTTTCAGGCCAAAACGGTGAAGATCGATACGAAGGGCATTGGCAACGCTTTCGATATGGGCGTCTATGCAACGCCCGAGCAGATCGATAAGGTTGATTTTGCCCTGAATGTGGGCAAGGGGGTCATTGAATACTATATCGATTACTTCCAAATTGAGTATCCCCTACCCAAATTGGACATGGCTGCCATACCAGACTTCGTATCGGGCGCCATGGAGCACTGGGGTCTGGTCACCTTCCGTGAGACCTCGCTGCTGTACGAGGTGGCCACTAGCTCGACAGTAAATAAGCAGCGCATTGCCAGTGTTATTGCACACGAATTTGCGCACATGTGGTTCGGAAATCTAGGTGGGTAAACTGATAATGATAAGAATTTTTGTGCTTAGCTGATATTATTGTTCGTTTTTCGTAGTTACCATGCAGTGGTGGAATGATTTATGGCTAAACGAGGGCTTTGCCAGCTTTATTGAGTATCTGGGTGTTAATTCCATATTTCCCGAGTGGCAAATGGTAAATGGTTTAAGCCAAATATTTTAACTCAATCAATTTTTTCGTATTCATAGAATTTTAATTTATAGCGTGATCAATTTATTGTGAGCACTTTGCACGGAGTGTTTAACTTGGATGGCACTCTGGGCTCACATCCCATTATACAGAAGGTTGAGAATCCCGATCAGATAACGGAAATCTTTGACACTATTACGTATTCCAAAGGCTCCTCTCTCGTTCGCATGTTGGAAGACTTTCTTGGCGAGCCAATCTTCCGTCAAGCGGTCACAAACTATTTAAATGAATACAAATACAAAAGCGCCGTGACTGCCGACTTCTTTAGCGAGATTGATAAGCTGGATCTGGAATACAATGTGACGGATATTATGTTCACATGGACTGTGCAGGTGTGTGTGAAGATCTTGAGGCTGTGCAGCATTCCCACGAGTTGGGAATTTGCATATAGCAGTTAAACCCATTTTATGGCTTTCGTTGTAGATGGGTCTGCCCGTGGTCACGATCGAAAAACTCTCGGACACTGAATACAAATTGAAACAGAAGCGTTTCTTGTCCAATCCCAATGACTACCATGAAGACCACGAGCCCTCAGAATTCGAGTGAGTTGTTCATCTTTATCTAACTCTCGTTCACTGATTATCTGATTACAAATTTCACACATATATTATTTATTATAGCTATCGCTGGTCCATACCCATAACATATACGACCAGCGCGAATCCTCAAGTACAGCGAGACTGGTTTTACTACGATTATGGCGAAGGTAAGTGCGAATACATCATCTATATTCCACTCGAGTTGTTGTATCAAATTGATGTATCAAATAAAATTTGCCTTGCAGTGATTATTAAGTTACCCGCCGCAGTACAGTGGATCAAGTTTAATCACGATCAGGTTGGCTATTATCGCGTCAACTACGATCAGGCATTATGGCAATCATTGGCCAATCAAATGGTATCCAAACCAGATGCCTTCAGTGCTGGAGATCGTGCCTCCCTACTGAACGATGCATTCGCTTTGGCGGATGCCACACAGCTGCCCTATGAGGTTGCCTTCGACATGACCAAGTATCTGGACAAAGAGGTCAACTATGTGCCCTGGAGCGTGGCTGCCTCCAAGCTGACATCACTGAAGCGCACCCTCTACTACACCAGCACCTTTGTCAAGTACAAGAAATACGCAACTGCTCTGATCGAACCCATCTACACATCGCTCACCTGGACCGTGGGCGAGGATCATTTGGACAAGTGAGTACGATTGTGCGCCTAAGACGCAGTTATTGGGGAATCTTATAAGGGGCAAGTCTTAGTGAGAATTTCTGAAATTTCGATCTTTTCAATATAATACTATTTATGATAAATATAGTGTGAAACTTTTCAATAGAAGGTGCTTCAGAATAGGGTCTGAGGCCACTAGTAGCTTGCTTTAAAGTTAAAAAACACACAAATTAAAAAATTGCATCGAAATCTGAATGTAGATAGTTCCACATCTGAATGTAGAAGTCATAAAATATTGATATTCGTACCCTATCTATAACTGTATTCATGTAGCCGTCTACGTGTGACTGCCTTGGGTGCTGCCTGTTCTCTGGGTCTGGATGCGTGCCTGACTGAAGGAGGTCAGCAATTCAAGATTTGGCTGGCCACTCCCGACAAGCGGCCCAGTCCCGATGTGCGCGATACCGTCTACTACTACGGCATGCAATCGGTGGGCAATCAGGAGATTTGGGAGACCGTCTGGGATCTGTTTATCAGCGAATCCGATGCCAGTGAGAAATCGAAGCTTATGTATGGTCTGTCGGCTATACAGGAGCCGTGGCTGCTTCAACGCTACATTGACCTGGCCTGGAACGAGGAGTATGTGCGTGGTCAGGATTACTTTAGCTGCTTAACCTACATCTCGTCCAATCCCATGGGTGAGTCGCTTGTGTGGGATTATGTCCGCGAGAACTGGCTGCAGTTGGTCGCTCGCTTTGGTCTCAACGAGCGTTACTTGGGCAGTTTGATACCATCGATAACTGAGCGCTTCCACACCCAAACGAAGCTCGAGGAAATGGAGCAATTCTTTGCCAAGTATCCCGAGGCGGGAGCCGGCACTGCCGCCCGAGTTCGTGCTCTGGAGACGGTCAAGAACAACATCGTCTGGCTGGCTGAAAATCTCGAGAGTGTGGATGCTTGGCTCGACAAGCAGGATAAACAGCTAAGCTAGAATGGCCCTAAAGCATATTACTGGCTTTTGAACTCACCGAATTACCATTGTAAACTAACATACTTTGTCCACATAACCAAATAAAGATACTGATATAGACAACACAAAAAATAAAAGCATAAAAACTCAATACAAATATAGCTCTATAAATTATCAGAACTGGGCAGCAAAACCAATGATAACGTAGAAATTCGAAGTTAACGATTCCAAGATTCTCTGCATTAAAACCTCTCCAAATAATTGGATATACAATTATTTGTACAAATGTACTTTAAACTTAACTATAAATATTTGTACACAATTATAGCTTGAGAAATAAACATATTACACAAAAATGTTTTGCTTAATCTTTAATGAAGATCTTAAATAGCACTTACTAAAATTAGTTTATATTATATTTGGTGAATGTTGTGGAATCCAGTGGATGAACCAGGTTTATATTCACATTTTTCAAAATGTTCAAGATATAGTTAATATAATTTTCAAAATCAGCAACTACAAAATTTGTATATATTCAAAATTTGTTGGTAGGAGGGAGTAACTTTATTATTTATGGTCTCAGTCTGAAGGTAATCATAATTGGTATTTATAAAAATTGGCGTACAAAATGCCAATATACTCTGTTTCTCCACTGGTAACAGGGCATAAACAGGAATTGATAAATATATCAGTATCATGTTTTTGCTTTTGGATATGTCCGACATTTAGTAATTTGCACCAATCTAATTACTATTCCGCCTATATCAACCGGGAAAACAATTTTTAGCACTATCAGAACATGTTACCCATAATGTAGCCCATTCAAGTGCCCATAATAATATATTATAAATAATCATATTTATTGACTAATTTATATGGTCACAGCTAATGCCATGAGCGAGCCAAATGTGAAGCCAATGTCTTTAGTTAACCGTTGTCGCTCGACCGGCTAAGATGCATATAACGGACAATTGGCTGCGAGTGGTATTGTTTTGGTGCGTGGCCACAACGATAGTTGTCGCCGAGCAACGCACACAAGAGGGGAAGCGTACAGTATTCGAGGAGGTAAGAGGTGGGAGCTATGAAAAGTTGGATTGCTTATCACACAATAGCCTATTTGCTATTCACACAGATTGATTATCGTCTGCCGACGGCACTTGTGCCCACGCACTACTCTCTGCATCTGCATCCGGAGCTGGATACGGGAAACTTTACGGGTCAGGAGCGCATCTCCATAACAGTGTTGGAGGCAACAAATCAAATCATTTTACACTCCCACAACTTGGACATTGGCAGCGTTTATGTGCTGAACAACGAGGTGACCAGTTATGAGTTGGACGAGCTGCGTCAGCTGCTGATCATCAACTTGCACGGGGAGCTGGAGGTGGATGCAGTTATTACGCTTGGCATCATTTTTTCAGGAAAAATGCGCAACAAATTAGTTGGATTATACAGCAGCAGTTATGCGACGCCTGCGGGGCAGCAGCGGTAAGTGATAGTTGCAACTGCCTAAAAGCATGTAACACATTTTGATATATATATTTTTTTTTGGTGACCTCCATCAAAATACATATTTTATTTATTTATGTCATGCTCACTGATGAGCTCAGCAGATGAGGCATTCAGCTCGCTTAAGCTTATGCTATTATTTACATATTTATGTTTAAGTGGCGTTTCCTAACGAATTCTAATGTAGTTGCGACAGTGAGGATATCAGTATCATATAATATGTTCAATATTAGTATTATGATAGTTATATGCTGTCTTCTGTGAAAATGATTATTTACATATAAGTAAATATTTTGAGGGGCTATTGTTCATTTGTTGATACCAATTCTATGTTTCTTCTTTGAGTTCCTTTTATTTCTCATTGAAATATTATAGAAGTCAGGTAGTAATCTTTTAGTAGAGAGTTTTTGAACGAATTGATGAACGACTATTGGAAGCGGATCGTTTTTATTGATGAATGTGATACTAGTTTCTTATATATTGTTTATATTGTAGCAACATTGCGACTACAAAATTTGAGCCAACTTATGCGCGCCAGGCATATCCATGCTTCGATGAACCCGCCATGAAGGCCACCTATGAGATCAGCGTTGTGCATCCCACTTCCGGTAACTATCATGCACTGTCCAACATGAACCAGGTGGACACGATGTTACTGGGCGAGAACACGATGGCCAGCTTTGCCACCAGTGTGCCCATGAGCAGCTATTTGGCCTGTATCATTGTTTCCGACTTTGACTCGGAGACCAGCACGGTGAATGCAAATGGCATTGGCGAAGACTTCGAGATGCGCGCCTTTGCCACTCCGCACCAGAAGAGCAAAGTGACATTTGCATTGGGATTTGGCACAGCAGTCACAGAGTACTACATTCAATACTTCAAGGTGGCGTATCCACTGCCCAAGTTGGATATGGCTGCCATTCCCGACTTTGCCTCGAATGCCATGGAGCACTGGGGTCTAGTCACATATCGTGAGACTGCTCTCCTCTATGATGAGCAGATTAGTTCCACGCTGAATAAGCAGTCGGTGGCTAGTGTACTGGCTCACGAGATTACTCATCAGTGGTTTGGCAATCTGGTCACCATGAACTGGTGGAATGATATCTGGCTAAACGAGGGATTCGCTCGCTTCATGCAGTACAAGGGCGTCCATGCTGTGCATCCCGATTGGGGAATGGTAAGTTGAAATGGGGCAATAGTATATAGAATAACATTTCATTTTATTTGGCTTAAATGCTTTGTTCCAAGGCGTAACGAATAACTGCTTGGCATTTACAAAATCCAGAAAATTAAGTCGAAAATATAATCATATTTTTTAAATTATTAGACAGATAAAATGTAACGTAATTTTGACATTTTATCGTATAGTTTTTTTAACTACTGTATTAAGAAATTAAACTCTCTTGTAATTATTGCCAAGTGAAAGTTATTAACTGTAATTTTGAATTCTGACTTCATTTTCAAATCCTTTGCTTCTTTTTCCTGAAGCTGGAACAATTTCAAATAATTGCACTGCATCCAGTTTTGGTGTTCGATGCGAAACTCTCCTCGCATCCCATTGTGCAAAAAGTGGAGTCTCCGGATGAAATCACTGCCATTTTCGATACGATTAGTTATGAGAAAGCTGGTTCTGTGTTGCGCATGTTGGAGACTCTTGTCGGGCCAGAGAAGTTTGAGCTGGCTGTAACCAACTATTTGACCAAATACTCCTACAAGAACACGGTCACCGACGACTTCCTGACTGAAGTGGCTGCCCAGGTCAGCGATTTTGATGTCAAGCAATTGATGCGCACTTGGACCGAGCAGAAGGGCTATCCAGTCATTAATGTGCGTCAAACCGATGCCGGTTTCCTTATTACCCAAAAGCGATTCCTCTCCAACAAAGATAGCTATGAGGAAGAGGTGGAACCATCTGAATTCGGGTACAAATGGAACGTGCCAATCACTTATATCATGGACAACGGCTATACTAACAATTTAATTTTTGAGTACGACGTTGATGAGATCGGAGTGGCAGCGCTGTCTGATATCAACTGGATCAAGCTAAATGTTCAACAGCTGGGTTACTATCGCGTCAACTATGAGGAAAGTCTGTGGCAGAAACTCATCCAAGAGCTCGTCGACAAACATTCGCGTTTCGACATTGCGGACCGGGCGCATTTGTTGGATGATGCCTTTGCATTGGCCGACGCCAGTCAGTTGTCCTACACTGTCCCACTGGAGATGACCGCCTACCTAGCCGATGAGCTTGACTTTGTCCCCTGGTACGTCGCTGCCTCCAAACTGCAAACGCTCAAGAACCATCTCATGTTCACCCAGAGCTACGTCTCCTATTTGACTTATGCTCGTACCCTGCTCACCAATGTCTACCAGGAGGTCGGCTGGACTGTCGATGCTAACAATCATTTGAAAAAGTGAGTATAGAATATTTGTTAATCTTTATACTTCTTGAATCACCAATTTTTATTTTATTTTATGGCTGTGTTGTTAAGTGAAAATAATTAAATTCTAATGAATGAACTAAGTTTAATTAAAAATAAAGTGATTGAAAGTTTTAAATTGGTGCGAGCAAACTTTGCACATTTGCTTACAAATTATTTAATTTAAAATACAGAACATTTAGAAATTCGAATTATTGACCAATTAGAGAGTACCTTTAAAGCAAAGTGATCACATTTCTTAGCTAATAAATCACCTAATCACAATTTTCTCCTGCAGTCGCCTGCGGGTATCTGTCCTTTCCGCCGCCTGTACTTTGGGAGTACCTGACTGCCTGACTCAGGCAACGAACCGTTTCAATACTTGGCTCGAGGATCCCACCGCTGCCAATCTTCCAGCAGCAGATCTGCGTGAAGTGGTCTACTACTACGGCATGCAGCAGACGAGCAGCGAGTCCAATTGGGAGCAGTTGCTGGAACGGTTCAAGGCAGAGACGGATGCTAGCGAGAAGTTGAAGTTGATGTACGGTCTGTCGGCTGTGCAGGATGGTCAGCTGCTCTACCGCTTCCTGGAGCTGGCTAGTGATGAGAATATTGTGCGCTCCCAGGACTATTTCACATGTGTGCAGAATATCGCTGCCAATCCGGTGGGTCAACCCATTGTCTGGGAATATTATCGAGAGCACTGGCCACAACTAGTTCAACGTTTTGGCCTTAATGATCGCACTATGGGTAAATTGATTGTGAGTATCACGAGTCGATTTGCCAGCGATGTTAAGCTGGAGGAAGTTCAGCAGTTCTTCAAGAAGTATCCGGAGTCCGGAGCCGGTGCCAGTCCCAGGGAGCAGGCGATCGAGACGATCAAATACAACATTAACTGGCTGAAGGAGAACGCAGCCGATATTTCCAGCTGGTTAAGCGGCACGGCCAGTCCATTGGGAACGAATAACCCATAGTAAAAATGGTATGGTCCCACTTATTCACTTACTCCCACAATGAAATTTAAAAATAAAAATACAATTACTAATTATTTGTATTGTGTGTCGTGAATTGTTTTCATAGGCATTAATGTAGGGGATTTATTTAATGTAAGCAACGAGCGTTTTAACTTTTCCGGCCCGAGGGACGAATTTTTGTGTTGGGCTCGATATTTTATAATTCCACTCGACTTATTATTAAACTTTTGACTTGATATTTAATACAAATATGGAAGAAATTTGCCTGTCGAGGTGAGGCTCGAATGGAGTGCCCTGCTTATCAATGAATAAGCTTAAATTACATTTCAGACAATTTGGTGTTTAAAGGCGGATGTGTGACCTTTCCAGATATGATTAAAATCCATTTCATTTTCAAAATATTGACTCTATTTCGAGTAAGCATACAAAGACACATGTATATTTAAAGTCTTATTCTGAAGGTAATCATAATTAGTATATGTTGAAATATGTTTGAATATCACAGCAACGATTAATACTTAAGTATCGCTATACCGAGTAATATCGAAGCTCTGGTCACACATGCTGTCTTTTTGCATTGTATTCTCCCAAGTCGATTCTTCAACAAGCAAAGACTCGCGGATAATAAAGATAATCCATAATCAGAAACTGCGACTGACTCTTCACTTTGCAACGTTATTTTGAATAGTATATATATATATATATAAATATATATAAGCGTTTTAGCATTTGTAACGAATCCGCAAGGACAATGTAATGTAATATAATATAGTATACAAGGGATTGATAATTAAATGAACACCATATCATTGCTGTTCGATATGTACGACATAATTGGTCAATTTACAAGCTCGTACCAAGGGTTGTTGTT
The DNA here is from genome assembly GCA_035041595.1 of Drosophila basisetae. Lineage (NCBI taxonomy): Eukaryota > Metazoa > Arthropoda > Insecta > Diptera > Drosophilidae > Drosophila > Drosophila basisetae. The sequence continues at coordinate 3,921,354 of JAWNLB010000090.1, forward strand.
GGTAAATAACTTTTAGCACACTTTATCGGAATATGTTTGGTATAAAGTGGTTTATGTGCCATAAAACAAATTTGTTGAATAATACAGCAAATGCCGTAATTGAGCCAAATGTGAAGCTAATGTCTTTAGTTAACCGTTGTCGCTCGACCGGCTAAGATGCATATAACGGACAATTGGCTGCGAGTGGTATTGTTCTGGTGCGTGGCCACAACGATAGTTGTCGCCGAGCAACGCACACAAGATGGGAAGCGTACAGTATTCGAGGAGGTAAGAGGTGGGAGCTATGAAAAGTTGGATTGCTTATCACACAATAGCCTATTTGCTATTCACACAGATTGATTATCGTCTGCCGACGGCACTTGTGCCCACGCACTACTCTCTGCATCTGCATCCGGAGCTGGATACGGGAAACTTTACGGGTCAGGAGCGCATCTCCATAACAGTGTTGGAGGCAACAAACCAAATCATTTTACACTCCCACAACTTGGACATTGGCAGCGTTTATGTGCTGAACAACGAGGTGACCAGTTATGAGTTGGACGAGCTGCGTCAGCTGCTGATCATCAACTTGCACGGGGAGCTGGAGGTGGATGCAGTTATTACGCTTGGCATCATTTTTTCAGGAAAAATGCGCAACAAATTAGTTGGATTATACAGCAGCAGTTATGCGACGCCTGCGGGGCAGCAGTGGTAAGTGATTGTTGCAACTGCCTAAAAGCATCAACAAATTTATATATTGTGTATATTTGTAGCAACATTGCGACTACACAATTTGCGCCAACTTATGCGCGCCAGGCATATCCATGCTTCGATGAACCCGCCATGAAGGCCACCTATGAGATCAGCGTTGTGCATCCCACTTCCGGTAACTATCATGCACTGTCCAACATGAACCAGGTGGACACGATGTTACTGGGCGAGAACACGATGGCCAGCTTTGCTACCAGTGTGCCCATGAGCAGCTATTTGGCCTGTATCATTGTTTCCGACTTTGACTCGGAGACCAGCACGGTGAATGCAAATGGCATTGGCGAAGACTTCGAGATGCGCGCCTTTGCCACTCCGCACCAGAAGAGCAAAGTGACATTTGCATTGGGATTTGGCACAGCAGTCACAGAGTACTACATTCAATACTTCAAGGTGGCGTATCCACTGGCCAAGTTGGATATGGCTGCCATTCCCGACTTTGAATCGGGTGCCATGGAGCACTGGGGTCTAGTCACATATCGTGAGACTGCTCTCCTCTATGATGAGCAGATTAGTTCCACGCTGAATAAGCAGTCGGTGGCTAGTGTCCTGGCTCACGAGATTACTCATCAGTGGTTTGGCAATCTGGTCACCATGAACTGGTGGAATGATATCTGGCTAAACGAGGGATTCGCTAGCTTCATGCAGTATAAGGGCGTCCATGCTGTGCATCCCGATTGGGGAATGGTAAGTTGAAATAGGGGAATAACATTTCATTTTATTTGGCTTAAATGATTTTTTCTTACTGAGGTAAAGATTAATTAGAAAATACTAACAAAGCAGATCAAACCAGAGCTGAAAATGTTGAAAATTAACCTGGTAATAGTATTAGTAATGCTATTATTTGTAATTTTTATGTGAATTGAATGTATTTTAAATAATTGTTTATTGTTTTAATAAGTTTAATAATATTTTTAAAATCGCGAAATCCTTTTAAAACCCCGTCATTGATATCTTTTCTGAAGCTGGAACAATTTCAAATAATTGCACTGCATCCAGTTTTGGTGTTCGATGCGAAACTCTCCTCGCATCCCATTGTGCAAAAAGTGGAGTCTCCGGATGAAATCTCTGCCATTTTCGATACGATTAGTTATGAGAAAGCTGGTTCTGTGTTGCGCATGTTGGAGACTCTTGTCGGGCCAGAGAAGTTTGAGCTGGCTGTAACCAACTATTTGACCAAATACTCCTACAAGAACACGGTCACCGACGACTTCCTGACTGAAGTGGCTGCCCAGGTCAGCGATTTTGATGTCAAGCAATTGATGCGCACTTGGACCGAGCAGAAGGGCTATCCAGTCATTAATGTGCGTCAAACCGATGCCGGTTTCCTTATTACCCAAAAGCGATTCCTCTCCAACAAAGATAGCTATGAGGAAGAGGTGGAACCATCTGAATTCGACTACATATGGAGCGTGCCAATTACCTATTTTATGGACAACGGCGAGTCAAATAGTTTCATTTTAGAGTACGACAATGATATAATCGGCGCAAAGGTTCTATCCGTAACCAATTGGATCAAGTTGAATGTGCATCAGGTGGGTTACTATCGGGTCAACTATGAGGAAAGTCTGTGGCAGAAACTCATCCAAGAGCTCGTCGACAAACACTCGCGTTTCGACATTGCGGATCGGGCGCATTTGTTGGATGATGCCTTTGCATTGGCCGATGCCAGTCAATTGTCCTACACTGTCCCACTGGAGATGACCGCCTACCTAGCCGATGAGCTTGACTTTGTCCCCTGGTACGTCGCTGCCTCCAAACTGCAAACGCTCAAGAACCATCTCATGTTCACCCAGAGCTACGTCTCCTATTTGACTTATGCTCGTACCCTGCTCACCAATGTCTACCAGGAGGTCGGCTGGACTGTCGATGCTAACAATCATTTGAAAAAGTGAGTATAGAATATTTGTTAATCTTTATACTTCTTGAATCACCAATTTTTATTTTATTTTATGGCTGTGTTGTTAAGTGAAAATAATTAAATTTTAATGAGTGAACTAAGTTTCATTAAAAATAAAGTGATTGAAAGTTTTAAATTGGTGCGAGCAAACTTTGCACATTTGCTTACAAATTATTCAATTTAAAATACAGAACATTTAGAAATTCGAATTGTTGACCAATTAGAGAGTACCTTTAAAGCAAAGTGATCACATTCCTTAGCTAATAAATCACCTAATCACAATTTTCTCCTGCAGTCGCCTGCGGGTATCTGTCCTCTCCGCCGCCTGTGCTTTGGGAGTGCCTGACTGCCTGACTCAGGCAACGAACCGTTTCAATACTTGGCTCGAGGATCCCACCGCTGCCAATCTTCCAGCACCAGATCTGCGTGAAGTGGTCTACTACTACGGCATGCAGCAGACGAGCAGCGAGTCCAATTGGGAGCAGTTGCTGGAACGGTTCAAGGCAGAGACGGATGCTAGCGAGAAGTTGAAGTTGATGTACGGTCTGTCGGCTGTGCAGGATGGTCAGCTGCTCTACCGCTTCCTGGAGCTGGCTAGTGATGAGAATATTGTGCGCTCCCAGGACTATTTCACGTGTGTGCAGAATATCGCTGCTAATCGGGTGGGTCAACCCATTGTCTGGGAATATTATCGAGAGCACTGGCCACAATTAGTTGATCGTTTTGGCCTCAACGATCGCTATTTTAGCAGATTGATTGTGAGTATCACGAGTCGATTTGCCAGCGATGTTAAGCTGGAGGAAGTTCAGCAGTTCTTCAAGAAGTATCCGGAGTCCGGAGCCGGTGCCAGTCCCAGGCAACAGGCGATTGAGACGATCAAGTATAATATTAACTGGCTGAAGGAGAACGCAGCCGATATTTCCAGCTGGCTAAGCGGCACGGTCAGTCCATTGGAAAGGAATAATCCAGAGTAAGAATATTATGGTCCCACTTATTCAATTGCATAGGACAATAAAATTAAAAAATAAAAATACTATTACTAATAAGAATTGTGTGTCAGGAATTATTATTATTGGGTTTTTAAGCAGCAAAAGTGATGCACTTGGTTTAGTGGCTAGACAAAGAACTTTTATTCAATGTATTCTTATAGTTGGGGTATCGAGCGCAGTATCCATATGCCTGTTATTGACATTAGTAATCGGAATATTCTATTGATCTTTTACATATTTTCAAATTCGCTTGTGCTATTGGAGTTCACTTCACTCACCAATTTCGTATTATTTAACTCTGTGAGGCTTTGCATGTTCAGATCTCCATATCTCTTATGCCATTTTATAATGTCCTCACTGTCACTTTTGTTATTTCACACAGAAATTGCTTCTATGATTTGCAATAATTAGAGTTTTACCGTTTTCGTCACATACACACGCACGACTTGAAGGTTACAGTGCAGCCTCCTTTTACTGCTCTGCTCACCGAAATAAAGGTGCATTGTAATTTATTTCGTTTTAATTATGATGACTCCTCGTTTGACTACTTCTAGTGACTTTTCACCAGCAAGTGTGATTGTATCAGTGACTTGTTCCAACGAATTAAACATATTTAGATTTGCGCACATATGAGCTGTGACGCCGCTATCTAAGTACCACGCTGACTTGTCAAGCAGTCGCCCACTGTTCTTTGCACATAGCAACGTGTAGAATGATTTTTCGTCTCTTCCTTTTACAGTTTCTTCGTCCGCCTTGGACCTACATTCGGCAGCAATATGGCCAATTTTACCGCAATTGTAACATTTAATTTTACTTGCTTACTTTGTCTTTCTTATTTGCGCTCTGTTTAGCGTCGTGTACTTTGCCTAAAAATGCCTGTGCAGTATTTTCTTTCACACTCTCTATATGTGCTTCGTGCTTGCGTCTCTCGTATTCTTCGATCAATTTAACCTTCAAAGTGCAAAACTTTGGTAATTCATCACGTGATTCAAATGCTACACCAGATTTTCATATGATTTGTGCAAACTTGCCAAGAGTAAAATAACACATATATTCCTCTTGCAGCGCAATGCCAATCTTATTGAGAGAGTAATCATCGTTAGTCTTTTTTTTTTTTGATATCCACTGACTATATTTACTCATCCTGTCTGAACTTGGGCATTTCATTGCTCCCGAAGTGACGGACCAAAGCTCCTGGTAAATTGACACAATTTTCATTTGGAGACACCACGAATCACAATTTAATCATAATATTGTACAGCGCACTGATTTTTGCTCGTACTTGTTCTGACACAGAAAACTTTAGTTGGTATGTACACAGCAATAGAAATTATGCATTTCTAATGAATATTTCACTCGATCTTAAAAGCGGCTTTTCAACATAACCTTAGTTACATTCATCTTTTTCTTTACCCCTGGTCCAATAAACTGTTGGGGTTTTAAGCGGCAAAAGTTATGCACATGGTTTGGCGGTGAGACAATCGAGCGCAGTATCGATATCCATGTTATTAACATTAGTAATCGGAATGTTGTATTGATCTTTTTCACATTTTCAACAATGATTATAGGCATTAATGTAGGGGATTTATTTAATGTAAGCAACGAGCGTTTTAACTTTTCCGGCCCGAGGGACGAATTTTTGTGTTGGACTCGATATTTTATAATTCCACTCGACTTATTATTAAACTTTTGACTTGATATTTAATACAAATATGGAAGAAATTTGCCTGTCGAGGTGAGGCTCGAATGGAGTGTCCTGCTTATCAATGAATAAGCTTAAATTACATTTCAGACAATTTGGTGTATAAAGGCGGATGTGTGACCTTTATGATTAAAATCCATTTCATTTTCAAAATATTGACTCTATTTTTATACTAAGACACCATGTATATTTAAAGTCTTATTCTGAAGGTAATTTACAAGCTCGTACCAAGGTTTGTTGTTGGTAAATAACTTTTAGCACACTTTATCGGAATATGTTTGGTATAAAGTGGTTCATGTGCCATAAAACAAATTTATTGAATAATACAGCAAATTTCGTAATTGAGCCAAATGTGAAGCTAATGTCTTTAGTTAACCGTTGTCGCTCGACCGGCTAAGATGCATATAACGGACAATTGGCTGCGAGTGGTATTGTTTTGGTGCGTGGCCACAACGATAGTTGTCGCCGAGCAACGCACACAAGAGGGGAAGCGTACAGTATTCGAGGAGGTAAGAGGTGGGAGATATGAAAAGTTGGATTGCTTATCACACAATAGCCTATTTGCTATTCACACAGATTGATTATCGTCTGCCGACGGCACTTGTGCCCACGCACTACTCTCTGCATCTGCATCCGGAGCTGGATACGGGAAACTTTACGGGTCAGGAGCGCATCTCCATAACAGTGTTGGAGGCAACAAACCAAATCATTTTACACTCCCACAACTTGGACATTGGCAGCGTTTATGTGCTGAACAACGAGGTGACCAGTTATGAGTTGGACGAGCTGCGTCAGCTGCTGATCATCAACTTGCAGGGGGAGCTGGAGGTGGATGCAGTTATTACGCTTGGCATCATTTTTTCAGGAAAAATGCGCAACAAATTAGTTGGATTATACAGCAGCAGTTATGCGACGCCTGCGGGGCAGCAGTGGTAAGTGATTGTTGCAACTGCCTAAAAGCATCAACAAATTTATATATTGTGTATATTTGTAGCAACATTGCGACTACACAATTTGAGCCCACTTATGCGCGCCAGGCATATCCATGCTTCGATGAACCCGCCATGAAGGCCACCTATGAGATCAGCGTTGTGCATCCCACTTCCGGTAACTATCATGCACTGTCCAACATGAACCAGGTGGACACGATGTTACTGGGCGAGAACACGATGGCCAGCTTTGCCACCAGTGTGCCCATGAGCAGCTATTTGGCCTGTATCATTGTTTCCGACTTTGACTCGGAGACCAGCACGGTGAATGCAAATGGCATTGGCGAAGACTTCGAGATGCGCGCCTTTGCCACTCCGCACCAGAAGAGCAAAGTGACATTTGCATTGGGATTTGGCACAGCAGTCACAGAGTACTACATTCAATACTTCAAGGTGGCGTATCCACTGGCCAAGTTGGATATGGCTGCGATACCCGATTTTTCATCGAATGCCATGGAGCACTGGGGTCTACTTACATATCGTGAGACTGCTCTCCTCTATGATGAGCAGATTAGTTCCACGCTGAATAAGCAGTCGGTGGCTAGTGTCCTGGCTCACGAGATTACTCATCAGTGGTTTGGCAATCTGGTCACCATGAACTGGTGGAATGATATCTGGCTAAACGAGGGATTCGCTCGCTTCATGCAGTACAAGGGCGTCCATGCTGTGCATCCCGATTGGGGAATGGTAAGTTGAAATGGGGGAATAGTATATAGAATAACATTTCATTTTATTTGGCTTAAATGCTTTGTTCCAAGGCGTAACTAATAACTGCTTGGCATTTACAAAATCCAGAAAATTAAGTCGAAAATATAATCATATTTTTTAAATTATTAGACAGATAAAATGTAACGTAATTTTGACATTTTATCGTATAGTTTTTTTAACTACTGTATTAAGAAATTAGACTCCCTTGTAATTATTGCCAAGTGAAAGTTATTAACTGTAATTTTGAATTCTGACTTCATTTGCAAATCCTTTGCTTCTTTTGCAATTTTTTTCCTGAAGCTGGAACAATTTCAAATAATTGCACTGCATCCAGTTTTGGTGTTCGATGCGAAACTCTCCTCGCATCCCATTGTGCAAAAAGTGGAGTCTCCGGATGAAATCTCTGCCATTTTCGATACGATTAGTTATGAGAAAGCTGGTTCTGTGTTGCGCATGTTGGAGACTCTTGTCGGGCCAGAGAAGTTTGAGCTGGCTGTAACCAACTATTTGACCAAATACTCCTACAAGAACACGGTCACCGACGACTTCCTGACTGAAGTGGCTGCCCAGGTCAGCGATTTTGATGTCAAGCAATTGATGCGCACTTGGACCGAGCAGAAGGGCTATCCAGTCATTAATGTGCGTCAAACCGATGCCGGTTTCCTTATTACCCAAAAGCGATTCCTCTCCAACAAAGATAGCTATGAGGAAGAGGTGGAACCATCTGAATTCGGGTACAAATGGAACGTGCCAATCACTTATATCATGGACAACGGCTATACTAACAATTTAATTTTTGAGTACGACGTTGATGAGATCGGAGTGGCAGCGCTGTCTGATATCAACTGGATCAAGCTAAATGTTCAACAGCTGGGTTACTATCGCGTCAACTATGAGGAAAGTCTGTGGCAGAAACTCATCCAAGAGCTCGTCGACAAACATTCGCGTTTCGACATTGCGGACCGGGCGCATTTGTTGGATGATGCCTTTGCATTGGCCGACGCCAGTCAGTTGTCCTACACTGTCCCACTGGAGATGACCGCCTACCTAGCCGATGAGCTTGACTTTGTCCCCTGGTACGTCGCTGCCTCCAAACTGCAAACGCTCAAGAACCATCTCATGTTCACCCAGAGCTACGTCTCCTATTTGACTTATGCTCGTACCCTGCTCACCAATGTCTACCAGGAGGTCGGCTGGACTGTCGATGCTAACAATCATTTGAAAAAGTGAGTATAGAATATTTGTTAATCTTTATACTTCTTGAATCACCAATTTTTATTTTATTTTATTGCTGTGTTGTTAAGTGAAAATAATTAAATTTTAATGAGTGAACTAAGTTTAATTAAAAATAAAGTGATTGAAAGTTTTAAATTGGTGCGAGCAAACTGCACATTTGCTTACAAATTATTTAATTTAAAATACAGAACATTTCGAAATTCGAATTATTGACCAATTAGAGAGTACCTTTAAAGCAAAGTGATCACATTTCTTAGCTAATAAATCACCTAATCACAATTTTCTCCTGCAGTCGCCTGCGGGTATCTGTCCTTTCCGCCGCCTGTACTTTGGGAGTACCTGACTGCCTGACTCAGGCAACGAACCGTTTCAATACTTGGCTCGAGGATCCCACCGCTGCCAATCTTCCAGCAGCAGATCTGCGTGAAGTGGTCTACTACTACGGCATGCAGCAGACGAGCAGCGAGTCCAATTGGGAGCAGTTGCTGGAACGGTTCAAGGCAGAGACGGATGCTAGCGAGAAGTTGAAGTTGATGTACGGTCTGTCGGCTGTGCAGGATGGTCAGCTGCTCTACCGCTTCCTGGAGCTGGCTAGTGATGAGAATATTGTGCGCTCCCAGGACTATTTCACATGTGTGCAGAATATCGCTGCCAATCCGGTGGGTCAACCCATTGTCTGGGAATATTATCGAGAGCACTGGCCACAATTAGTTGATCGTTTTGGCCTCAACGATCGCTATTTTGGCAGATTGATTGTGAGTATCACGAGTCGATTTGCCAGCGATGTTAAGCTGGAGGAAGTTCAGCAGTTCTTCAAGAAGTATCCGGAGTCCGGAGCCGGTGCCAGTCCCAGGCAACAGGCGATCGAGACGATCCAATACAACATTAACTGGCTGAAGGAGAACGCAGCCGATATTTCCAGCTGGCTAAGCGGCACGGCCACGCCATTGAACGCGAAAAACCCATTGTAAAAATTCGATGTTCAATTGGACAATGATAATAAAAATAATAAAAAGTACTTACAATTGTTAATTTTGAATATAGAAAGTCGTATAATAATAAAGCTGAAGTAAAATCAAACCATAAATAAAACAGTAATGGTTCTTGCACATAGCAGCGTGGCGATTTTTATGTCTGCATTTAGTTACGATAACTCTGATGATAAAAACATTGTATTAGTTCTACTACATTATGCAATCCAAATCCCAATTACGACTCAGGTCGGAGTATAGATATATGAATATATGGGCTCTTCATAAATTTAAAGGCCCCCATAATAATGATATGGCCTGTCCGCAAAAACCCAAAGGCAATCTAATTATCAAGTCAAAATAGTTGGTCAGAATCGGGTTTTAATATTAGTTCAAGTTCAGACGTGGTGTTAAGTGGAAGTGAAAACAAGCACGAATTGTGAATCCTAATACTGAAAGGAATATTTTTCTAAAATGGTTGCCTGTAAGTGAAGAATGATATTAAAACAATTATAAGAAGCTGATTTTGATGAGACTTTGTATTCAGGGCTAACGGCAAAAGTGGTTGCCATTTGTTTGGGCCTTACCGCAACTGCCTTTTGTGTGGCCACAATTGTGTTGGCTGTGGAGAAAGCCAGTCTGGAGGATGATCTGCAGGATGCCAGAGATAAGCTAGAACTGATGTTAGCAACGACAACAACGCCAAGCCCACCGGATCCTACCTCACCCGGAGATACAACGCCAGGCGAAACCTCCCCGGGTGGAGGCACCTCACCTGGTGGAGACACCACACCTGGTGGAGGCACCTCACCGGGTGGAGGCACTTCACCTGGTGAAGATACCACACCTGGTGGAGGCACCTCACCTGGTGGAGGCACCACGCCAAGCGCAACGACTAACAATCCGAATCCCATCTATCCCACACTGCCCACTGGGCTGCCAAAACCCGAAGACGTAAGTTGACATGTTTTTTTTTTTAATTTTTTCACTTTTTATAACGGTCAAATTGTCGTAAAGGCGGCATTGCCACCAATTCAAATATTATCGAATTATCATGTATACATTTATAAGGCCGATTATCGGTAAGTGGTTAGCGGTTAGCCATTTTTGTCTCGTTTTATCTTGGCTAAAAAGCTTAGCTCGCTTGCTTTGCGGTCAGTTTAGCCTCAGACATTGTAGAACTTAGTATCACAATGAAAATAACGGGCAAATTAACAGGTGAGGCATTTTAGTCTATTAGACTCGATGTTCGTATTATCATCTAAAAGTTGTTTTGTTAGAGAAAATCACAGCGGAGCATGTAGCAATTTTCTTTGGCCTACTTTCCACTTGTCTGATTGTGGCCCTGGTGGTTGTGGTGGTGCATAGGGATAATCTGTGGCTGAAACTGTCGGAGGCCAGCGAGAAACTGGATGTGTTGGAGGACTACATACAATCATCGAGTTTCACACATATTAATTACCGGAAATAACCAGCTGTTTTCATATATGGGTTACACATAGTGAATAAAGATTTCAAAGTCCGTTACCTTATTGCTTACTTAGTTATGATATTGTTATTGACAATCTGACCAATTTACAATGCCGTTTATCGCGGCCCGTCCGACAACGAGGCCTTATCAAGTTTTTCGCATGGATATTGACCAAATATTTATAATCGCAAACTAGATTGTTTATCGGCTGCCGAGTGAACTAAACCCCGTCCGATATCGGCTCTATATGCACCCTAATCTGGAGACGGGCGAATGCGATGGCACTGTATCCATACAATTCCAACTGGAGGCTCCAACCAATTTAATTGTCCTGCATGCCAAGGATATGAATGTGCACAGCATTAGCATTCTGAATATGATGGCTCGCATGCGAATTGCCATCGATAAATATTATCTGGATGATAAACGCGAATTGCTCATGATCGAACTGAGGGAGGTGCTGAGCTTGAACAAGGCATATACGCTATCGGCCAGTTTCGACTGTAATCTGAATAATCTTAATGGCGCCTATCGAAGCAGTTACACCGGTGCCGATGGCAATCAGAGGTGAGTGTAATTATGCATTTCATATAGTGAGTCCCCCTAATGCATGTGTGATGGAGTTGGTGCACTAAGATTAGTGAAAAACATATACTCAATGCTCATTGATCATGGTCTTTTGAGTCAAAGCTTCCAAGTGAATGCGCATTTCTCACTGAATGCGAGCGGGCCAGCATGCCATGCCGGTCTCAGCTGTTGACAGAAGCTTTTCGTATGAAAAAGCTTGATCGCAGCTGCCTCTTTTACAGCGACTGTTCAGTAATAAGTTCAAAGCTTAGCGCGACGGTTGTCGTTTGTCGATGCGCGTCGCTTGGTGGAACTCAGATCTCGTCTCGTCCCGACTCTCTCCATCTCTCACTCACTCTCTCTCTCTCTCTCTTTCTCTGTCGCACGTGCGAATGCGAAACGTGCGCGGCTTCGATTTAAATTAAGTATAGCTGCAGCTTAAGTCAAGTGCCGCTTTTAAATATATCAACAATTAATAGGCATAGCTAATAGCAATTAATTCAAAAATTAGCCAAAGTGCGTGCTTGCTAAATAGAGGCCTAACGGTAACTCAAGCAGAGACGACATCCAAAGAATAATTGGCAAAAAAAAAAAGAATTAACTGTAAAGTGCGAATTATAAACTGTGTGTAAATAGATAAAAAGCATGTAAGCTAGTAATTATGAGTGTATTTGTCAGCTCCGAATGAATACCGTATGAATACTCACACATAAACACACACACACATATATATGTATATATATATATACATTTTGTAGCTTGTCATTGTGATTTGTGGAAGAGCCGTTATATTTGCGTTGCCTGTGTTCTAATTGAGCGCATTGAGGCGCGAACTAATTTTAATACGCAAATAATACTAATAACAATCATAACAATAAAGCACAATTCTATGCCAACTTTGACTTTCAACAATAACGACAACAACAATAAATAACCGCAAACAGAAATCGACGCACGCAAAACAGGTTGCAACTGCGAATGCGTCTGCGCCTGTGCTTCGCCTTGCCACACCTCGACGCACCCCTCTGGTGTGTGCCACAGTTAGCCGGCAAACAGGCTTCAGTTTCAGCTTCTCTTCTCTCGCTCATAGTTCACTTGCCGCGCAAGTTCTTGGCCTTAAAATCGGCCAATCGCTTCTTGGCTTGTGTGTTTACATTTACAAACTTGGCCAACAACAGCATTCGACCATCCGCTTGAATAGAGCTACTGAATCTACTATTCGTTGTATACACAACATATATATATCTGTATCTGTGGAATTACTTTCTTCAAAAGCACCAAACGAAATGGGTCGACATCGACTTTAATGTTGTTTCCGTTTTGTTGTTGTGGTCGCAGTTGATTCTTGTTTTTGTTGTTGTTGTTGTTGTTTTCTTACATTTTGTTCTCTCGCTTTTTAGTTGCATGTTTTGTTTGGTTCTCTAAAGTTCAAGCAACGCGCGTTTTTCATGCCTTTTTTCATTTTCATTGGCACTGATTTCTTTTCCATTTCCATTTCTCTTTGACGCCTCTGGGCAACAATCACTAAAGCCCATTACAATTTCATTCATTTGTTTAAAGTTTCAAAAATAATGCGGGCCATGTTACTATTAATTATCTTGTTGTTATAATTAACAAAATTATGCTTATTATTTTGGGTGAAACTTTACGTTTTAATTATTTGATTTTTATTTATTATGTATAATTTTTGTCAAGCAAATCGAAATACTGAAAGTAACGAATTAAAAACATGATTTATTTCTAATTATATTTTGCAAATAACAAATATAATATAAATTTAAGCAAAAGTTAAAATTCGTTTTGAATTAATAATTAGTACCATAGAAATTTATCAAGTAACTTAAAATATTGATTATTTTAAATATATATTTATTTTTTCGGTATTTTTCTTATTTCGTAACATTTTTACTTGTGTTTGTAAACTTTTTAGTTTTATTAGCGTTGCTTATATAACTTACAGCCAAAATCAATTTAGTTGCAGTGCAGGCGAACTGTTGTAAATAATTTGTTTGTTTTTTCTTTTGTTTTCTACTACATGTTGAACTAGTATATGGCATAGGTTTTATCACTCGTATTACCAATTGCAGTCACGTATTGGGGGCCCTGTATGCGTCACAGTGACCCAATCCGAGTAATTGTTATATGTTATCGTCGCCTTAGGTTTTTTTTATTTTTATTTTTTGAGCATTTGTGGGGAGTGTGTGGCGCACTTTGCATTTATTTATTTTTATTTGTGAAAGTTATGACCTTAAAAAATGCCAACGAACGAACAAGAACGAGAACAAAACATTCGAAAATATTCTCGCAGTGCATTCAACTTCAGTCAAATTATTTACTTAACTTAATACCACATTCATTAGCGGCATATAGCATAGTAGTAACTGTTGTCTACTGCTTGACATTTACTCAAGCCCGATGAGTAAGCGGCTGCGCTGCAGAACCAGATACAGATACAGATGAGGCGTATAAAATTATGCAGTTGCAGATACTTGACAGCTGCCATTTTGTTGTTGCAATATATGGCTTATTAGCTAGGCATGCAATTTTTACGTTTGCTGCTTGATCTTCTTACTTATTTTTATTGTTGTTGCAGTCGCTTTTGTCTGCAGCCCAATTGAGTCAACGCCGATGCATTGCATCATCGTAGGCGTAGAGGCGACAACGACGACAAAGTCGACACAATGATGAGTTTGGATTTGAGCTTGCCTCCGCTTCAGAAAGATTTGTGCAGCTCTGTCGAAATTATCATATTATTCATAATGTTCAACACTTTATATTCGCACAACTTGCCGAAATTAATTTTATTGTGGTCACAGATATACATGTATGCAAATGTGTGTGTGTAGTGTGTACACAAATGATAATGTATACATAACCACACAATGAGATACAACAAATTACGACACTTATGTAAAGTTGACTGACTTGTGATTTGAAAAGAGTCGAACTAAGCCAAACTCCTTTCTATGTTGAAGTTGTAGACCATTTTATTGCCAATGCTGTTGACTCTTGTATCAAGATTAAATTAAATTTAAAAACAAAATCCCTTTTTATTGATTTTATTCGATTTTTTTATTTCAAAGTTGATAGTTGTGATTTAAATATAATCGAACTTAGTCAAACTCAAATGTTTATAACCTAACCTAACATAACTCAAACTTCTCTAAAGCTGAAAAATATAAATAAAAAAAAAAAATATGTCTTCTATTTTAGCAAATTTTGTAATCTTGATTTTATAGTTAATGATAAATAATTTATTATTTAGATAAATTTATTCATTTGAATTTCAAAACAGGTATTTAAAAACTTGAGTTTTTGCATTTTTGTTTAACTTGATTGCAATCGGATTTCAATTGGTGCTAAATCAATCGCACATTACGCGAATCGCATTTTGATTATACGCTCTATGCTAATGAGTAAATTTGTTATTTTGATATCTCTACCGCATCTTACAAACATGGCAAATTCAATTCGTTGTTTCCAATGCTCAGTTTGCTTGGCCAACAATTGCTTCCCATGGCATAAGAGCCAAGAAAGAGGCTGGCTTGACTGGCTTGGCTGTCTTGGCTGCCTTGGCTTGGCTGCATTACAAATCAACTGACAAAAAGCCAACAACCTTCCACCCATCCAACAGTCCATCAGTCAGTCAGTCATTGAGACGAGACAACGCCGAAGTTGACGCCGACGCCTTTTGTAGAAAGTGGCCTGCGGTCGTATCGATGCAATTGTTGCAAGCAACAAACCTGGAAATTTGTAATACAACATTGCGGTTTGCCTCAGCAACGTGGCCACATTTATATAAAAATAATATTGCTTGGCTTAAAGCCGTTACAATTACACACATACACACACACAGAGACATATAATCACACAAACAAGGCGAAATGTCCAACTTCATTACGTGACAGTGGGGAGATTACATTTGATTGATCTGTAATGGAGACAAAATCGCATCAACTCGCATCAGCACTGAAATTAAGTCAAATGCGACGGAAACCGCTCAGCAAACAACAACAACAACATCAACAACAAATCAACAAAAGTTATGTCTCTGTTTAGAGGGAATAACTGTCGCAAAATTGTTTGTAATTTAGTCTGCTTACGAGGAGATCTGAAATTACTCTCCTCTTGAAACTTAAGCATTCAGTTTTGAGATATCGAAACAATTCAAGATATCGCCAGAGTAAATAATTGCATTTAGTGTAGTTTACATTTTTATTGCTCAAACAAGCTTGTAAATATGATATAAGTTGTATGTAATTAATATATTTAATTACTTTGAACTCAAATAAGTTGTAATTTTTACACTCATTAAGAAATATAAGAATAGTTAGTCACCCTCTTATTAAGAAAAGAAATTTCTTAAATTTATGGAAGCGGAAAAGTACCCATATTTTTTTTTTGATTATCGACTTAGGGCAAACCTTTTTAAAATTTAGAAATTTTTTTTGTGACAGTAATTATTTCTAAAAAAATATATAAACACTTTATATGTTTATATGATGTTTTAGTAAAATGTTGAGTTTTTTTTCGAGTGTAGTACATAATCATTCGATATTTTTGTGTCATCGGCAGTTGGTTAATGGTTCAGCGTCTCAGTGTCGATAAATTAAACCAGTTAAATACGCACTAAAGCCAAATAAATAAAAATAAATATAACGGTATGTATGCGACGAAAAACGTGCGACCGCGCAGCAGCCTCTCCACAGACGACAATCATCGGATCAAGGACACAAATCGCATGCAGAACAAATCGCCGAGCAACACGGTTCTCACTTTGATCGCATTCTGTGTATTTCTGCTGGTGCTGTGCAGTTTTCTGTTGGGCGCCTTGGTTTATGTGGGCAAGAATATTGCCGAGGAGCATCAGAGGCAGCAGGCGGGCGGCACTCTGGCCGTTATAAACGATACCATACGCACCATATTTGTTGATCGTGATCAATTATTGTCGACAAAGCCAATTTTGAGTGTGATCTCAGGTTTGTGTCAACGTTTCAATAATAATTCAAATTACAATCGAAATTCAAGTTACGATTCAAATTCTAATTCAAATGCTGAGCAAATGCGCGACAATCAAACCGTTTCGCTTGTATCATTCAGCTTTTTGTTACTCTCAACCCGTTTCGCATACCGCTGTATCGTTGTCGCTATCGCTATCGTTATCGCTATCGACCGTGCAACAGCTGTTGCTTTGGACGCGCTGAGAGTTTTTTATAGGTCGAATATATTGAACTAACTGATAAATAATCCCAAAATACCAGATAGTCGCGGCTACACCACCCAAGTGCCGATGACAAAGAGAACGAACCAAGCAATGGCTGCCATATCACCCGAGATAAGAACTGCCAGTCGAGTGCTGCAAAAACTTGGCTTTCGATTGCCAAAGTCGCTCAAGCCACGAAAATACAATCTACATTTAAAACCGGATTTCAGTACAAAGAGCTATACGGGCAACATCAGCATACATCTGCAAGTGCTGGACCCCATTGCCTTTATACCGGTGCACACCAAACGGCTCAATGTGAGCCATGAGCAACTGCAGCGCTTGGATGACTCGGGTGCTCCTCTGATGGACATCAAGCCTAGTCTGACATTCATTCATCCGGAATACGAGTATTGGGTATCGGAATTCGAGCAGCCGCTGGAAGTGGGCAACTATACGCTGCGTCTGCAGTTCAATGGCTCCTTGGTCGATCGCATTACGGGCCTGTACCAAAGTTCATACTACGACAGCCTGCAGAATCGCACCAGGTAGCTGCTGACCGAGTTGTGCTCCTCTTTTTTCTTTAACTTTAGGCACCTAACCCACACTATATGCATGCACTTCACTCAACCCCTCCACTATTATCTATATATTTATCTTTATGATTTACTAAAGTTTATTGTTTTGCACAGATGGATTGCCAGCACCAAATTTGAGCCGACCTATGCACGGCTCGCCTTCCCCTGTTTTGACGAGCCGCATCTGAAGGCACAGTTCATCATCACGGTCGCCCGGCCCAGTGGCGATGAGTACCATGTGCTCTCCAACATGCCAATCGCTGTAAGTCAACCAAATCGAGAGAAATATTATCATTCGGTTATCTAATCGCTTGTAGAGTTTATGTTTCATATCAGTTTGCGATCAATCAAAGCGGAAGATAGCTTTAAACTTGCTTCATAGTATAATATTTTTAATAGCAGTTTTCAAATTTCTTGTTCAATTTAAATTTCTTTAAATTACAAATTTCGAGCTTGCACCCTCTACATAACACAAATTGCTATAAAATTTGCATTCATTTGCAGAGCGAGGATGTCGATGGAGATGTGACTGAGGTGACCTTTGAGCAGACATTGCCCATGAGCACATATCTGGCGGCCTTTGTCATATCGGACTTTGCCAATACGACAACTAAAATAGGAGAAACTGGAATTGATTTGCGCGTTTTTGCGCCACCCGCACAGGTGGAGAAGACTCGATATGCACTGGCGACGGGTGCTGGCGTTACGGCGTTTTACATTGATTATTTCCAAGTTTCGTATCCGTTGCCCAAACTGGACATGGTTGCCATACCCGACTTTGTGTCCGGTGCCATGGAGAACTGGGGTCTGTTGACCTACAGGGAGACTGCGCTGCTTTTCGACGAGTTAACCAGTTCCAGCGTTAACAAGCAGCGTGTCGCGACGATTGTTGCCCATGAGTTGGCGCATCAATGGTTTGGCAATTTGGTCACGATGAAATGGTGGAACGATCTGTGGCTAAACGAAGGCTTCGCCACATTCATTGAGTACAAAGGTGTGCATCACATGCATCCTAATTGGGATATGGTAAGAACTGCATCCTTTCTCTCTCTCTCTCTCTTTTCCTCTCTCTGTCTCTCTCTCTCTTTTCCTCTCTCTCTCTCTCTTTTCCTCTCTCTCTCTCTCTTTTCCTCTCTCTCTCTCTCTTTTCCTCTCTCTCTCTCTCTTTTCCTCTCTCTCTCTCTCTTTCCTCTCTCTCTCTCTCTTTTCCTCTCTCTCTCTCTCTTTTCCTCTCTCTCTCTCTCTTTCGTCTCTCTCTCTCTCTTTTCCTCTCTCTCTCTCTGTCTCTCTCTCTCTCTTTCCTCTCTCTCTCTCTCTTTCCTCTCTCTCTCTCTCTCTTTCCTCTCTCTCTCTCTCTCTTTTCCTCTCTCTCTCTCTCTCTTTTCCTCTCTCTCTCTCTTTTCCTCTCTCTCTCTCTTTTCCTCTCTCTCTCTCTCTCTTTTCCTCTCTCTCTCTCTCTCTCTTTTCCTCTCTCTCTCTCTTTTCCTCTCTCTCTCTTTTCCTCTCTCTCTCTCTCTCTCTCTGTCTCTCCCTGTCTCTTTGCCTAATTAAAGTTGTTGCTAATTAATTTGTGAATTTTCAGTTGAACCAATTCGTTATTGGGGAACTGCATCCTGTGTTCAAAATTGATGCCACTTTAGCCTCGCATCCCATTGTCAAATCCATTGAGAGTCCAAATGAAATAACGGAATACTTTGATACGATTACGTATTCGAAAGGTGCCGCTTTGGTTCGCATGCTGGAGCATCTTGTGGGCGAGGAGAATTTCAGGAATGCCACCACACGTTATCTGGATCGCCATGTGTACAGCACGGCCACCACCGATGACTATTTGACCGC
This sequence comes from Drosophila basisetae, assembly GCA_035041595.1. NCBI lineage: Eukaryota > Metazoa > Arthropoda > Insecta > Diptera > Drosophilidae > Drosophila > Drosophila basisetae. The sequence continues at coordinate 3,940,254 of JAWNLB010000090.1, forward strand.
CGTCGAAGAGGAAGAGGGTGTCGAATCGGATGTAAAGTATGTGGTGAATGAATTGCTCCTGCTGCGACAAGATTCATCTGATTGCCATTTTGCTTACAGACTAATCATGCAAACGTGGACCGAACAAATGGGCTTCCCCGTCGTTAATGTCGTCAAGGAGGGCAATAATTACAAATTAACCCAGGAACGTTTCCTCGCCAATCAGGATGACTATAACGTTCAAGTCGAGCCATCTTCCTTCAAGTAGGTCCAATGCATGTCCAAGCCTTATTATCATTTTGCTCAAACCTCTTTCCCGTGCAGCTATCGCTGGTCCATTCCCATCACCTATACGACAAGCGGCGGCAGCATCGAACATTTAATATTTAAACATATCGATAATGAGGCTGTCATTAACGTGCCGAGTGCTGTTAGCTGGATCAAGTTGAACAAGAATCAAGTGGGCTACTATCGCGTCAACTATGACGAGGATCAGTGGACAGCTTTGACCACAGAACTCAAAACGTCGCGTGAAACTTTCAGCACGGCAGATCGTGCCCATTTGCTGAACGATGCAAACGCTCTGGCAGATGCCGGACAGCTGAGATATCCAATTGCACTGGAGCTGAGCACATATTTGGAGAACGAAGTCGAATACGTGCCCTGGAGCGTGGGTACTGCCGCTTTGGGGTCTCTCAATAATCGCGTCTACTACACCAATCTGTATAAGGACTTCACGCAATATGCGCGCCAACTTTTGTCGCCCATAGCGGAGAGGCTCACCTTTGACGTCGGCACAGATCATTTAGAAAAGTATGCATACATATATATATATATATATATATATATATATATTTATACATATGTATCAACACTACATGTATTTATATATTCATGTCTGGTTTTTGTTTCAAGCTCACTGCGGATCAAGGTGCTGAACTCTGCCTGCAGCGTTGGCCATGAGAGCTCACTGAATCAGGCGGCAACGCTGTTTAACCAATGGCTGGCGAATCCTAGCACACGACCCAGTGCCGATGTACGTGACGTGGTTTATTACTATGGTATGCAGGAGGTCAATACGGAGGCCGCCTGGGATAGTGTTTGGCAGTGGTATCTTGGTGAGACCGATGCTCAAGAGAAGCTTAAGCTGATGAATGCACTGGCTGCTGTGAAGGTGCCTTGGCTGCTGCAGCGATGCATCAATCTGGCGTGGGACGAGCAAAATGTACGTAGGCAGGACTATTTCTCGTTGCTCGGCAAAATATCGGCCAATCCCGTCGGCCAGAGCCTCGTCTGGGACTATGTGCGTGAGAACTGGGAACAGCTGGTCGATCGCTTTGGCATCAATGAGCGTACGCTTGGCCGGTTGATTCCCACCATCACTGCCCGTTTCGCAACGCAAACAAAGCTGGAGGAGATGCAGCACTTCTTTGAGAAATACCCAGAGGCGGGCGCTGGCACTGCGGCGCGTAAAGAGGCCCTGGAAACGGTGAAGGCCAACATCAAATGGCTGGAGCTTAACCAGGATGAAGTTGGCGCATGGTTGGCCAACTATGTGCAGCAGTCAACGGCTACCAATCGCATCAATCGAGCCTGAGCCTGTGCCTGGGCCTGAGCCTGATCCTGTTAAATATCCTTAATGTAAAAATAACTTACTGATTTTTAAATAGTCTTAGCCAATGCATGCAGTTTGATTGCATTGCGTATGTGAATGAAGATATTGTGAATATTATGATATTTTTGGATTAAAATACATATTGAAGGAAGATTCGCCGATGCGCCTCTTGCATACTTCTCTTCTCTACGGCAACTTTAACCATTAGCCATTAGACGGATATTTAAATCAACCGAAAGTCTACCAACCAAGTCGACCTAATCAGTCTGGACTTATTCATTGCTTTATTATATCGCACATGACCTACAATTCTCTCCCTCTCTCTCTTTTTTTCTCTCTCCCTCTCTCTCCCTCGCTATGTGTGTGTTAATATGTTTGTGTGTAATTTCAACGAAATTGCGGAAACGGAAATGGGGAAGAACGTACGCATGTTTTTTGTTTAATTTGAACGCTCTGCATTTTTATGGGCGAACCAAATTTGATGTCGCCAAGAGCTGTTTATGGCCAAAAGGACATCAGTTTTGTTTACTTAACAGCACAAATTTTGCCCAATGGAACAGCGTCAGCGGCGAGGCCATTAAGTAAGATTGTTTACGACTCGAATTGAGCCCAATTGAATTTGGCAACTGATTATGATATACACACATATTTGTATATCTTATAGATACTATAATTCTAGGCCAGGTCTGCGCTGGGAAGCCAATCACTCAAATGGTGCGATGTAATGATGGCCACATTTCAATGCCATCCTAGTCAGGCAACTGCATAAATTTCGCCAAGGGTCGTTAAATTATCACCAGCAACAAATACATATAAAAACGAAAAGAAAACAAACAATATAAATGTAGATAGAAAGTACTGATGGACATATTTTGCTGCAGCAAAGCAAATCAAACAATTCGGTTGGGCGTTTGATAATCTGTCGCTGAAATGCGAGTGATTCATTTGATTTCGATTTTATTCGAATTTGATGTTCGTTGGCAGGTCGTAAATTTTTGATTGTGAAGCACTTAACAGCATTCTTTTGTGTGTGAGAATGCCACATTTAAGTTGTCGTTTTTTGGTTGACGTTTAAACGGTTGCTGTCCACACAGGTCCAAGGTCATTCCTATCGACTCGACCAGACAGAGCCTTGCAACTGTATTAATGAAATCGCACGGCATGAGACGATTGAGACATGATAATGGACAACAGGCAGTTGAACCAAACTTCTCTCTCCCAACAGCTGCAGGCGTTTAAATTTGCCAGCTGACAGCAAGAAACGACAAATATCGCTCGATTCCCACTTGCAATGCTGAAATCATTTGCTCGTTTGTCCGTGCCCCAGTGCCCCATAAAGAGTCCTATTCTGTAATTTTTTAGCCAGCACACACATACACACACACACACACACACACGCACACTCACACTCGGCTTTGATTGGCCTACGGCCAGTCAAACTAATTTCGCCTTTGTCTACAGCCCATCATTTTGTGCAGAAGTATCGCAATTCGTAAAGCTAAAATTAGAAATGTGGCACTAAAATGTATATGATTTGAATATGAAAATTCTCTGACTTCAATTGTCTCCTGGTGCAAAAAAAAAAAAACTGAATATTAAACAGTAAAAAATGCTATTAAAATTGAACAAAATAGTTAAAGTAGACTTCGACATTTGATATCGCTTTAAAAAAAATAGCCAAATATGTGTTTAATGTAAAACTAATTTAATGCTTATTATTGAAATTTCTGATGACTCTGTTTAAACTGAACTAATTTTAAACAGTGAATTGGTTTGGCTAGATGTGAAGTCTTGTATGAAATTATCTCAACATATTCAGTTTCTCATTTGCATCACTTAAAGCCATGAAAAAGAGCAAAATACAATTTCCGAAATGGATTAAGTATTCCAAATTAACAAGCTTAAATTGTGTCATTCAAATTTCCAGCAATGCACTTAGAGAATACAAAACAATAGACTGAATTCATCTCAAAGCATCTTAGCTTAGGCTTTCATCTTTTGATTAGGTTTCTACAAGTACAACTAACTTTAAGTTGGGTTTGCAGAACGAAACACAATTTGCAATTGCACATTATTCTCTGCAGCAAACTATCATTTACAAAATATAGGGCTACAGACTATTGTCCGGTTGTCAATAAAGAATAATTTGGTCTGTTTTAGTCAATTAAGTGCCCTTGGGCAAGTTGGCAATGCTCATACGACATGTTGTCACTTTCGGGCATTGACTTGTGTATTTCAAGTCTGTGTGTGGATTCAACCATCTGAAATTGCGCTCATATTGAGTTCCTAATTATATACATACAGTATACAATGATATATATATACATATATATATGTGTGTGTTTGTGTGTGTCTGTGTATTTAGAGCTGTGACGTCAAGCCTGTTGATGGCTAATGAAATGAAGTGTAACCTTACGGAATGAAATGGATTGTGCGTAAAGCGGTTCGCTTAACCCCTAAAATGACTTCATTAACAGCTAATTTAATTCGCGTTGCACTTGACTGTGCAACTGATTGTGTCGCACAATACTCACCGCTCGAAGCTCTCCAAGTGATTCATATTTATTTTTTTTAGAGCAACGTCATAGCAGCCAAACAGGCCGGCAAACAAAATTATCAACTGTTGCCGGGCGGAAGGCGCGCATATAAATTTAGTTGATGGCAAACACACCATCGATAAAAGCAGCAGGCAGGAAGCGAAGGATTCAGCTGTCGTTATTTATGTTGTGCTAGCTGTAGGCAATCTTACCAGCAACCGTAACACAGTAGCCATTAATCTTAATTCGATGCGAATATTCAATCAAGCGATTCTCGCCAAATGGTTGCTTTTGTAATTAAAGGCACATTAGGCGCTCGTAAAAATTAAATTGTCAGTTGTGAGCCATCTGCAGCGCCTGCCCCAACCTTTGGCCTTGCGTCGAGTGCCACTAATTAGCGGCACTTAAGCCAACCATGCCACTTAAAGCTTGTACATTGTAGCCAACTATTGATTGTGTTAAGGCTTCGAACAAAACAGAAATTTGCATGCGACTTAATTAGACAAATATTTTAATTTATAAATATCTTTATTGTTTGCCTGGAAAATGAAAGTTTATGCAGTAAATATTTGCTTACAAATTAATCAATATTTTATTTATATTCTGTTCATTCAACTGCTTTTCTGTTTACGTAATTTTAAAGAATTTCAACAAGAGACTTTCCAACAAAGGCTAAGCATGTTTATAAAAAAGAAACCATAAAACTCAATTAAGCAAAAAATATATTTCACAAGTATTCTTGCAGCGCTTATGCAAAAAAGAAAACCAATAAAATTAGCATAAATAAAAATCAACTGATCTGTGAACTTATGCATTTAACTGGATGAACATTGCATATACATATATATATATATATATATATTTTTTTTTTCTCGTATTCATATTCATATTCATATTCAGCTTGCAGTGGCTGTCAATCAACCATTTGGTTTTTATGCTATGTTTCCTACGCGAATTTTGATGACTTAAATTCGGATCACTTGTTCAATCTGTGCGCTGTTTTTCTTTTCATCGTATTACCTCTCAGTATTATATAAATATTCAGTTCATCGATTTCATACATAGGTCGTTAACATTGGCCAATATTTTCTAGATGGACAGCCAACTGCTGATGCGTAGTTTTATATTTCAACACGCACCCACATAAACACATATGTCTGCGTATATTCACATATCCATATATGTATATACGAGTATACAAACATATATGCAAATTGAAGATGTGTCCAGTTTGCGAGCAGGAGAGGCTAATATCTGCCTACGGCGTGTCTACGGCATGTTGCTGTTGCTGTTGCTGCTTTATTGTGCATTGTTTGTTGTGTGTATGGATCTAAAAATGCATAAAATGCCATAAAACTGAATCTTGTGTGCTTGGTACTTAAATTCTTGGCAAAGAAGTGCAATAAAAAGGCTTTAATGATGCTGATGACTGTCTGTAATTAAATGGAAACAACACACACGCACACACACAATCACACGCTGCGTATGCGTGATGTGACTGAACCTTAAGCCAGAGGCGCAATGAATTGGTCTTCAAATTCATCTTTATTATTATAATTAAATGCTTAAACTCGCGCTTCGGCTTATCTACAGACATGTATAATCTAAAATCCTTACTCTCTGAGCTATACGCATTTTTATATATCCATATTTTTATTTAGTTTATTTTTTGTTTTGTTTCTTAGTTATTGTGCAGTTGGCAGCTATCGATGAGCCATTGTCTGCGGCCAGAATATGACATTTAATTTATGACCGCTTGTTATTCGTTAAGCAAACAAGGCCATAAATATACACCGAGAAGCAAAAAAAAAAACAGAAGAGTAGCCAAATGACAATAGGAGCAATATTCTCTGCAGTTGCAAGTTGCATTTACAGCAATGATTTTGTGCAATGCTCTGCTAAAGTCAAATGCACTAAGGGTGAATAGTCGCCTCATTGCACAAATATTCGTCTGTTTGCACACAGCGTATACTTAATGTTGCATGTGGTAAGTAATGACAATGACTTGCGATTTTGCCAACTTGGAAAGCGTACGCAATATCCATTAACGCATTTGTGCTTTGGCTTGCGCTTGCCGTTAGTTTATCTTCTTGGAAATCTAGAAACATTTGCATTGCCCTATTTCTGCCTGATAAGCTGACTTTATTGGGAAAGTTTCGATTGCGTTCGCTGCGTGCGTCGCAACAATGGCATTCATTTAAATTTATTTACGCACACTTTGTAAAAATCTGTGGCTGCAATTTGTAGTTTGGATTGCCACCGAATGCAAAATGCAAATTTGTTATAAAACAACAACAACAAAATTACTGCATTTTGCACGAGCCCACAAAATGAATGGCCATAAATTAGAGAACCGCAAGGTTGACATCCCTTAGTGGGAGCTGTCCAAATGTCCACATTCCCCAAACATTTGACAGTTGTTGTGGCCACTGATTTCATGCATATTAAATTCATTAACATTTCCATAACTCTATTTTTAATGAACTGACGAATGTGTACAGCTTTTTTGACGCCCATAAAAACAATCGAGACATATAAATAAATACGTGGGTTGTATTGTTGTCGCATAAATCTCATTTAAGCAAGACATGAACTGAGGAAAGGAGAGAGAGAAAGAGCAAGAGTGAGAGACAGAGAGAGAGAGAGAGAGAGAAAAGAAACCCCTTAGCCAGGCTAAAAGTAAACTTAGCATATTGTTTATTTTAATTTTATTGTTACAAATATGATTATTTCGGTTAAAAATAAGCCAAGACAAATTAAGCTTAGACAATTAAATTAAATAGCAGCAAAAATGTAAATGTCTGAAATACATTGAAATACGTCAAATCTACAAATCATATTTTAATTTCTACCAGAAACGTATACATAAATTCTTCTCACAGCCTGTGCTCAACACATGAGAATCAAGGTTTTTAAATATGTAAGCACAAATAAGGTAGGAAATATTCATTCAGATAAATATTTTATAGCACATATTTTATTAGCAAATTAAGATGTTTACCATATTTTGTGATACCCATATTTAGATCTGACTCGCAACGCAAACGCGTCACAACGAATCGCAATGCAATTGACGAATGAGGTATTTGGCTTTGTTGACGGCGATGTTGACAGCGAACCTGTCGCTACTTGCCCCAGCTCGGCACTGCTCAGTGTCGCAGAACATGCGCATTAAAATTTAAATATAAATATAGCAATGCAAAAAAGGAGTAAATACGCAGGGCAATTAAAATAAAAGACATAAATGCGAAAACAAGCTATACAAATGCAAGATATTAAGTACTGCGGTGCAAAAGCCAAATATTTATTTATTTATTAATAACAACTTTAATAGCATTAAACATAAATGTAACAATCGAATTTACGCAAGACTTTTCCGTTTCCTTTTTGGGTGCTCCAATTTATAATTTGAAACAAGGCCGAATACAACAATTAATAATGCGCCTTCTTCTCAACCAAATATTTTATTTATGATACCATAGGGTATATTTAGGCAAGTTTGTGTTAAGTTTGCGTATTTATAGATTTCTGTTGATCAGTTTCGATCACTTGGAAGACTCATCTGCATATTTATGCCTTAAAGACACGTTGTTACGAATTCTTTGTAAACTTCACAAAATATAAACCTAATATGCCTGCTCATATGCATATTTGTGTATCGATGAAACGGTCCAGTTCCGGGTCTGACTAGACTGATATACATACATATGTACACACATAGGGTCAACGACATAGTGTCTGCTTTAAAAATGCGATAATTGCTGAATAATTTATTTACAATTCCTTAATTTTGCATAGCTGATTGCAATGACTACAAAGTGTAGCTGTCAATTATACAAATTCTTTCTCTTGTCTGGCTTAATAACTTGTTTTCCATGTTGGCATAAATAAAATGCCATTTAATTCTCCGTATGCAATACCCATCACATCATCTGGCTTCTGATTCTGCTACTGTCTAGTCAATTCAATCACAATATTATTGTGCGGCATTCAAATAGGAAATGTCGCATTCAGCTCGGCACGGCACACACACTCGTACACACATAAGTGAATCATATACGAGTATATACAATGAGAAAGTGCTGACATCCAATTCTCTTCGCACAGCTCTCTTGGCAGCCTTCTACGAGAATGATAAGTGGGCTGCAACTGTTATTGCGCGGAATTGTGATTTTTAATAGCTTGTTTACAATTAATTATGACGGCAGTGTTGCCATTTCTTTCAATCATTTTCTTTTTATATAAATAAGAAGTATTTTTTTATAATCTCACATTTCTGCTTAAGCTCACAAGCTTCAGCATCAAAGTCTACTTATTGAATATTTTTGCAAAAGCTTTTCATTCATCTCATTGTGCCAGTTTTTATACACTGAACGCAACATTGATATGGATTATTTTTCAGCTTTTCGACTTGGCAGATACAGGAATTGTTTGCTATATGTTGCGAAGCTTTAACGATTTTCCTTCAATGATCAACAAAAAGCATTCAACATAAATAAAATTTGGCCAAAACTACTTGTTTATATACTTTACTTACAAACATTCTTATGTTTGGCTTGTCGTTGTTAAGATTAATAATAACTTAACGACTTCCCTCAGAATTGTTTCCACACGCTCGACTAGCATATAAATTGCCTTGTAAATATGTTTATTTTATTTTTTATTATTTGCCAGGGGTTATTGGAGTCAGTCGTCTAAGCGTTGTGCGGCTAATTCGCAACTAGTTCAGTCAAATTTTAACGGCGCTATTAAAAGTTAACGGGAACAACCTCAAGAACAGCATTAAAAACTCTTCCCATAAATCGGGCAGACTGTTTAATATACTAGTTGAGTCAGAATCTTGATCAATCAATGTGGTGCGATGTGGTTGAACTTGTTCAAATGTCGCACGCCAGTCACATTTTATCTGTTGAATATATTTTGAATATACAAAACATAAACAGCGACAACCCGAGTCTTTAATGGAGCATTGGCTTTTTGGTAGCCGTTTTAAAGTATTTGGATTTGCGTTGCTTAATTAATGCAAGTTGCTTCAACTTAATTTATACAAGCGATGTTTTCAATCTGAATTCCGCAGACTGTTTTTCAAAATGTGCCCACACATTTATGTGACACACTCGCAATTTAAACATATTTTTTGCCAAAAAATAAAAAGTTGAGAAGCTTTACACTTAACGAACTCCAACGGCTCGCCATAGCAACTATCGGGATGGAGCAGTTAATCAAACCCGTAGAGGAGGGGTTCCCCTCCCAGTTGTACTGTTGCCAACGTGACCCGTCAAACGCACAGACTGAGGAAACTTAACATAAGTATTATCTACGGGACAGGCCACCAATTTGTCGGAAAGTCTTTTGCAAATTATTTTGCAGGTTCTATTTGCTTTTGGGTTTAATATGAGTCGCTGCGATTGAAATGCAGTTTAACTGGCATTCAGGCAATCGTTGGACAGACGTGGACACCCATGTTCCATGTCATTGCCTATCAAATTCCATTTTACGACTGACGCACACTCCCAGGGGTCAATAAGAACGTGCGAAATGCCAAAAACAATGATACAAAAACAACTACAACGGCCCCCCAAAACCATAACAAACAAACAATCCACAAAGGCACCATAATAACAAATGAGGGGCAACAAAGGAAGCGAACAGAGAACAACAACAACAACAACAATAACAACAACAGCAAATCAAAAGACATGCGTGAAGTTGACGCAGCGAGTCGATAACATAAGGCTAAAGATTTGATGCGTTGCACAGGGCTTAAGTGTGCATAAATAAGTACACTCAGAGAATGATTCCCACTAAATACTAGAAAATGCGCTAAAATGAGTATCGTCATGAAAACTAGAAACTTTTTATTGTTCTTATAAATAATTACTAAATACTCGATAAAGAAAACTTTATGAAATTAGAAAATCCTTTTTTCTATTTTTCACAAATATATTTCTAAAAAGTAAAGTAAAAAGTAGAAATGACAACCAGTTATTCCATTTATGAAATATTAAATGTTAATGTTTAATAATAATAATAACATAAGTAAAAAAAAAAATACAATTTAAAAACCAAGAAAATGAAATTGGACATATTTCAAAGAAATGTTAGAAAAATGTAGGTTTCAGCAAGGCACTTTCCGTTCTAGAAATACGCTTTCCGAATAATAAGGTGACTTATCTTTGGCGCCAAGAATATGTCGATTTAAATGAATTTATTCAGGATTTTCTTTTTCTGAGTGCACGTATATATTAACCCATCCTCAGCATGAGCTGGCGTGAGAACTATATAGAATTTGAAACGTGTCAAGTATTGTATTTTGTGGCTCATTGTCCGACATGTCTGGCGTCTGAGATTTGCTAAGCAACTGTTTGTTGCCTCAAGCTGCTTGCGTGTGGCAATTACACACGACTCACAACGCTCTCATTTTGATGTCTTAATTAATTGAGCATTATGTAAGTGAGTCGCAAATGTCTGCGCCTCCTTATTGGATAAGCGATAAATTGATTCAAAGCTCGAACAATTCCAGCGCACTGTGCCGCAAAAAGTAGGCAACGAATTATTTATGGCTAAATTAACGCCCCCCCATATTGATAACGCACATTTGAATTGCTAACTCGGCTCATACATAGAAATGAAATAAATGCGAGTTTATTGCTTAGCCAACAACTGGTCCTCGGGCTTCAGCACTTTGGCAGTCAGTACTCGGGGCGCCGTCTACAATTGCCATTGTATTTGGATTCAATTTATGCATTATGTGGGCCGCAACAATCTCATTTGTGTGCATATAAACAAAGGCGTAATAGTGAATTTAAAATACAAAATACAAAAAAAAAAAAGAACAGAAAAAAAGGCAGACCACATTTCATTTGGCCGTAAATTGAATGATACCAATCCACGCAGTCTGCAATGCCAGACAAGTCAAATGCATGGCAAAGTGATAGTAAATTTGATGGCATAAGGGACAGTAAAATTTATTGTGCGGTTAGCTGTCAGAGGAGCAACTTTTTGGCAATGCCAGCATTTTTATACACATGTTTCTTCACTCTGCACATAAAGTTCATCGGAACTATTTGAAAGCCTTTGACTTGAATGTGACATGCGATAAATGCTGCCAACTTTGATGATGTTTTCTTTTATCGTGCTTTTTTTCACAGCCTATTTGTGTATTATGCTTGTCAGAGCCACAAGGTCAGAACACAACAATTATTTATACATATATGATTAACATACTAAAGTTAATCCGATGCTTATCCAGAAACAAAATTCCAGACTGGTCATCGACCAAAGCCCAAACCACGCTCGGTGACTCATTACGTATATTTGATATATAAAGTAAAATTCATAAAAATTATATATAAACACAAGCTGTTTTGACAGCAAAGAGAATCTAAAGGACCCCCATTCTAATAATGTCTACCATTTAGCATGTCCTGCAGCATGTTTTGCATATTTGAGAACGCCAGGTGCCAGTTACAAATATCCTTTCATTTAGCAAAATTTCATAGTGTTGCGGTTGGAGTCATACGTAATGCTGAGAACTGCATATATATGTATATACGAGTATATGTATGTATATAAAAAAACCAACAACTTTTAAACACATGTTCCTATTTATAAAATTTCATTCCCATTTATTATGCCCCACGCGCGGTTTAACTTCATGTTTAAATTAATTTTACTGCTGACAATTAAAAATAAATGTGCATAAAGTGCACGGCTGGCACTAAAAATACCCTGTACCAAGGAGCAAGGAGGGTATACTTCTTTTCGGAAAGGTAGCTGAGCTGTAGGCATTTAGAATTAACATATCTATGGATCTAATATCTCAGTATTCCTTTGTTGTCATCAATTTCGTTGTTATGGCTTGCCGTGCGTCACATACAAAAATTATATATGCATGGCGGTTGGTTTCAAGTTGTCTTAAATAAAAAAATTAAAAATTAAATTATTAATATAAAGATCTATTTTAAAAGAAAACCAGCTTGGGCTGCGTCTCATAACTAAGAATTAAAAAATTAAAATGCGTTTGGACTCAACGCTAAAATGTTGTGCATAATTAAATATATTTTTTAGCACAGATTTATAGAACTTGCATATATATTAGTATTATGCTGAGGACAGCATAAATATGAAGAATTAGTCATTATTGACTATATACAAACAGCTTGCTTTAATCGTCTACTTCTAAAAAGCTTTTCACTTATTCCCTTGCACTACATTTTTAAGGAAATCTGAGCTGATTAGCTTTTTTACCCTTGTAGATGGTATTTTCATTTTGTTTTCAGATTCGCAACGCATTGAAGAAGACGTCATCGATCCCTTAAAGTATAAATGTGTATATAACCAGTATCATTAGGCGAGTCCACATAGCCATGTCTAGTCTTATATGCGCATATCTCCCTCAGCTTGAGGGAAATATTTATGAAACCTTAAAGACATCCGCCATTTTGCTGAAGACAGTCGGAGACAACCGGATCAAAACACTATATGTGCCTCTCCTTGACACGCCTAAGATTACACACAGATTGTTACCACGAAACAAGTTGCCTGTTGAAGCTCATACTCGGCCTTATTTACGCATCAAGTGCCACTTCAGACGGCATTTAAAGCTACTTTGGTACACATAATTGAAAGGACGAGAGCTCCAACGGTTTATCTAATTACTTACTCTAATTATTCCAGAGTATAGGCAGCACACACGCACACACACACACACACACACACACACACACACACATGCTACTCACACACAGTGTCGTGAATTTTAAAATGACTGATGCGTATTTTACAGTTTTATTGCAGTGGTTGCCGCCTCGCTTAAGCCACTCGAACGGTTTGCCCTCGTCTAGACTGTGCACCAAATGCGAATTCATGTGCCCGATATACATCTTAATTGCCAAGGATTATGGTTTAGTTGGGTTAGCTTTCAAAACTTGAATGGCATCCATTAGACTGGGGACTGCGTTGGACGCTCGCCGAGCCATAAGTATGATTGAGAAACTTAAGTGAATTGTTGCTGCTTTATTGAGAGAGACACATTTGAGCAGATCAGTTACATAACGAATAACACGCACACACACACACACACACAACATGAAGCAAGTGTGTGTGTGTCTATATATTTATGACTAAGTATTTACTAGGAATTGACGAGACCACTAATTTGGCCACAGCTTAAAATTGAATATAATTGGTTTTTCTGTTGTGTTTTTTTCTTTTTTTTTCTTTTTCTTTTTCTTTTTGCTGGAATCAGCCGAGTTGCTTCTGCTGTTCTTATCACAGTTACGCGTACACATGTATGTGTGCCGCTGTCCCCAGTTCCCCCTAGTCCCATTGCGTCGTGGAATGAACTCTGGCTAAGTTGAAGTGGCGCTCAGTCGACACCATTCGGCGCTGTTGGTGCCGCACTCGACGGCGTCTTTGGGCTGCCATTATTGGTAGGCTCGATGTCAGCACTCTCCTTGTGCCTGCCTAGCCAATTCAATTTGACCTTAAGACCCTTGAGAGTGCTGGTACATTTAGACTTTGCCTTGCGCACTTTGCCACTGCCCGTTGCAATGGGAGTTGCCTCGTCACTTGCTGTCGCCTGCAGCTGAGGTTGCCGCGTAATGCGGGTCAACTTCAAACGCGAACGGGACACACCCACACCAGCGGCGGCAGCTGCATCGACACCAGCACCAGATTGACAGCTCAACTCATCGATTGAGCCCATTGTTGGACCAGCTGCAGTTGGACGCTGGCACTTGGCTGGCACCCCGGATGACAGCTCGAATTGCTCCTCAGGCCACTGCAGATCCGCCTCCAACAACGAATTCGCATCGCCCACCGACGATAATTGCGAAATCTGACTTTGCAGCGTTCGATGCGGATGTGGATGCGGATGTGGATGCGTCGCTGCTGCTGCTGTTGAGGCTGTGGTTGTTGCTGTTAGTGGCTCAGATCCTGCAATACGTGCGGCAAACAAATCCTGTCGGCTGCGACTCTGTGCACTCAATAGTGTGGCATGCGAACTGCTAAATGAGCCGCGTTGTAAACGCTGTGAATTGCGGCCGGCAGCAGTGGCGCCTCCATTGCTGCTGCTGCCATTTAGCGTCGTCAAAGTCGTTGTGGTACGCACGCTGTCCTGCAGATGAAGAGTTTAAGAAATGTTATATTATATAATTATAAATATGGAAAACAATGTGAGCCACAAGCAAATGTGATCAAATTGTAATATAACTTGCTTCAAATATATACTGCAAAAAGCCATAGCAAACATATTGTGAACATGTCATTTTACTAAGCCAAATTAAAGATAGAAAATAACGTCGACTGAGTCCTCTAATGCCTAGCAATGCCCCAAAGCGTCCAAAGTTTTTCAACGCGCTTATTAACTTATCTTGTAAGACCTACAAAAAGGTCCCCAAATCATTTTTATCAACTCTACCAGCAACACAGCTGTATTATTTATTTCGAATTAAGACCTTTTGCCAATAAATTCTGTTTGTCAAACTTCCAGAAATCTCAAACTTCTTATGAGTGCCGCACCTAATGTGTTGCAAATGACAGCGAGTCCTTTTTTTTTGTTGGGGTCCCTGAATTAAAGACAACAAAAATTGGGGAAATAAGCGCGAAATAAAGTTAGTCTTGGGCAAAAAATACAACTTTTTGCAAGCAAAAAAAAAATATATATATATATATATAATTATGTATAAATCATGCACTTCAAATGTCCAAATTAGTTTACATAAAAAGCAGTTCAAATATTTACACATTAAATGGCAAATTGAACATGACAAATTTTAAATTGATTAATAAAAAAAGCCCCACTTTTTGTAATTAGAGGTTTTTCAGTTAATAGTTGATTTTCACGTTATTGAAAGTTCACTTTAGCGTTTATTTACCGTGTGCAGACGCAGCGAGCCTGTCTGATTGCGCCGCAGGGCGCTGTAGGTGTGAGGGAGTCCCAGTCCCTGGTTTTTAACAGATAGGCGAAACTGACGGGCCAGCGTCACCTGCCACAAGAGCAAAAACAATTAATATGCCTGCCTTTGAGCCGCATAATTACCTTAAAAGCCTCGCGAAACTTGTGGCTCATAATGTTGTAGAGCAACGGGTTGATGCAGGTGGAGAGGAAGTAGAGCACGCCGGATGTGTAATTCAGTATGTTGAAGACATCATTGAACCACTGCGACTGAATGCCAAATGTCGAACCATAGGCCGCCATCAGGCGCTGTGCATGGAATGGCGCCCAACAAATAAAGAAGGCGACGGCCACAGCAACTGCACATGTCAAAGTTTTGAACTCTTAAACTTGTCATTGCACAAGTGGGCAGCGTGTGAACTCACCCAGCATCCGGATGACGCGGGTCTGGGCGCTGATGCCGCGATTAGCATCGTAGCTGCGACGTGGGAGTGCCTGCAGCAGACGGCTGCGCTTCAGCTTGATCCCGATGAGCACGTACAGCACACAGATGGCGGTCATCGGTCCGCCAAAGAAAAGAAAACCGGATACAGCAAATACATGTGCAGAAAAGTCGTTATTCATCTGTCGAACAAAACAAAAAAAAAAACGAAAAGTTTCAAAAAATGCGATAAGATGTGTGAACAAATAAAACAAGCAAACAGATAATAAAAATATATTAATACCCTAACAGACGAGCCAACCGACGGCAAGACACAAACTGTGTATTCGGAAATGAAGCTAACATATTAATATTATTGTAAATTTATACACAAAAGTCGAACTGAAAACTATAAACATTTTGTGGTTTTTTGAAATGTTCATATAAATAAATTCATAATATAATAATACAGTAAATGAATAATTATACAAAGCAAAATTTGTTAAAACGAAAGGACTTTTTTATATTTTGTAATAATAAACTTTTGATTTCTGAATAATAGAAATGAGAAAAATACAAATAGACCAAAATAAGAAAATAAAAGTAACAAAAATTCTTTCGTTCCGCTGTGTCAATTTTTAAACTTTCTGAATAACAAGGCGAGTTCCGCTTGGCGCCAAAAGTACGGCAATTTTCTCATATTCAAAGCGATTTCTTTTTTCCGATTAATCAAATTGAAATAATGAGCATGTTGACGATTGACTCATTATGTGTGCACATTTGGGCTTCTGTTAGGGCATTTTGGCGGTGTTGGGGTATATTACCGTACATGATGAACCTGTGCCCTGGCTCACAACGGAGAATTGTGTAGCCTGGGGCAGGGCGAGCAACAGGGCAGCTATCCAAATGGCAAAGATGAACTTGATGGCACGCGACAATTTCGACATGGTGTGTTGCCTGCGGGTAACTGACTTCAATCAACTCAATGGCAAGGCCAGCAAACAGCAAACAGCAAACAGCAAACAGCAAACTGGCCAAATGGTCATTTGCCAAGTGTTGTCGCTTTCACTCACCTGAACGGATGGCAAATGGCAATATATCGCTCCACGGTAAACGACGTAATTGTCAGAACTGTGGCATTGGCTGCCGTCTCGGACAGCACGCTCTCCAGTATGCAAATGCCGTCAGAGAACGGATAGTTGTCCGGGTGCCACAAGTTGTACAGATCCTGTGGCATGCCTGCGAGCACAGATCCACAGTTAGTAAATGGGGGGAAAACAAAACTTCAGCTACTGCTGCTGCTGCTGCAATAACACCAACCCGAGCATAAGAGAATCAAATCCGAGATGGCCAAATTGAACAGATAGAAGTTGGTAGCAGTATGCATAAAATTATTGCGAGAGATGACAATGCAGGTAATCAGATTGCCCAACACGCCGGCCACAAAGATGAGCGCATATCCAACGGTCAGGGTGGCCAGCAGTCCCATGCTTGTGGTCATTGTGGCACGCGACTGCTCTAGTCGACCATGCGGCTCCAATCCGTGGAGCAGGCTGGTCAAGTTGTCCGCAGATATGTTCAGCACTTGTGTTAAATTCAAAAAGAATTTCTCATTGTGAAACATCTGCAGCTCTGGAAAAAAGGGCGTATCCACGCCCACACCTTCACCCATTGCCGACATATTTGTTGCCAGCATCATTGCTGACATGTGTCTGCCTCTGTCTGCTTGTGTGTGTGTGTGTGTGTGTGTGTGTGTGTGTGTGTTTGTCTTCAATGCCTCAGATAAAATATCATTTGCTTGTCCAGTAGGACAGACAGCTATGAGAGAAAGACATAAAGATGCCAATTGACTTATTATACTTATTGTTATTTCCATAAATATGAAGAATTCGTAATATAAATTTTAATTAAAGGCAAGTCAAAATATTTTGGAGTTTTTTGACTTTTGATATTTTTATAATGCGTAAAGTTTGCACATTATTTTTCGTTAGAATCGGCTGGAACACATTTCTTTCAAATACATAAATTAAATAAATTTCGAGCACAGCACAGGTTGACAGGCCAATTGGAATTTTATGACCTTAATGGATCTGTTGAGTTTTTGAAAATTAATTTGCATTACAAAGTGGAATTTAAGTGAACAATTTCGACTAGCAACAGGACACTTGCAGATTAAAGTTCAATTGTTCAATTCCTATGCATATAAATATTAATATAAATATATATATATATAAATATTATATTATTAATGCATACAAATATTAAAATATGAATTTTATTATTTATCCACTTGAATTTATCTACACAAAAGAAAATGTTCTTTAACAGCTTCATGATGACAATCTTATTGTTTGTTAAAAAAATAAATAAAAACCATAATGTTTCCTAATAAATATTTATGAAAAATGTGTATGTTTATTTTAAAGAATGTTGCCAAATTTGATTTTATTATCATGCTGAAACTGGTTTGGTTACAGTAGAGCTGTATTGGTTTCATTAACTAATTATATTTGTGGACGGCGCTTTTGGCGATTTGGGTTGTGGCAGCGATTCCAATGTGGGCAATGGGCAGTGGTCATCGCAATCGCATCCATTAGTTATGCATCGGCGATGACCATAAAGTGTTTTTGTTTAAGGAAAGTTTTTGCATATGGCATGTATTTAATTTTATTTGCTTCTTTTATTTTAATTTAACTTTAACTTTTTTCACTTTATGGCCTTGCCAAAAGTGAGCATCAAGTTTGTACCGATTTGATTTATTGAATATAACTTAATCGATTTCTTTGATAACAGTAACAATTTAAAAAGCCGCAAAACCAACGATGATAAATTCCAGAGGATATCCAAAAGGGCGATTTGTACATTAACTTGATGCCAATTAACTGTGTATTTTGTTAATCAGACACTGGAAATCGTTTGTGCATTTAAAACACGTTTTAATTGACATTTAATAAATGTTGCCCGCCATATTTTTGTTTTTTTTTTTTTTGTTGCTTTTCCTCACATTTGTTTTTTATTGGTTTTAACTGTTTTGATTTTGTTTTTTAAGTTATTTCGACGAACATTGCACTCTCCGATTTGATTTTGGGTATTTTGCATCGGTTATTCACTAATTTGCAGTATGTCAGTAAATACATATTCATAATATGTATTTAAAGTCTTGTTTATTGACTTTATCAGCAAAGCTAAAAGCTTTTGCTAATTATTATTATTTGTATTTATTTTTTATTTTTTTAATATGCATATTTAGTGTCGTGTGTGTCTTCAACTAAATCTATTTTTAGAAGCATTTTTATAAAATTGAATAATGAATTAAGTGAATACAGTCTTTGACTGAATCTATTTTTTAAATATAATATTCAATTTATCAATGAATTAGTATTACTTAATTTCAAATCGGACGTATTTTGCGCGTCGCGTTTCGTTTTCGACTTGTTTTACCCGCAGTCGGCCCACGAGCTGGACAAACGCGACAACAACTGGATCCAGCATCCGATTAACAAAGACTGAATTTTTTGGCCAGCACCTTCGAGCACATGCGCCAACCCAATAACAGCGACGCAACAGTCGCAGTCGCCGTCGCCGTTGACGCCGACAGCGCAGCAAGAACTACCAGTTGCTTTTCGGGCAGATTTTGCCAAGACGCTTTCCGGCAATGGAATCAAAATGCAAATATTTTGTATTGTGGCAAGTACTTAATCTTATTTGTGGACATCCTTAAGTGTTTGTGTGCGTAAATGTTGGCCACAGCAGCAGCGATGCAAATGATGACTACAAATGAACACAATGTGCCAAAGCCGGTTATAAATTTGTTAAAAATAATTGGTTTTCATAAGGCAAAAATAATTGAATAATTGCGTAAAAGATTTCGAGTGTATTCTTTCTCCACCTACAAGTTCCATTTATTATTATTATTATTGTGTAACTATTAGCCTTTAGCTTTTACATCGAACCTTTTTCTTCCACATTTGTAAAAATTTGTATTTTTTTTTTGCTGAATTTATATGCCTCTCTAAAATACTTCTGCAGCAAATTATCGAATTGTAGGTTTGGCCTCTAGATTAATTCCACTTTCAAAGTTGAAATCGTGATTCTAGTTCGAAATCCAAATGAATATTCTACTCTGAGAAATTAGCATAATTTTCTGATATCGTAACTTTGTCAAAATTTAGGGTCTGGGTTTGAAAATCAAGGGTCTTTTAATCGTGCTTGGCCCATATTTAAATCTTATATTCATAGTTTGAAGCGCGATTCAAGCTCGAAATTTATGCCAAAATTATGATTAAAAAAGCGATATTTTTTGATGATGGTTTGAATTCTGGTTAAATACTACGTTTACATTTTGAAACCAAATTCCGGCTCGGAATTCAGGCTAAATGATTTCTTCTGCATACAAATGGACAACTTCATTTTATTTTTAGGTATAACAAAAATGAGAAAGAAAGCGCCGAAAACCGGATGAAATCTGCTGACATTTTTTTAGTCCGAAGCTCAAAATAATATTGTTATAGGATCGATCTAAAATCAAGATGTCAGCTGATTAGCTCCGGACTTCTAAGAAAAACATTCATTCTTATTTTAAAATATTTTGATAAGTGGATCAAGAATAAACAATTACATTGGTTACAGACACCCAAGCTTATGCATCCACCTGAGATATCCATATCCACATAGATATCCACATCCTTCATATCCTCTACGGCACCCATACCATAACCTTCGCTCCTCTCCATGTAGAGTAGAGCTTTGAGTATTTACTGAAAAGCCTGCAACTGATTGATTGTCAAATTTTGTATTTTTGTTTAAAAACTATAAAAATTCTATATTTTTGTACAATTTTATTTATTATTATTATTATTGATTAGTAGTAGGAGTGGGAGTCGAAGCGTCTCCTTGTGGAGCGCTGGCCGATGGCATGTAATGTGGACGCTGCACCTGTCCGAATAGCGCTCGGATAGCTTCATCCGTGGCCATTAGTGGCTGGCTAATGAAGTCCAGGGCCTGAAAGTACACATATATATATAGACATATATCATTTCTATATCTGAACCCTGATCAACTCAACCTGCACGGCGTATTTCTCTGCTTCGCAGAGAGGGCTCGTTGTGGCGCTGGACAGTTTTAGGGTCGCCTCGGGAATGCCCAGACCCGAGTGGAGCACCATGCGCTGCAATATGTTCAAGTTCTCGGCGCTCAGGCTGATGACATCCGTGGCGGGCAGATTCAGATAGCGTATTTTGGCCAGGAACTTCAGTTGCTTGAGCATGTCCAGTTGGATTTCGCGTATTTGGTGGGTGGTGTGCAGCAGTTGCTTGGTTGACTCGTTAAGCATTTGATTCTTGTGCGTGAGATCAGCTTTCCAGCGTGCCAGCTCCTCGACCATAACGCTGCTGGCCAAAAACTTCGAGCGCCACACCTCGCACTGGCTGGCCAAGAATTCGATTTGTTCCGTATGCGTCGTCAGATTGTTGGCCGTGTCGAGCAGGGCGCGTGCAAGTTGTAGTTTGTCCTCGGTCAGCAGATTGACACGCGTCTGCAGATCCTCACCAACGGAGGCAACCAGCAGACTCTTCAGCTCGCCGTTGACCTGCGTCTGGAATTTATACTGTGCCTGAAAATGATCGCGCTCCTCGCGCATTTTCTTCAATTCCAGCTGCAGTCGCTGCAGTTCCTCGCTACTGCTATCTTCTGGCTTGCCTTCTGCAGCCTCCACAACCAGATCCAGTTCCTGGGTGCGCAATGTGGACACCTGATCCGCGAGAACGCCAATATCCAAATTATTCTTGGTAACGCGCAGCATTTTATGCTGGGCTGGCGTCATGGGATTCACGGCACCTGGATATGGCTCGTAAGGCACGAATTTCGGTGGCTTCGTTTTCTTGTGCTCCGGCACTGGCTCCGAGGTGTTTACCAGCCGGGGCTTCAACTGCACCAGTTCACCCTTGGGCGGCGCTGGCGCCAAACTGCGACTAACGGTTTCCGGACGCCGATAAAGCGTGTGAAGCCCAGGCAGGGGCAGGGGCAGGGGTTGCACGACTGAAGTTGCTGATTGCATATGCGTAATAACGGATTCTTGGACTACGGTGCTGTCCTTGCGCGACAACTGAGGTCGTTTGACCTTATTGGGAACAGGGAAAGCGGCATTTGTGGATTGTTCTACTTGTTCCACTTTCGTGTTGGTTGAGACGATTTCCGTCTGTTCCATGCCGTCGCCGCTAGTGCGGCAGGTATTCGACTTGTCCACATCGTTCACTGGGGCTCCTGCATCCATGGCTGCTTGACAGTTTTAGCAAATGATAACGCTTTCTATTTGTCGA
Source organism: Drosophila basisetae (assembly GCA_035041595.1). Taxonomy (NCBI): domain Eukaryota; kingdom Metazoa; phylum Arthropoda; class Insecta; order Diptera; family Drosophilidae; genus Drosophila; species Drosophila basisetae. Next base: position 3,962,023 of record JAWNLB010000090.1, read on the forward strand.
TAGCAAATAGTAAAATTTTGACAAGTTGTTTGCCAACAAAACAAAAACAATCGACTCGATAGAGACAGAGCTGCCAACTCAACATTCAAAACTGCGCTATATCGATTATTGACTCGATTGATCAAGGGCAAAACTTCCGATAGTGAGTACTAAATGAATCGATATATAAGTTAAACAACAGCTGTTCGGCTCAAGAAATTTTAGCCAAATGTTAATGTTAAGGTTTTTGGGTGCCCACAGATATTTATTGATTTTTTTTGGACTCACTCAATAAGCCGAAAACAATAAAAAATAAACAACAATATTCGCTTATCAAAACGATTCAGTGACGCATATTTTGGAGAAAATTACAGCTGGCGGCTTAATATTGATGCTCGATGTGGATGTGCGAGCGTATTTGTTAGCATGTCGACGACGACAACGGAACGCGATCTGCTGCGAAACGTGAATGAGAAAATCGAATTAATTGAGCCCAGCACGGGAAAATTGTTTTTCGAGCACAAAACGGAGCTGGTGTTTGTCAAGCCGCGCCTGATGCCACTCAAGTCGCAGGCATTGCAGAGTCTGGAGGAAATGCATCGCGAGACTGCGCGTCAGCTGCAACAGAAACGCACAAAGCGCAACAACAACAACAACAACAATAATACTAACAACAGCCAGATTTGAGGAACGAAAAGGAAACTGATTCGAGATGGCATATCTGTTAACATTTGGAATTATTGCGGCTCTGTGCTTGGCCAGTTTGATGCTCTATCGATATGGGAACATTTCACGTCAGCACATCCTTGTCACCCTGTCCGTGCTAACAGCCTGGTGCTTCTCCTTTCTGATCGTGTTCACGATACCGCTTGATGTCACCTCCGTAAGCAACAACATCACGTAACACTAACAATAAATACAGTGGTCACTCGCTAATTGGCACGCTCAGAAATCGCTGAAATTCTTACCTATGCAGATTTTTAGAAATGTTATAAAAAATGCTGTTTCAAAATTAAAACTATTTAAACTATTTATTGATGTTCGTAGCTAAACTACTAAATACTGATATCGACTGATCGAAATTACTTTATCTGTTTCATCTAAAAAACTTTATCAATACAGAGTACTCTATTTCAATCGTTAAGAACTCATTTCCCAATGTGAACAACTAACTAACTAATTCATACTATTTTTGTTTATTATTTCTCATTGGGTTTTTCCGAGTTTTAAATATCTTGTAAATATTTCTTGTCTTTTTTATACAAATTTCAAGCGACTGATGCTGTTAGAATTGTAATAATCTTAACACAATTTTGAGCAATATAAAATAATCTTTGAATCCCAATTGCAGACTTTGTATCGACAGTGTGAGGAGAGGTACAAACCGAGTGTAGCAACAACAAGGGGGCCAGGCGACGGCAACACAACAACAACAATGACAACAATAAGTAGCAATTATGTGCATGCAGATGAATGCCAGGAACCGTGGGGCATGGTCCCAGAATCTGTGTTCCCCAATTTGTGGCGCATCATCTACTGGAGTTCGCAGTTTCTCACATGGCTGATAATGCCGCTGATGCAGTCGTATCTGAAAGCTGGCGATTTCACCATTAAGGGCAAGTTGAAGTCGGCCCTGATCGAGAATGCGATTTATTACGGATCGTATTTGTTCATCTGCGGCGTGTTGCTCATCTATATTGCGGTGAAGGGCGTGTCGCTGGATTGGCCAAAGCTGAAGGCGATCGCCTCGTCGGCCTCGAATACTTGGGGCTTATTCCTGCTCATCCTGCTGCTGGGCTATGCGCTGGTGGAGGTGCCGCGTTCGCTGTGGAACAATGCCAAGCCGGGATTCACGCTGCAATATGCATATTTTAAGGCCGCCAAGCTCAGCACGGACAAGGCCGAGGCCGAGGAGCATGTGGACGATGTGCTGGAGTCGTTGCAGTGCATCAGTCGGGCGGTGCCCAACAATCACGAGTTGCGCCCCTGCGTCGAGACCATTCTGCGCAAAGTGCCCATCGAGCTGCAGGAGCGTGCCACACGCAATTTCACCCGGAGTGGTGGCAACGGCCTGGGCGGCACCACCTCGACAATTGTGCCGTCAGAAAAGGCACTCGTGCGCATCCACAAGCAGGTGATTAAGTCGCTGCAAACGCTGCAACGCACCGAGGCACTGTGGAGCGTTCAGGTGAATGCGGTGCTGCATCTGGAGGATGTGGCACGCAACATCCACTCGGCCGAGCGTCGCTTCAAGACCGAGTTTCCACGCCAGCGTACGCAGCTGGAGCGCATCTGTTACAGTGCCACCATTCAATGGTACTGGGAGTGTCTACTCAAAGCGCCGTTCCTCAAAGCGCTCTGCGTACTAACGGCCACCATGTCCGCCATGGTCGTCTGGAGCGAGCTAACCTTCTTCAGTCGCCACCCGGTGCTCTCCGTGTTTGCGAACGTGATTAATGTGGCCAATGCCAGCAATGATTTCTTCACCATTGAGCTATTCTCGATGATCGTCCTCTGCTATTTCTTCTACTGCACCTATTCGACAATATTGCGCATCAGATTCCTCAATCTGTACTATCTGGCGCCGCATCATCAGACCAACGAGCACAGTCTCATTTTCAGTGGCATGCTCCTCTGTCGCCTCACCCCGCCCATGTGCCTCAACTTTTTGGGCCTAATCCACATGGACTCGCACATAATACAGAAGGTGAGTTCCTTCTTATTGAAAAGGATTGAAAGAAACTCTTCATTAATTTGATTACGCTTGCAGCGAATTATGGAAACGTATTATACACAAATCATGGGACACATGGACGTTATTGGTATCATCGCGAATGGCTTCAACATCTACTTTCCCATGTGCATGTTGGCATTTTGTTTGGCCACCTGGTTCAGTTTGGGCAGTCGTGCGTTGAACGCTTTGGGCTTTCAACAGTTCCTGCAGCACGAGACGATTGCCACGGAACTGGTGCAGGAGGGCAAGGATTTGATAGCGCGCGAGAAGCGACGCCGCCAGCGTGCCGAGGAGGCAATGGCCAGACGGCGCGACTTTACCAGGCCGGACACCTTGGCCAGCAGCCACGATTACATTGGCAAATACCGCAGCGGAGCTAGTGGCTTGGGCAGCGGGAGTGGCGGCATTGCTGGTGGTCCATTGACCGCTGGTCAACGCTCGCCAGCCGATGGCCTGCTGCGCGATGGCGATGTTAGCTATGATTATGCGGCGGTTGCCTCCTCCTCGGCGCTGGGTGTGCCACGGTCCCTATCGGATGAGATCAACGATCGTTTCGGTGTCAGCACCCAAATGCAGATCGGTTTCCGCGCCGCCAACAACGAGCCGCAGGATGTCTACCACGAGGAGAACGAGCGTCGCATTGTTGGACCGCCACCACGGGGACTCTTCGACGATGTCTAGGCTCGAGAATCGCATTCCCTCTTGCAATTTGTTTGGTTTTCAGCTATATGTGTATATTTTATGTATTATCTCAAACGCGTTTTTGTGCTAGTTAATTTAATTTATGTTTAAGCTTTTCCGTTCAGCCGCCGTTCCTGTCACAAACAAAATACATTTGTCAGACATCTCAATAAACGATAAATATGCTCGCTAATTGCTGGTGGGCAAATTACTGGCTGCCGGCGGAGATGGAGGACGCTGATCCTCTCTGGCTGCCAGCTGCTGCTCACTCATGCTGGGCATCTCGGCGCTGGGTGGCTTCCGTAGTTGGGCAATTGGATGTGGTCGAATTCGTTTGCGTCTTCTATAAAAGCGGCTTCGCGAGGTGCAAGGCGTTTCGGGCCATGAAGCAGACATCATTCGACGATTTTTTGACAACGGCCGCAGCGGCGTTGCCAGATCCAAGAATATTTTACGATATTAACAATTGGGTTGCAATGACAATTTATTTATGTGTGGCCGTAATGTGTATGTGCGAGTGTAACGCGTATGCCTGCGTGTAACATGTTGTGTGTGAAACGTACTGTTAGCCTGCAACTACGTAACAAATGCACAACGTAAGTGGACAGTGTAAAGCGTATACAGTACAAAGTATATTCTGTTCTGTTGTGTTCTGGATTGAGAGTCTGTGTTCGTACGTTAGTGTAGAGAAAGAGAGAGATTTGTAGTGTTTGGAGACTATTCATCACCGCCGCCCTCCTCATCCTCGTCGAATTCACCCTCCTCGTCGGCGGTTGCCTCCTGGTACTGCTGATATTCGGAAACCAGATCGTTCATGTTGCTCTCGGCCTCGGTGAACTCCATTTCGTCCATGCCCTCGCCGGTGTACCAATGCAGAAATGCCTTGCGACGGAACATGGCCGTAAACTGCTCGGAGACACGCTTGAACAGCTCCTGAATCGCCGTCGAATTGCCAATAAATGTTGCCGACATTTTGAGACCGCGTGGCGGTATATCGCAGACGGCTGTCTTGCAATTGTTGGGTATCCACTCGACGAAAAAGCTGCTGTTCTTGTTCTGGATGTTGAGCATCTGTTCGTCCACCTCCTTCATGGACATGCGACCCCGGAAGATGGCCGCCACGGTCAGATAGCGACCATGTCGCGGATCACAGGCGGCCATCATGTTCTTCGCATCGAACATCTGCTGGGTCAGCTCGGGTACGGTCAGGGCGCGATACTGCTGGGATCCGCGCGATGTTAGCGGCGCAAAGCCCGGCATGAAGAAGTGCAGCCGCGGAAAGGGCACCATGTTGACCGCCAGCTTGCGCAGATCGGCATTCAGCTGGCCGGGAAAACGCAGGCAGGTCGTCACTCCGGACATGGTGGCCGATACCAAATGGTTTAGATCACCGTAGGTGGGCGTCGTCAATTTGAGGGTGCGGAAACAGATGTCATACAACGCCTCATTGTCGATGCAGTACGTCTCGTCCGTATTCTCCACCAGCTGATGCACGCTCAGTGTGGCATTGTAGGGCTCCACGACGGTATCGGACACCTTGGGCGAGGGCACAACTGAGAATGTGTTCATTATGCGATCGGGATACTCCTCACGGATCTTCGAGATGAGCAACGTGCCCATGCCCGATCCGGTGCCACCGCCCAGCGAGTGCGTCAGCTGAAAGCCCTGTCAAAGCGAGTACACATCGATTAAACACATGCCACACTCACTTTTGATTAAGAATCAAACCACCACCAGCCAATCAAACCACCCACCTGAAGACAGTCGCATCCCTCAGATTCCTTGCGCACCACATCCAGCACCGAATCGACAAGTTCGGCACCTTCGGTATAGTGACCCTTGGCCCAATTGTTGCCGGCGCCCGACTGCCCAAAGACAAAGTTATCGGGCCGAAAGATCTGTCCAAAGGCACCCGAACGCACAGAGTCCATGGTGCCCGGTTCCAGATCGACGAGTATGGCTCGTGGCACATATTTGGCGCCGGTTGCCTCATTGTAGTAGACATTGATCCGCTCCAATTGTAGATCACTGTCGCCATAGTATGTACCCGTTGCGTCGATGCAATGCTCATCGGAGATCACCTCCCAGAACTTGCCACCGATCTGATTGCCGCATTGGCCCGCCTGAATATGCACAATTTCGCGCATTTTTTATTTACGACAAAAAAAAAAAATATTAAAAAATTGAATTTTGCTTGAAAAACAGTTCCTGAATCTGATCTGGCTTCCAACCGATTTTTCACGTTTAATTTTTCCTTATTTTTTTTAATACGTGTATCGTAGTTGAATCGATGTTGGAATGAGACTGCCACATTTCCCATATCCTACTCTCCAGTGCCAGACTACTTTGATCTGAGATATATATATATATACAGACTTTGTGGAAATAAAACAACATTCATTTCGATTTAAAAACATAGATAGATATATAGATATATATTTTGTTTTTCTTTTTTGAGCGTTTCTTTAAGAATACAAGTTGTACATATAAATTGGATTTGTTGCAATCTGTGATAATCATGACCTTTTATATACCCTCGCAGATCTACCATAATGTATATAGTATATTTTTGATCAGCATCAATAGCCAAGCGCATCTCGCTTTCTCTCTAATAGATCAAACCAATTATCTAAAATCGCATGAACCTGCTCAAAATAGAAAGAATAGAATTATACCTGAAATATAGTCAACTATTCTGCTTAGTCGGATCGGACAACTATATCAAGTAGCTGAAATAAGAACTATTGATGGATAAATGAGTTGCTGGATAAACCACTTTTTTTGCATACCAAAATACTCCAACTAAAATAGCTACAGGCGCTAAATATTGCAAGAATTTTAACAACATCGGACAACTATATCATACGAGTATAGCTTTCATAATGATAAATATAATATATAAGCACTCTGCGAGGGTATTTAGTCTTAGGCATGCCGAAGATAGCTTATTCTTTTCGCATACATTCTTAGTTTGAATCTACTTGAAGTGTGGTGGTTGGGTTAAGTTGGGTTGTCTACGTGGGTCTCTCGAGAAAAGCTACAGGTTGGCTGCCATTAACTGGCCTAGATACTCATGTGTAATCACCAATAGAATTTGGCACTTAGGTTGAGTCCAAATCTGGCGCAAAAACACGCTGTCGAATATATCAGACGGATGCGCGTTTGAGGCACATAGTGCTCTCAATAATATCCATGGGCTGGAAATCCGGATCGATAAATTGCTCATGATTCAGACAACGTGTGCCGCCCATACAGGTGCAGGAGCACAGCGAAGCGGTTTCATCGTTCTCCGTCGTATAGTTATTTTCGAGCAGCTTGCCGTGCATGTTGTACGTGGACTCGTCATCAAATGTGAGCGGCTGATTGCCAGCAGCCAGATTCTGGGCATCCTGCTCATCCCGCTTGGCATCCTCGGCTTGCCTGCAAGCAAGCAAAACATAATGAATACTCTTCCAAGCAACAAATTGCAACTAGACAAGTCCCGGCACTGATCTAGAATCACTTGCATTGTCATAAAGCGCAGCACAAGCAAATTAATACTGGCAGCGACCACAGCCAGACCGAACAGGATGAATACCAAGCTGAGGGCCACATAGCCGGGCTTGTTGGTCAACGCCTGGTCATTCTGCAGAGCCACATAGTCTCCAAATCCGATGGTGGTCAGCGTGACAAAGCAATAGTAGAAGCTGTCAAAGTAACTCCAGCCCTCATAGCGAGAGAACACTGCTGCGCCCGTCGTGATGATTATCGAAGAGAGCATGCCAGTGGCCAACATAAGATTCATTTCGGTGGCATCGGTGCATCTCGCTCCACTGGCTCGTTTCGCTCGCCTTATTATCACGGACGCAAACTTGTTCAAGCGCTCACCAATCGACTGGAACATAACCAAGCCGAGGGGTATGCCCACCTGGAAGACAAAGGATCAATTACATATGGGTCCCCATGAAATTGTGTTAGCAACTGTGAGCAAAGCGTTTTAGTCTGATAACAATACCATCGCATAGAACATTGTAAATAACTTTCCGGCCACAGTGGTTGGGGTCGAGTGTCCATAGCCTGAAAAGTATTTAAATAATCCAATAAATATTCATGCAATTCTACGAATATTGCTACGTACCGTGCACGTTGCCTATATTGAACTAATAAGTCTATAATCGTTCTAGTACTTTCAAGCTTTATGTATACAAACCAATAATTATGCGTACACTATATCTTTCAGGTTCTTTCTTCTATAAGTCCTAAGGCTCATTTTAAAACCAAAAATTATTTCTATAACTAATATTAATTTTAATATCACATATCCACATATCCATACTAGAAAATACAAATATTTAACCAAAACGACTCTTCTTTTAAAACAAAAAATTGTTTCCATATATAAGATTAGTTTTAATATAACATATCTTAAAAATATTAACTAGAAGAAATGCCGATTTTATTTTTCAAATACAAAACTAGTGTCATTATCACTTGTTTTGAGCTATTCAACCAACTATACCCTATTTAATGATTCCTTTTATGAATTGATTCCTTATTCTTTTCTCCAGCATGTCCCAAATATGCTCAATGTGACTTAGGCCCGATTAAAAATTACGAATCCCTTGTCATTATTTTGTTAAAGCACTTTTATTAAATTTTTCACATTTAGGAATGTCACTAAAAATTAAAAGGATCACTACTCTCCCAAAGTTAGGCAAAAAATCAACGAAACCATCCCTAAGAAAAAGGCAACTCCCAAAACACCTGTAATAATAATATAATAATTAATATTGGTCTGATTGTCTCTTCAGTTCGGTAGTCTTCTTTTTCATTTTTGATGCAACTTTGAAGATCTTCTGATTCTGTATTTCTTTTGGTATTTTTACGAATTATTTTGACAGACTTGAGAAGTACGATACAAGTAGTTCATGGAGTCTGACTAAATTCATACTGCTTTAAGATACTAAAATCGCAATCGACCAAGTATGGGCAATTCAATTCGATTAGCTAAAATTGATTAGATATATTGAGTAATCCAAATCTTAAGCGTTTTTATAATTTGTAATGTTTATGTGCCCTAAAGTTGTATTCTTATAAGTTCTCTTAAGCTGTAGTTTTTAAAGTTTGGAAAATGTTTGAGTTGTTTTTCTTGGCTCACGTTTAATAAGTTTGTTCTGGTTTTTGTCCAGAACATAATGCTTTTTTTTAACTTACTTGGTGTCCTATCACTCTATGTACAATTATTAGCTGGGTTGAGCTTAAGTTTAATAAATGACTTCTTCGCTTTAAACAAACTTGATCTCAACCCAGGTAGACGTCGTACAGTTTGTTGTAATTAGTTAATAAATATAATTGATGCGATTTGAGATTTTTTGTATAATATTTACCAATCATTGCCAGCACCACAGTGGCAAAATAAAATGCGCCAGCGAATTTCCACTGAGGTCCCGCTTTGTGTGGTTTGTTCTCAATTATTACTATTTCGATCATCCGGTAGTCTTCCGCACTCACATTGTATTTCTCAACGAAATTATTCTTCACCGCTACGGCATGAAAGCAAAATTTGATCCGAGTTCCAATATCAATATATCAGATTCATGGCCAATTAATAAAATGAACAAACAAATTGTGCACAGCTCAACAACAGTTTTAATTGCAATTAAATCAAACCCAATTTAAACCTGTTGAGCTGTGACAACAATGATAAATTGATGAAGATGATTTTTGTTTTACATTTGTTGTAATTTTTATTTGTTTCCGTTTTGGGATAGATGAGTGCGAATTGAGTGTGGCTTGTAGGGATTTTGGATATTGCCGGGGATATATATTATTGTTTGCATTAATATATATTTGTACCTTGCAAAAATTCCCAACGCTTTGCCTCCGTTTGCGATTCAAGCGAGTCAAAGACTGCCGCCCCGATGAGCAAATAGGTAAATGTGCACACAACCAGCGACAGGGTTCTTACGTTCTGACGCTTCATGGCGCAATGGACAACAAATTCGAAAGCTGTCTGGCGAGTGGATTCAATTAGCATTGAAATTATTATAAATTTTTTTGTTTTCGTTTTTTTTTTTTTTTGTAACGTTATTTTAATTATGCCTGTTTACATAGGCCTGTTACATATGCCTGTGAAGGATGCTGTCAAGGATTCTGTACAAATCGATTAACTTGCGTACGCTTGCGGCAACATATCAATTTTACTGGCATTCAAACTCTGTGCCGTGCTGGGCTTACAATTCGGACATAGAATGCCACATTTTGAAACGCCACTGCGAATTACTAGTTTTGAGTGCAAAACTAGTTTTAGTAAATTTAACTGAAAACCGATACCCGATTCGTGATTTGCGATTTGCGGGAAAATCGGTGAATGGTGTACAGGGCTGTTAGTTTTGGCACAGGTTGGCAGCACTCAATAACTTTATGTGTATCGATAAAACAACGAGAAATCGTTTCACCTCGGCATTTGTTTATGTGGAAAATCCATGCAAGTCCACACAATACTTTAAATAGTTGCAGCTACGCTAAACATTAATACATTGTGCGCATTCATGCCTAGCAATTAATATAGAAATGCTGCGCATTCGTCGTCGTTTCGCGCTACTTATTTGTTGTGGCTGTCTACTCATTTTTCTCAGTCTCTATGTAATCCTCAATTTTGCGGCACCGGCTGCCAATGCAAAAAAGGTAGCTGTGTGTGTTTGTGTATCTGTGTGTGTATCTGTGTATGCATCTGTGTGTATCTGTGTGTGTCTGTGTGTGTGTGTGTGTGTGACAGATAATGTGGAGTTTAGTTTTAATATTATATTTAAATTTCCGTATATTGGCAGCCCAATTATGTAGCGGTTGAGAGTAGTGTGGAACAAGTGGAAAATGGATTGCTGGAGTCTGGCCAAGAAATGCGAGATATGCGCGAACTTTCCGCAAAAAGACAACAAAATAGAAACGATATCCTTGCTTTAAATGCAATCCACACACAGACAACAGACGATGCTGGCGAATGCATTGATGTCGTCAGACAGGTGCCCCAGGTGGATGTGCAAATGCTGGAATGGTACGAGAAAATGACATTTGCAGACGTTGATGGCGGCGTCTGGAAACAGGGCTGGAACATTAAATACGATCCATTAAAATACAATCAGCATCACATTCTGAAAGTATTTGTTGTGCCCCATTCCCACAACGATCCCGGCTGGATAAAAACATTCGAGGACTATTACAATGCCGGTGAGATCAAAGCAAATGATATGTATAAATATATATGTATATATATATATATATATATATATATGTTTATTTATATAATGAGTGCGGCAATTTTAATAAGATTAATGCAGAGTAATTAATTTTAAATTCGAAGTAGTCAATCCGTATCTATATACATGTAGTATACAACATTTGGGTCATTCAACAGGACTTTGAACAAATTGCTTTTCTGTCATTTAGTAGTCGATTTTGTTCTAAATTATGATAAGCTTAAATCGCATCGAAATTGATAAGAATGTTCAAGGCGAAATCACATTTCGACTTATACTTCCTATCAGCTTTTGCGAAATAGTCGAACTTAATTTTAATTCTTTCTAATAACATTAACCATTAAATTGTTTGCATACGAGTATATTTCAAATTGTTAGTTGATTGAATTGCAATTACATTTGCATACTATGTTATGTGCACTTAATCAGCAGTCGAAGCCGCCAGAGTTAACAGTGCTCTCTTTGTGCAGCACTTTCTCTCTCTCTCTCTCACTCGATAAAGGGCGCTTTGATCTGCCCGCAGTTGCAGCCAAGCATGTATTCGTCGCACTTGCTCCTGTTGTTGGAACGATAAGCGCTTGCTTTGATAGAAATGAACATTTTAACGTTATGAAGAATCGCAATCAATTGTAAGAACAGCAAATTGAACTTATCAACACAGAAAGCATACTCGATGTACTACAACAATATGTTTTGAAATGTTTGTTTTTTATTATCAAAGCTTGTTTTCTTTCATTTTAACAGATACAAAGCATATCTTATCGAATGCGCTGCGAAACCTGAGCGAGAATCCAGATATGAAATTTATTTGGGCTGAAATTTCATATTTCTCGCGATTTTTTGACGAGCTGGGCGAGCACAAGAAACAGCAAATGAGAATGTAAGCGATAAAAATCGTCTAAAATGAACACTTGAATTTGAAGGCCACACTTTCTTTATTTTTGGCAGGATTGTGAAGAAGGGTCAACTGGAGTTTGTTACCGGCGGCTGGGTAATGCCCGACGAGGCCAATTCGCATTGGCGCAATGTGCTGCTCCAATTGACGGAGGGACAGACCTATTTGAAGGAGCATCTGAACGTGACGCCAACTGCCTCCTGGGCGATTGATCCGTTCGGACACAGCCCCAGTCTGCCGTACATACTGAAGAGGAGCGGCATGAAAAACTTGCTGATACAGCGAACCCATTACTCTGTGAAGAAGGAGCTGGCACTGCAACGCAACTTAGAGTTCTACTGGCGCCAGACGTGGGAAACGAGCGGGAAGAATGCACTATTTACCCACATGATGCCCTTCTATTCGTACGATATTCCCCACACCTGCGGACCCGATCCCAAGGTGTGCTGCCAGTTCGACTTTAAGCGCATGGGCGGCTTTGGACTGAGTTGCCCGTGGCGCCAGCCGCCACGGCCCATCGACGAGAACAATGTGGATGCTCGATCCGAATTGATCGTGGATCAGTGGAAAAAGAAGGCTGAATTGTATCGGACGAATGTGTTGCTTGTGCCGCTGGGCGATGATTTTCGCTACAAGCAGAACGTCGAGTGGGAGTTGCAGCGTGTCAACTATGAGAAGCTCTTCGAGCACATCAACGGCAATCCTCATTTCAACGTCGAGGCGCAATTTGGCACGCTTGGTGAGTACTTTGAGGCGGTGCATCAGAGCGGTCAGGCTGAGTTTCCGTCGCTTAGCGGTGATTTCTTCACGTATGCGGATCGTGCCGATAACTATTGGAGTGGCTATTTCACCTCCAGGCCATATCACAAGCGCATGGATCGCGTGCTCATGCACTATTTGAGGTCGGCGGAAATGCTGCATGCCTGGCAGCCCTGGGATTCGATGGCTGGCTTCAATGCCAAATTGGAGCAGGCGCGTCGTGACTTATCTCTCTTTCAGCATCACGATGGCATCACGGGCACCGCCAAGACGCATGTGGTGCATGACTATGAGACGCGACTCGTAGAAGCTCTCAAATCCTGCCAATTTGTGATGCAACAGGCTGTCTATCGAATGCTCACAAAGCCATCCATCTACAGTCCCGATTTCAATTTCCACTACTTTACGCTGGACGATTCGCGCTGGCCCGGCGTCGGTGTGGAGGAGAGTCGCACCACCATCATCCTCGGCGACGAGCTGCCCACCAAGCATGTCGTTCTGCACAACACGGTGCCCCATTGGCGCGAGCAACTCGTCGATTTCTATGTATCCAGTCCCTTTGTGAGCGTCAGCGATTTAGCCGGCAATGCTGTGGAGGCGCAGCTGTCGCCCGTCTGGAGCTGGCATCATGATACCATCAGCAAAACAGTGAATCCACAAGGTTCCACCACCAAATACCGCATAATCTTCAAGGCACGCGTGCCACCCATGGGACTGGCTACATATGTGCTTACAGTCGCCAGATCAAAGCCAGCGTGAGTTTATTTACTTATTTAATGTCAAGTAAATATTTATAAGATGTTTAACAACTGACTTCCAAATTAGTTGCATGTGTTTTAATATTGAATTGTTTTTTGCAGTCACACTTCGTATGCAACGCACCTGCTGCTGAACGGCAGTCCAGTGTCGGTGAGCTTGGGCCAGTATCCGGAGGATGCCAAGTTTGGGGAGCATCGCGAGTTCTCGCTACGCGTCGGCACTGGACCCACCTTGGCCTTCTCCGAGCACGGCCTGTTGAAATCGATGCAGCTGTCAGCCGACACTGCCCCTGTGCCAGTGCATCTGAAATTCCTCAAGTATGGCACACGGGTCCATGGCGATAAATCCGGTGCTTATCTGTTTCTGCCGAATGGTCCTGCAACGGCCATTGTGGGCAATCCGCCCGTTGTGCTGGTCAGCGAGGGCAAACTGGAGTCGTATGTGAGCGTTGGCCTGCCCCACGTCATCCATCAGACCGTGTTGCGTGGCGATGCGCCCGAAATACGCAATCTGGTCGATATCGGTGTGGCGGACAACACCGAAATTGTGATGCGTCTGCAGACGCACATTGACAGCGGCAGCACATTCTACACGGATCTGAACGGACTGCAATTGATACAGCGGCGCCGATTTGAAAAGCTGCCCCTGCAGGCCAACTACTATCCGGTGCCAACGGCCATGTTCATCGAGGATGCCAACATGCGGCTAACACTGCTCACGGGCCAGCCGCTGGGCGGTTCATCGTTGGCCTCTGGCGAGCTGGAACTGATGCAGGATCGTCGTCTGGCCTTCGACGATCAGCGTGGCCTTGAGCAGGCGGTCTTGGACAACAAACCCGTGTTGCACATTTATCGGCTGGTGTTGGAGAGGATCGGAGATTGTGTGCGTCCAGCGGAAGCGCATCCGGCCAACTACTTGACAAGAGCGGCACACAGGGCATCGCAGGAGCTGCTCGATCCACTGGACAAGCTGATATACACGGAGAACGACTGGACAGGGGCACAGGCGCAATTCGGAGGCGGACATGTGCCGGCCAACGAGGATCTGGATGTGGTTGTGATGCGACGCCTGACAAAGGGTACGGCCAAGAGGCAGCGCATTGGCTGCGTGCTGCATCGCACCCAGCTGCTGCAGTGCAACGAGGAGACGCCACCAGACAAGGTGAGTGCAGCTTACAAATTATATAATAATATAATATTAATAAATAATATTTTGTCTAATTTTTGTTTGCCAGTTCAACGTGTGCAACGTGTTCCAAGCCGATGCTCAAACATCAAATCATCGCTGTCAGCGCTCCACACTGACATTCCTGCAGATTCTCGACCAGATCGAGTCGACGGTGGCGCCCCAACTGTGTCCCATGGAGTCTGCCGCCTACATAATCAGCTATAGCACCGGCAATGATAGTGACAGTTGAAGCCCATTCAACATTAACTTATTACACATCTTGACTAGCAGAAATGCAAGAAAAACAAAAAACACTTAAGTTTATGTATGTAAGCACGTTACTTTTACACTGACCAAAACACCACTTCTGGACATTGTGCGAATGTGAATCTCAAATTAAGTACACTTTTATGATTTGTTCGACTGCAGGGATTATATATATTTCTATATACGTATGTGTATGTAATTTAAATTTATTTTGTGTGATATTTGTAGTCGTCTGCCGTAACTTCAAGCAATAAATCTTCAATATAATCATACTGATTTAATCTAATTTGTCTAGCATATGTTCTATATATATATATATTTATATATATATTTTATTCTATGCGTAATATTATAAGTAATAAAATCGGAAAACAACCATATTTTGGGCTATTCATTTGAAATTCAGCTGATAATTATTAACTATTCATTTGAATTATCAGTTTGATAACCAAAATATCCAATAAGAATTGCGCTGTGAAAATCTCGCCCAGTTTGGATTTGAAGTAATTAGCGCAATTACAATTGAAAAGCAACAATCAGTAACGCAAACGATTTTGAAATTTTACAAATATTGCCAGTTTAGTGTTATTTAAATATATGCAGTAAATAACAGATCGTGATCAGTTTCGATTTGTTTAACAACACTTTTCGAATTTGTTTCGCTGGGTTTTCGACGGACGACGAAGTGGATTCTGTCAGCAGCCAATTGAGAAACGCGTGTTGCCTGGAAAATGCACAATGGAAACTCAAATTGAATCCGTGTTGACGTAAAGTGGTTGTTTTTCTCACTGTGTCAAACAGAGCCACAGCAGAGCAGAGCAAAAGCAAATTTGAGAGAGAGAGAGCACAAAATGAGCGTAGGCTGCACACACATTGCTCTTCTGCTCTTCCAATTTGAAATGGACAACGAAAGCAAAATTGAAACTTACACAGATAAGCAACGCACTCTCTCTCTCTCTCTCTCTCTCGTGACGTATGTGTGTGTGTGTGTGTGTGTATCTGTGTACAACCACTGATTAGCCCACCATCGGAATTTTAAGTTCTGTACAGAAATCTCAGCTACTCAGCGCAAGCAGCATAAATATGAGATTGAGAGTGAGAGAGCTAGAGCGAGAGCGAGAGTGCGAGAACCAAGAGAGAGAGAGAGCGTAAATGTAAATCGAGCGAGGCAAAGCTGCTTTCGACTACGAGGTGCACGTTCAGTGTCCAGTTCAGTTCAGTTGAGTTCAGTCAGAGTCAGAGCGTCGTCATCTGTGAGTTTTGTTTATATGCCACACACATGTAACAATATTACAACGAAATAAGCACAAATAGTAGTGCTGATAAAAACTGACATATATACCTACATACCATGCAATATATATATATTAAATACATATAATTATATATATACATGTGTGTGCCGAGTATATCTAATCAAAGAGATCATTTGCAACAACAAACAAACCGAGAAAAATGCCATAAAATGTTTGCAACAAAAATCACCATTAAAATACATATATATATATATATATATATATATATATATTTAAATACATATATATATATATATATACATATATATATATATTGTCGTCGTTGTTGTTGTTGAGTTTTTTTAAACAAAATTCGTTTGAACAAAATTTAATTAAATAATGCACACACGCGCTTAGAATATAGTTGCATATGTATGAGTATCTGTGTGCGCGTGTGTGTGTGTGTGTGTGTATATGTATCTTAAAAGTGGCCATGTGTATCTCTCTAAGCTCTTTGCGTGCTTATGTGTGTGTGAGTGTGCTTGCCTGTGTGCCTGTGCCCATGCATGTGTGTGTGTGTGTGTGTTGAGGCGTGCAAGTGTGTGTGTGTGTGTTAGTGTGTTTATGTGTTTATGTGTTTATGCGTCGCATGTTAGTTTCTTCAACGTTCTTGACGCCGTCTTCTAACTTTTTGTCGTAGTGTGTGTGTGCTGTGTGAGTATGTGCTGTGTGTGTGTGTGTGTGTGCGCGCGTCTATCTGTGTAGCCTTCTTACAGTGTGCATGTTTGTCTGTATGAGTGAGTGTGCTTTTTTTGTGAACTACGTTTTGTTTCAATGCCAAAAAGTATCTCTGTGTGTGTGTGAGCACTTTGCTCGCTTTGCCTTTGCCTTTGCCTTTGCCTTTGCTTGGCGTTTTCTGGTTACATAAATACTCACACCCAAGTCTTATATGTGTGTGTGTGTGTGTGTGTGTGTGTGTGTTTACCAAAATCATAATGTGCTAGCTTTGAAGGTGTCAGCGTTCGTGCGACAGAAAATTAAATTAACACTACAAATCTAATCGTTGCTGCAAACAAACAAAAGAAAAACAAAAAAACAATCACAATTTTCCAATAAGAAATGTTGAACGCCTCATTGGAAGCAGCTGGCAGAAACAACAACAACAACAGCAACAGGAGCGCAAAACACATGTGTTAATTACAATAAGAACAACAACAACAACAACAACAGCAGCAAACTGTCTGAGCAGGTTCTCTCAGCCTCAGTTCAGTTCAGCTCAGCTCAGCTTCAGCCTCAGCCTCAGCTCATTCCAATGGTCAAATGTCATGCAAAAAGTGGAAACACACAGAAAACAACAACAACAACAACAACAATTCAGCAACTGACAAACCCAAAGAACGCAACGAAATAAGCACAGAAAACAAAAAAAAATAATAAAAAAAAAAAACGAAGAACAAAAATGAGCGTGGAAACGAAAAATTAAAATCAACGACGTCATATAAAAGTGTGTCAAAGCAGCGCACTCGTGCACACACACACATACACACATCCACTAATAGTGTTGGCAAAGCTTTTTCTACCAGTCAGTCAGTCAGTCAGGCGCTCTCTCACTCTCTATTTCTTCGCAGCTCGCTCAAATTGGTGTTGCTCTCTCTCTTTCTGTCTGCAGGCGCACACGGCGCGTATACACAATGTGTAAATGTATATTTTATTTAAATGTTTTTCGTTTGTTTGCTAACGAGTTTTTCTCGTTATTGTTAGACACACACACACACACACACACACAGATTTTTATGTTTGAGCAGACGCTTTAAACATATGGCGCGTGAGCATTCTTCTACACACACACACATACATATATCCATACATAAATTTATGTGTGTTTTGTACTTATTGTATTATGTCATAAACAATTTGGTTTTGGCATTCAATGGAAGTTCAATTTGCTCAAGGCAAACGTGGCGTATGGTTGATAAGTTGAGTTGTGTTGAGTTGTGGCGTTATTTGTGGAGAGCTTTTTATTTTTGGGGCCACAGCGGAAATGCAAAAGTTGCCCCAAAACTGTCTAAAAGCATGTGTCTGTGTGAGTCTGTATGTGTGCATCAATTTTCCGATGTTTGCATGAAAACCTAGTGCCCTAATAAGCGTTAACAGCACACACACACTCACACACACTGACAGAGTGAGAGAGAGAGAGAGAGAGTAGGGAAAGAGAGCGGAGAGAGTAACAGCGAGAGAGTTTCCCACTGATTGGATTCCAACAGAGAGAGAGAGAGAGAGATAGAGAGAGCGCGATAGCGCATTAGAATGAGAGCCAGCCCTCATCGAGTGGCAAACAAAAGCACAAAGTATAATTGAAATAAATTCTAAAACAAGAAGAAAAAAAGCAGCCCACAACGCAATTTCAACTCAATGCTAAATTTGAAGTCCGACAACATTTCTTACAAAACTCAGTGTGGCAACTGTGAAATGTGCGCGCGAACTAAAAAAGATACGCACTAACACACACACACACACACACACAGACACTGATCAGACTGGCACGTGTACGTGGCAAACGCATTTGTATGTATGACATACATACCTGTACATGTATATATATATTTATATATATATACATATATATATGTGTATGTTATGCAGAGAGGCCGAAAAGAGCGTGCGTGCAGAAATGTTATTGCACCAATTTGTTAACATTAGTTATAGTTAAAAACATAACATTTTTGATTTTAACATTTGCAAAGGGACAAGCTTCAAAAATATTGTTGACTTTTAGTTGAGATACAATTTTTTGCAGATTACGAAAAAGATTAAAGCTTACTTTAGAAAACTGCTTAAAACTAAGTTAACCTCCTTCAAGGTCACAGTTCGAATATTTCTTGTTTTCATTAGTTAAAAGTTACAAGGACTGATGTTATTTTGAGTGTATAAACACAAAAGAACTAGTTCATTGAGTTATCGACAATGTAATCGATCGGTTGATTGATCGATACTTTTTTATTCTAAGCGGTATTCGGATTAAATTGTTGCGTAGATTGTAGGTTTAAGCAGAGGCGGGAAATCGACAAGCAAATCAGCTGAAATCAGCTAACTCATTTCCAACTGACTCCGCTGCGGCGCAAAAAGAGAGAATTGCCGCTTATTGCGCAGGTCTGCAATTCGCTGATGGCAAATGGCAAATGGCAACAGAAACAGCAACAGAAACAGCAACAGAAACTCGAACGGGGCATCGCCAGTCGACAGTTTTTTTTGCGTTAGACTCAAATGTGAGGTGAAGACGAGCACGCAAAGGCGACGCGTGACGCATACGTGAAAAACAAAATTATACATATACATTATATATGTATATGTTTGTGCATATGTATGGGTACATATATGCATATAATCTTAAATTTTAAATTATGACAGTTGAACGGTGCTAGTGACAGCAGGCGAACACGTACATACATACAGCATACATACATACACACAAACACACACACATACCTGCATACAAGCAAACACATACACAAAGAAATCGAGTTAAATCCGTGGCAATTACGCTTGAATTCGATTGAATTCAAGATCGATAACAGGTCGCCCAATTTTCAAAATTGAAATTATTGAATAGTAATTAGCGTGTATGTGTGTGTGTGCATTTATTTATATAACGGTATATATAATTTGTCGTCAAGCAAACGAATCAACTAAAACAACAACAACAACAATTGCAACGTTAACTGCATAAATGAATATCAACAATTTATAAACAAACCAAAAAAACACAAAATAAGTAACAACGATAACAACAACAACAACAACAACAACAAGAAGAACACCAATAATAATAACGACGACAACAGCAACATTGGAGTGTCATATGTAAATGATAAATAATAAATACATAATAATATAATAATTATACAGAAGTGTGTTTACATTAACCAATTAATTAAATCCAAATAAATGCTAATACCATATATATAAAGAATACAAGTACAACAAATATATATACCATATATTTAATAATATATATAATATATATAAATTAGTACATATATAGCCCCGCACTCAATTAATTGCAGCTGTATGCACGACTCCTTGCAGAAAGGTGAATATATCTATATATGTACATACATACATACATACTAAGTATATGTAAGCATAAGAACAATAATTAATTTTTTTGTTTTTTTTTTCTAAAGCCATAGTCAAACATATTTTAAGTGATACTCAATTTGATGGTCTTCTTCGCGCTCTTTTTTGACCTGTCTTGTCCCATTTCCAGGCTGGAACTTGTTGTTGTCTAACATTCTTTTCCATTCCAACTAATGTGTACATGTATACTCGTATGTATATGTATATGTATGCGTATGTGTATGCGATCTCAGCTAATCAAAGTCATTCGCAGCTGAGCTGAGCATCTCCCTCGCTACCCCTGCATTGAGGTGCCCCGAACGGGCTTTCGACTGCCATTTTTTTTTTTGTTGTCTCCGCCACTCGTTAATTTACTCGTTTATTGCCCGACCCCGACACTTGATTCTACTTTTTGTTGTAGTTGTTGCTGTTATTGCTGCTGTTGTCAAATGCAAATAGGCATTAAATTGTCCGCTGTTTTGTCGTTTCGTTTCATTTACATTGCCCAACCGCTAATCTAACCCACCTCCCCGCTCCCTCTCAAACCCCGTCCCCATTCCCCGTGCCCCGTTGCGCAATGCATATAGAGCGCCAGCTAGTTGTATGTGGGTTAAACTGTCGCCGCACCGAGCTAACCGAGAAAACTGAGAAAATCGCCGTGGACCCCAAACCCCCACTCGGCTCCCCTCAATATCGGCGTACGGCCAGAGAGCAGTACGCCAAATGAAGCGAAACACAAAAAAAAAAAAAATAATAATACTGTAAACGAGCCGAGAAATGAAATGAGAAAAAGGTTTATGTAAACAAGCAGCAAGCAGCACACCAAAAAATTTTCGTGCAAAAGGCACGAAACGGCTGTTAACCTATTTGGCATGATTGCAACGACAGACGGCAACAGCCAACTGGTGATGCCGACTCTCCGACGATTATCAGAGCCGAGGTGTGTGCACCACCATGTGGCCAACAACAACAACAGCGTCGAGGCTTGATGTCAGGTGGTGCAGGTGCTGCTCGGTGGGCCGGGTTGGGCTGAGAATGGCCCGAGAAAAGCTAACAGCCAGCCGGAAATTGGCTTAAGCTGCAGTCGAAATAATTACACTTTTCGCAGAATTGAAGGTGATTTATGCATGCTTACATTTGCGTAATAACCAAAAGCTCGCATCAAGTCAAAGAAAGGGACTGACTACCTTCAACAGTAGTTTAAAAGTCATTAGGTGGTTGAGCAAATGTTTCCTAATATTTAACTACATTAACAGCGAATCATTTTAGCCAAATATTAATTTGCTTTTTTACATTAAAATTTCAACAACTTTTGGGTGATTGAAGTTTATTTCATAAAGCTATCGTCTTTTAACAGCTGCTGATAATTTTAATAGCTCTAAGGAGCGTATTCGATTATTATTAATTGAGAGGTATTATTTAATTACATATTCATTTCATGTCCTATAATATGAATAGACAAACAAACATACAAACAGTAAAAAATTCATTTAATTTATTAAAACTAAAATTTAATATCTAAATATAAAATTAAATTTTTTTTAATGATTTCTGGGGTATATTTTTGTGTGGGAAAAAATCCCAAATGAAACGAAAAATTGAAAATAGTTAGTTGCGATGCCCAACCACTAATGCATACGAATTATTATTTATGAGATAGGCGATCACAATTAAGTTCTTAATAATAGAAATAGCGCAGCCTGTTTTAATAACATAATAAAGTAACCATCACAGATTACTCCAAAAAAGGTTCAGGCTAAGAAATATTCTTGTTTATGTTGCAATAGCAGTTGATAGTTGTAATATCGTTGAAGAGAGTATTCGAATTTGGTAATTGAGGGGTGTTATTATATTCACAGCATCATAAAGCTCCCATAAAAACAATTGGTCGGTTATTTATGATAAAGTTCAGATGGCAGTAGTTGAGCTCCGGTCTGCCTCAGGACCTAATCTTCGGAGTACCTTAGATAGCTGTGCTTTCTTGTTTATTATAATATAAGAATATATTGTCTAATATTTCTCACCCTGATAGTTATGTTATATCATTTGCGTATAATATAAGAGAATGTGTACTGGATTCATTTCGCCTTTAAAGGAAAGTCTGCTCGCAGCACCGACTACAATTTTTGTGTTTTTTCTAAAGCACTTTCAGAAACTCCTTTCTTAAAATTCAGACAACCTAAAAGTCTTAAAGTAGTCTTTGAAACTTGAGCTGACTCCCTTTATGGCTAGATCGTCGGGAGCTTCATAGCGTGCCCTTTGCCCTATATTCTGTGGTTACCCTATTGCCTTTTTCAATTTTGATCTTCAATGTGACTGTTCAAAAATTTAGAAATCAATATCAATATATACTCGGTACTATCAAAAAAGAACTTACCATTGTAAACTGAACTCATTTAGAAACCCGTTGAAAACGTATTTTCGAGTTTAATCACTGACGAGCCGGCTTACACTGATTGATTGTTATATTTGCAATTTTTATGTCTGCTTCCCCGTGTATATTTCTGGTCATTTCCAACTGACATTGCTCGCATTACCTGTGCACGGACTAAATGTGTGTGTTTGTGCGCACATCTCACGTGACCTTTGCTATTAAAACACCCAGCTTAGATAATCGTCTATCAATAAACAACACAAACAGCAATGATTATGAGATTCTGACATGCTCGTAAATCACCCAATGAATCGCAGTTCGAATTTTGTAATTAATTGTGCCCTTTTGTTAACAAAAAAAAAAAAATAAAAATAAACAACAAATCAGAAAAGCCATAACCAGAAATCAGCTAATGCAATGAGTATTATTATGTAAAGCCTATTTTAATGATTGCTTTGGAGATGCAAATAAGTTACAATAGATAAAAAAAAATCTCTGCATAATTTGAATACAACTCAGAGGGAATTTTCACTTTTATAAAAACGTTTATAACTCATAATATGTAATAAGCGATAATCATTTTTCTGCTAGCAACAAACAAAAATTGCGTCTTGTCACCTGCCAAGAATTGTTCGTGTTGGCCAAAAGCATTTGGGTAACAGCAGCATTGGCTTTGACTATGCCTCTCTCCCTATCTATCTGTCTCTCTCTATCCATTTCTCTTTCCATCTCTTTCGTTCGCTGCGCTCTCTGTTTTCGTCTCGCCTGCATTAACTAGGGCAAAATTTAATTAAAATCCAACGAACAACAAAAGTGCAAATTTGCATGGGTTGCAAGCAAAAACAAAACAAAAAATTTGTCGCATTCAACCGAAAATAATTTCATTTAATTTTTGGATGCGTTTCGGTTGCAATTAAATATTATAGTTGCAATTAATTTACCTGTTTCTTTTGCTCTCCCCTTTGCAACACACACACCCCCACTCCCACGGCCCACGTGCTGTGCCTAATTGTGCGGCGTGCCTAATGCGTCAGTTGATCGTCAAAGGGGCTAATGGGGCAGCTACAAGCACTGCTTACCCCAGAATAGATATGCGGCGTGTATTTTACGGTTTCGCGTATATTAATAAATGCTGATGTACATGTGGATGTATATATATATTTTTATATATCATCATAGATATTTGATTAGCCTTGGTCGACATGTGGAATAGGAATTTACTGGTCGGATACTTAAATATAAACGGAACCTGCTAAAATCGTATTCCGGATTAAAAATCGTTTCTTTTTTTATTTTATTGGATGACATTTTGATTTATTGCGCATATTAATGTGAAGCTTTTTTTTTACATGTTTCATGGATTTGGATATTAAAAATGTTTGTTTTAATGAACTTCTCTGACATTCTATTATAACTGACTGTTTTCAGCAACAGGTTGACAGAAAATTAATACATTTACAATTTCCATTCAAAAAGTCAATTTCACAATTGAAAGAGAAGTTTTATTTGCATAATTTTAAATACATTTGTGTTATTACTCAAAATGCTTTTATGTTTGGACTGTCTTAATATAAAATTGGGCCAATTTATGTGTAATTTTCAAAACTTACATATTTACATAATTAATAAATTTAATGTAAAAATATAAAAAATGTAACAATTTTCAAATATTGCGTAGATATTGGTAAGGAGACGCCTTTTTTATCGACAATAAATTTCAAATGTGGACACATACATTTTTGCTTGTACTCTAATTTCTTTCATAAGCGAAGTGTCAGCTATGATTCCTAAAACTACATTGATTGTTCTGACTCGTAATCGATATTAGATTATTTTACTTGTAAAGAACATTATATATGTATAATTTGTATACTTACAGTTGTGTAATTTACTGTGTATTAATGTGGTAATTTATGAACAGCTCTATGCAATTACTTTGGAATACATCAAATTGTGAACATCTTGTTGATTTAACAACGTAAAAGTTCTGCTATACGTATTTTTGATGTATTCTTTACACTCAGAAAAATGGTGCTGAACATTAGAAAATTGACTGAAAACTATAAAGTTTTCCTCGTAATTAGAAATAATTTTTAAAAATATAAAAAATATCTTTTGAATGGTTATTGTTTTGTATTTTTCAGAAAAATATTTTATAATGATAGAAAAGATGTTCTTAATTTTAATAATAATTTCTAAATACAATAAAAATGTATTTTCTATTTGTTATTATTATTTTTTTTCATAAATATATTACCAATAGATTAAGTTGAGTTGGCCTTAGCGTCAAAAGTATGGCGATTTTCTTTTCGCAAGTGTAATAACAGCTAGACGCAATTGAGCTACATCAGACGGAGCTACAAATAACTGGCTGCCGAGACGGCAGCCACACAAATACATATGATTAAAGTGGAGAATGAAAGGAGAGACCTTCTATGCAGCCATTTAGCCATCTAGCCATCCTGTCAACCGTCCACTTGTTTACTTGCCACGGCCCCATGCCGCACTCAATTAGTTGTTCTTGTTGCCATTTGACTGACTTTTGGCTTTGCCACACTTATTTATGGATAGACGCCGATAGACGCACCTTTTTATTTAGAGAGCTGTTGCTGACTGGATATTGTTCACCTGCCAAGAACAACATCAACAATACATACGTCACATACTTATATATAGATTTGTACATATATATGTACATATATACATATATATATACATATATATGTATAGGTATTTTTATACTCGTTGAGTATCGACGAGCGACCCAGCGACATAGTTTTGTGTTGTGCTGTTCTCTGTTCTGGGCTCGCCCGCAACTTGCCACAGTAATTTGCATATAACAGAGACTCGCACACACACAGACACACACAGACACTTGGCTGGCTAGCTGCATGCAAGTTGTACGCCTCTCTGGCATCGCAGTCAGCGTCGCTCGTTTGGCCTAATTGTGCGCTTTTGATTTAGTTTCCATGACGTGGAGGCGGCTACAACGCAACCCCTCCCCCCAGCCCCCCCTCCCCCTTAGCCTCTTTGCAACACCTCCCATTCCAGCGCAGAATTTGCATGTTGCTCTCAAACTCTTTCTCTCTCTCACTCTCTCTCTCTCTCTCTTTATCTATCTCGTTTTCGCGTTCTCTTGAGAAATTCTGCTTGGCGCAGCATTTTGCTCTTGCCACTTGCATTTTTCTCGTACCTTGAGTATGTTTTATTAATTTAGTTGTTCAGTTTTGTTGCTCTTTTTATTTTTATTTTATTTTTTTGTTGGCCAAGGCGCGCTTACAATATGCTTGGCTAGTTGTTATTGTTGAATGTGTGTGTGTGTGTATTTTATTTATATTTTGAAATTATTACGTTGGGCAACCTTCACCTATTTATGGTAAACGAACCACTTGGATTTTAAAATTTTTAGCTTAGTTGAACTTGAAGCGATATTTATGTAATAACTGGCTGTACATAAATACATACAAATAAATGTGAAAGTATTTATTGAGCGTACTAATGAGAAAATCACTACAACACTCGGCAAGCATATAGGCTTTGATTTAGGTTTAGTCAATTTAAATTGACACAAAAGTGTGAATATTATTTTGAGCACAGCTGTATGTATATTTAGCTATTGATCGCACCTGATTCGAGTGAGAGCCCATCGCGTATACGTAATGAGTTTGCAACTCCAAACTCCATTATGTAACACATAATTAGTGGTTAATGTGAAATTCTAATTAAGACTGCTTATTAATAATCATAATGTAGCTACCAAAACATCTGGCGGTGCCACATCCCAAACATCCCAAACAACTCCCTGTCGGCACATTTTTATGCCGCGTCGACACAAACAAGGCAAGCCATATTATATTTATGACGAGCGAGACACACACACACGGACAGTCTGATGATACATATCGACATGTTCAACAAAAGGCCTCTAGCCGAGTCAACGAAATCTATAGCCAAAATCCATGCCAACCAAGCAGTGGTGCAGTGGAGCAGTTGAGCTGTGGAACAGTGGAGCAGTGGAGCAGCAGCCAAGCAGTTGAGCAGTCAAGCTGTCAAAGCCGCTTACTCCACTCATCGTTCTGTTCTCTGTTCGGTTTTTATTTTTTTGCTTGTAACCGAGAACCCACAAAAACAAAAACCAAATAAATATATATGTATATATATACATTTACACACATACACTCAGAAAAAAATCGACCTACAATTTTGAAAATCGACATACTTTTGGCGCGAAGAGTAACTCACCTTTTTTATTAAGAGGATACATTACTAAAAGGGAAGGCTTTGTCTTGCTAAACATCAGAGTTTTTCTTTTCTTAATTCCAGTGAAAAAATATATATATTTATATTTGTTATTTATATTATTATAAAACACAAACAATTCAAGTTAAAGATGTTTTTTGTTGGCTTTAGGTCGAGTGTTTTTTATACTCCCTCTAGTCAGTTGTGGAGTCTGAAACTTAAGTTTATAAATGGATTCAGCTAAATTTGAAAAAACTTAAGATTTTAACAGATAGCAAATTTCATTACTATTTTCCAAATTTCAGAGGGTATTTTTTCTAAAACTAAGGCTATTTTTACTCTTCAAAGTATTAGATATTAATAGAAAAAGACTTGCTAATTTTACGACATTTTTTCGTTTATATAGGAATTATTTTTAAAAATCAAACATTTTTAATTTTAGGCCAGTTTTCTAACTTTCATGTTGATATTTTTTTTCTGAGTGTAGTTTAACGTAGCGACAGCAAACATGCCGCAGTCTCTGGCAGGGATAAGGGCTCACAATGAGCATAAATTATGTGCACAAAGCTGGAGGGGGTGTTTGAGGGGTGGTGTAATAAGGAGATGCCGCGAGACAAAAAGCGACATTCTCAGTGCTCAGCATCTGCATACAAACACTCAAAACTTGAAGCAGCTTTTCGCTCCTGGAGACTAAGGAGTGGGAAGATGGGAAAATGGGAAAGTTTGGGTGCGTTCTTGGCCACTTATCTTGGTTGAATAGACTACGATGCGTTGATGCCACAGCTAGTGTAAATATTTATAGACACAAACACATACATACATACACACACACACACGCACATACACGCATACACACAATCAATGAGGAAGTGAACCCTTCATTTGACGACGCCTCGAATCCATCCATACCACCTTTGTCAGAGGGGTCAGTGGGTGTTTTTCGGTAATTTCATATCGCGTGCTTCATTTATTGATTTTCGCTTTCATTTTTCATGTGGCATGCGAGGCAGCAACAAGAACGTGAAAAACACACAGAACTGCTTACATATGCGAGTTTGGTTAGCTAGCTAACAGCCGGAGTATACTGGCCGAAAGTAAACATCACATCTGATGCACACACACCCGAAATACACACACACACACACACACGCAGACGTATTTCATTTCTACTCAACTTTGAAAAACACGTGCCGACAAAGTCAACGAGGTCGTCCCTGGCCTCCCTTGGCTCCCACTGGCTTTCATTTCGCATCATTCGCTCATTTATCTACGTATTTGGCGCCTGGTTAAATATGTGAAGTGTGTTTAGCTTTTTGCAAACAGTGTCCTTGCCGGCGGCTCTTTGCTTTAAGGCAATTTCAAAGGAATCGACACAAATGGCTACAGAACGCCCTCGTTCAACGCAACACCCGAGTTCTTAATTGCTGTCCATCAAAATTTTGAATAAAGTGAATAATATAATTTTAAATTAAATTTAATAATATCAAATTATAGATTATGTTATTACTCTAATTACTTAAATTTGTCTTGTCGCATAAAAAACACAAGCATTCAAAAGTGTTCCAAACATATTTCTCTGCGTACCAGGTTAAGCTGTGCTCACAAAAAAGGATTTCAAATTTATGTTATGCCTAAATAATTCTAACAACAATTCTAAGCAGCTTTAAAGAAACCGCAAGTGCATCTCTGTTGCTTTTTCGTATGAAATTGAGCCGATTTAAATGGATTGCACTGAGCAAGGATGTACTGTAGCACAATTTACGGCCCTTAAGACTTGTCCTGTGAACTGAAGTCAACCTTATGACATTTTGCGCTTTTGTTGTGCACAGTTCATGTCCGATGGCAACTTCCGCTAATGCGCCACTTCCTCTTACTCCTCCAACAAAGCTCACTGACTCCTGGCCCGGATCGGACACTGACTGCCAGTTATCAACTCGCTCCACAATACTCTGTGCTGTGGGCTTCACTCGGCTCGTTTCCATTGTTGATTTAACTATGTGTGTAGTTATTTTCTTGTCCCATTTTCATTTGTTTAGCGGCTATTGTTATTTTCGGATTTCTCTATTACATTCTCGGCTATCGCACATTTGTCGCAGCTGCAATTACGAATTTGGGGCAATTGTTTGCTGTTCACTCGCATTATTGCTTTATGCAGGATTTGTGGCACTGATTTTTTGACCGTGCTAGGACTTCTATATACGTAGAGTAGTTTACGATTGCGATGGTTCCAGCGGGACACTATTCTAATGCAAAACAAATATTTATGTTAATTGGCTGGCAAACTAAATTGTATCGCAGGCATTTGTCCCTAATCAGATACAAAATGTGATCAGTTAATGTTCTGTTTGATAATGGTAAATTGTTATTGTCGAAAAGGCGAAAAAAATTAAGAATTTCGTAATTAAATCGATTAGGCCGAGTTTTCTAGACTCATATTAAATATGACCTTTTTCAGTTAGGAATAAAATCAAATTCACGGAAAAACTATAAAACTATATTGTGGAACAAAAGTGATTTTTCTAATCTTATTTAAGATTATTTTTTTATACTTATTTATTTCTTAACTTAATGCCGACTAATATCAGTCGACACAGAAAAATAGAAGTATAAAATACACTAAATGAAAAATAAAATTGAATAGGTGAAATTTAAATTTCTACGGGCATTTTTTGTAGACCTTAGCAATTTAGAAGCTAAATTCTTATCATTATATATAACAAATCAGAAAAAAATTAATCTAAAATGAATGTCGCTTCAAAAACCAGAAAAACCTATGTTTTCTTAATTATAAATATACTTTTAAAGATTTCTATAAAATTGAATGGAATAATGGAAAATATTTCTAAAAAGTACAAATGTAATGAGGGAAATAGTACTGTAATTTGCACATTCGAGATTTTAGACTAAACATAATTGTGTTTACACATATATAATAATAATATATGAATGTTGTAATTTTCAGCTTTCAAAGCTAAACCATTTATGTAACAATAACACTGCCTCATAGTAACTATTGAGGAACTAATTACCGTTCTTAATTTTTGCTGCCAATATGAGGTAGCTGTAGCTATACAAATATGCGTATGTATATATATATATATACACATATATATATTTGCTATGTGCATATATTTATTTAATCGCAACTTGATTTGAATCGACAGTTCTTCGAGTAGTCCAAGTCAAACAAGTGCGACGAGTGCGCTTTGTTTACTTGGAGTATTAATTTTGGATAAGAATACATAAGAACATTAGCCACTGTGTTTGCGAGCTGTGCGTGTGTATCCTTTGTGTGTGTGTTGTTGCTGATGAAAAGCCAAAGACAGCACGATTTATCGCACATTATATTTGTCAAAGTGTGGAGATAAAAGACACAGCCGTTTACAAGTAGATACGACAGATATCAGCATCAGCAGCGGCATCAGCATCAGCATCAACACCAACATCAACAAGCGTTGTCAGCAGATTTGTTCAGCCTAAGGAAGGGCGATATATAGATGAGACCAAATGGCCAAACAAAGCAATTTTTGTAACAAATGAGCATCCGTTCCAGCGGTGTTTGCTCTGTGTTTGCCGAGCTGTTATATTTTGTTGTATGTTATTTTGTGAGTTATTGAGAATGACTCGTTGCTGCGGACAGGACAAGTAGCTCAAATTGTGGCAAATTGTGAAATGTTGCTAAACATTCGCAGCGCTTATCAGCAGCAATACTAAAGCGATTAAAACCGCCTGTGAAGACAGTCACATAATAAAAACTATTTGCTGATAAGAAAGTGAATACACAAGCACACACACACTAACACACACACGCTTACAAATACTCACAAATACTTGTGCGTGATGGATTTTTAGTGAGAGCGGCTGAGCAAACACTTGTAAACTGTCGAAACAGTCGAACGCTCGTTGTTTGTAGATAAATTATCTACAAGATACACCAGCAGCAAGCAGCAAGCAGCACGTAGCAGGCAGCTATGTATGCTCTCCCTGTCTGGCTTACAGCTGTACTCTCTCTCTCCCACTCTCTCTCTCTCTCTCTCTCTCTTTCTGCTTCTTAGGCTCTCACGCTCTTACTGACACTCTCACTCTCACACTCTTTCGCTGCTGCTCTTGCCGCGTTTGAAACTCGTAGACACATTCGTGTGTGTGTGTGTGTGCGTGTGCGTGTGTGTGTGCGTGTTCAACGTTCGCTTCAAATTCATTTCGTTTTTAATTGTTTTCAGTTTTCGAATTTAGTTGTATTTGATTTTCACGTACTCGCACAGCTCTGAGCTCGCGGGCTGAGAACTTTTAGCGGCACAAAGCTTCAAATTGGACAACAACAACAACCATAATCAACAACAACAAAATTCAACACATCAAATACTTATACACATGTAAGTGAGACAAGTGTTTTTTGTTTTTTTGTTTTTTTTTTAACGCTAACAATTCGTTAAATTAGCTCCAGCTTCCAAGTGGTGCGGGCCACCACTTGCAGAGTGGTTTTCTGTTATGGCGCGTTTCATGTGATTGCGGCGCTGCAATCAACACAAAAAAAAATAAAATTATAGGAAAAAAAATTAAAATCAAGCATAACGTGTGTGTTGAGCACAATTCTTATCAGGCGGCAACAAGCAAGCCTTTCAATTGAGAAACAACTTGAGCCATATATCGTTTATATTGGACTGTCGCCCCCTTCTTGCATAGTGGGGTGGGTGTGTGTGGGGCAACTTAAATCAGTAGTCTGGAGCTATAGAAACTTTATTTGATTTGTTGGTTGTACTTTTGCATACCTATGTGCTTCTCACATTTATACAATTTCGGTTGCCTGTCTGGGCTCTTGTTTCTGGTTATTTTCGACAGGCAACCTGCTACTTTTTTGCCGTTTGCCACTTTGGCTTATCGGCGGACACATATATAAGTAAAAATAATAATAATAAAAAAGCAAAAAAATAATAAAAATAAACTCTACTTGTGTATATGTATGTATATAAAAAATAAAATGAAAAACCTTATCGCCACGGCTGGTGTGATAAGTGCGGCGACATCGAGATAAGATGGAACATTTTGTGCATATGCCCATGAGATGTGCGTTTGTTACATATATACTCAAAGGCATATACGTATATAAATATATATAGCAGTGTATGATAAACTAAGTTGAAGTTTAGACTTCTCTCTCTCTCTCTCTCTATATGTATATATACTTGCGAGTGCTCTTACATAGATGCACAGTACATGGGCATATAAAATGATATTGCTATTGACGTCTTTGAGATTTCATTTTCCTAGCTTTGTGCTTGCAGTCGATTTCAGTTTGTTTTGCAGCTTATGGATTGCTTTTTTTATAGGCTAACAAAGTGCATTTGCCAGATCGATATGCTGACAAAGAGGTTAAGATATAAATGTATTTTAAGCAAGCGATAAGCGTGAAATATTCAAATCAAGCTATTGCAGCTCATCAATAAACTTGTGGCTTTGTTAGCTCAAATCATTATGAAATACCATAACTAATAAAGTTGTACTAATTTGAGTTTAAATGCATATAAAAGAGTAATTGTTGTGCGATATTTGATTTGTTTGACCTTGCGTTGATAAAGAGGCGAGAGCTGTATTAATTCAGGTCATATGATAATGGCATTTACATTTCGATACTTCTCTAAGGTGCCCCAGTTATTGCCGTTTATCATCATTCACGTTTTTGCATCTTCTGCCTCACATTATTAAATTGCATTCTCATTAATATTTCAATGGGATAATTCAAATAATGTAATAACAACTTAATACAATTTACTGGATTTGCTGTTCATTAGTGACCGTGTTCAAAAGTCCTCGCTCTGATTAAACGATCATTTTCATTATGTAAAATGCCCCAAAGCAGCAGCTGTGTCGTATTCATCATCATTAACACATTTTTGGCTTGAGTGCATCAGCGTTGCTGACGACGACAGAAATTATATCTATATATATTATATATACTATATGTACACACGACATCTTAGCCTTTCTCTCTAATCAGCCGTAAACTGACTCATTTTTTTCGTAATTTATCAAATTGATTTGGCTACCTTTGTGAGCACTTGGCAGATGTTGGACTTTTAAAAAATATGTAAAATAATCTAGTCATTGTGAGCAACCGCAGATCTATTTATTATCTCTTATATACAACAGACTGCTTCATTTGTAGAGTATCTGGCAGTCTAGTTAAATCTCGCGTGACATTTATTGTTTTGTTGCTATGCGATTAAAATGGGCATTAAGTGTATAATAGTTTTGTGCAATGAGAAAGCACTTACATCCACTAAACTTTTTCTTGAACAGCATCAGCAAACAAGTCAACAACAAGCCATGTCCGTTTATATAAACAAACGGATTTCAAAGACCGTATCCCGCACGGATAAAGTTATTCCATTTAATCGAAAACTGCCTTCGTTTCGCGAATTTCGATATTCGACATCAGTAAAAACAAACATCTTACAGGCAGTGGCTTCCATTTGATAGGTAATATAAATGGACAAATTATTGATAAAATGCACAAATTTGACCAAGATCGGATAAGAAACACCCAAGATATAGTCGAAAACGTATTCAGATATTGATTACCAGAAATGCGAGCACTTCCACCACCTGTCTACATTTGAGTGTGCAAAGCTTTTTAATGAGAAATTTGCCAATAAAACTAGAGCAATATTTAACACCAGAGTTCAGGGTATCTCGTAGGTGGACAACAGTATTTTAAATTGTTTGAATTACATTTCAAGGACACGATGCGCACAAGAATTAGAACGCGGCAGTGGCAAGTGGATGGCACCTCTTGTGGCATACACTTGGCTTGAATATCTTTCATCGTTGCACGCTTTTGCACAGCTGTCGTGCCGAAATAAAATGTCAGTTGATTTTACATTGCCAACTTTTTCACTTGGTTCTGATTAATTTCACGCCATTTTTAAACGTATCGAAAAAAGGGGGAATTTAACAAAACACATCGTTAAATTCATTAATTGAAATACCTGATTTTTTTTCTAACCGCGCAAAAGTAACAGGTTCTCCATAAGAATCTTGACTCTCATCAATTCTTAAATAATACGATGTACGATGTAGGCTAGTCGGAACTCGTTTCCAGACATCTGCTGCTTAAAATTGTTCACTAGTTTTTGCTTTCGTTGATTACTAATTTCCTAAGTGAATGCAAATTGTGTGCGACTCTGTTTTTTGCTGTCGTGACAGGTTCCATAAAAAAAACACACACACATAAGCACACACAAAAACAAAAACAAAGGAAACACAAAAGCAAAAAAGACCAGAAAAAAATATCTATATAAAAATAAGTTGTATGAATTTGGTGTTGTGTAGATTTCTTTCGCTCTGTTTGCATACAGAAATGTGTACCCTGTGCACCGTGTTGTAGCTGTTATTGTTTCCACTGTGCTTTGCAGTTGTTGCGGTTGCTGTTATTTTATGGCGTTGCCATCTCGTCGATTTATTGCTCATTTTGCTTTGCAGTGGCAGAAATTTATTTAATGGTCAAGGTCGTTTGCAGTCAAATCAAACACAAACACACATGTAAAATGTATGCGCGCAACAATAGAAGCAACGGCAACAACAATAGCCACAAACAACAACAACAACACGATCAAAATATTTGTATAATTAAATGCCATTTTAAATAAATAAATGCGCGTCGCTCATTGCTTGGGGTTCTTGTTGTTGTTGTTGCTGCTTTGTCTTGGCGCATATTTAATTACCAATGAAATCATAAAAGCCAACTCATGCATAATTGAGTTGCAAGTTATTAGTTTCATTGCCGCGTGCATTGAATTAATAACAACGTCAGCTTGCACAACTATCACACAAGATAAGTCAGTCAGTCATTGGGCGGCTTATGGTCTACGGGCCATGGCTATTTCTGTTGTATTCATGGCATTATGACATAAATCTTTGTACATATTTGTACTAATATCGACGTGTGTAATTAATATGTATTGAAAGCAAGTGTTCATAAGTACACTCAGAAAAAAGTCGTTCTGGAAATTTGACTAGTCTCCCTCACTTTATTATTCAGAAAGTATAACCGAAGCTTGGGATTTTCTAAGAACCAGGCCTTTTCTAGTTCGTTACTTATATTAATAAATTAATCATTAGTATTCTAAGATGTCAAATATACAACAAGTTTAGATAGTTAATAAATTTATATTATTTAATTTGAAGATACTTTATAACTCTAAAATTGCATTCGAAAGAGTGAATTTTGTTACTATTTTCTGAATTTCAAAGAGCAGATTTCCTAAGAATAATTGTTTACATTTCCACTATTTATAAATATTTTCTATTATAAAGAAATATTTTTCTCATAACTTGAAAAAAAAACTTATAATATTATGAAATTTTTATATTGGTATATTTATAATTTCTTTTCTTCAAAAAATCACTATTTTCTACTACTATTTTCTGAATTTTAAAGAGCAGATTTCCTAAGAATAATTGTTTACATTTCTACTATTTATAAATATTTTCTATTATAAAGAAATATTTTTCTCATAATTTGAAAAAAAAAACTTATAATTTTATGAAATTTTTATATTGGTATATTTATAATTTTTTTTTCAAAAAATCATAAAGTTATCGTTTTCAGAACGATTCTGATTTAAGAGCTATTTAGTACGTTTTTTTCTGAGTGTACAATATAAAAAAAATAACAAATCAATATTTATTATTATTTTCGTGTTCTCGTGACATCATTTTTCTAACAAAATCTTAAATATATATTATTCAAACAATATATTATTTTTAAATATAGAATAATAAGAAAATGATTGCGCTGACTAATTATTTGATTGGTAATTGGTGCACATTATAAATTTTGGTAGCTGTATTAGTTTTTACAATTATCATGTTCGTTGTATTTATCTGATTATATCACAATCATCTATAACGATATATTTGAAAAAATGTGCATTGGCTTGATAAAATTTTAACAAAAAATATTTTTTCTTATCCACAACAAATCATTTGTAGTATTTATAAATGAAAATAGGTTTACGGATGAAAAGGTTTTTTTGCAATATTCTTAATTCGATTTTAAACATTGTATTAAGAGCTGTGTGGAGTTGGAATTATAAAAATATATTTTAAAGAAAGACAGATTATAGATTTTGATGATGATGTCATTCAAAATTTGTCAACCTCGACCAACTAATTAAATGTATTACATTTTGTTAATATTTAACTGTTTATATACACAATTTGGAACTTTGGGAACTCTGGGAACTTTGATGACATTGTATCGAACATATTGTACTAATATATGATATCTCATCTAAAAAATCTCTATTTTAACAAATCTGTCGAGTGTATCCAATGCTAGCATTTCTATGGCTGTTTTCTGATACTTTTCACAATTTTCTCACTTGCCAGTGACTCATTTTGTTGTCGTCTGCTTCTTATCACATATTTTATAAACACGATATAAACACACATCTATATACACAAACATTGACATTTTCATGCTTATTTCTAGCTAAAAAAAACCTAAGTGTTGTGTCTTGTTGCATATTTCACATTTGCCTGCCTGACCCCTCCAGTACCCCCTGCCCCTCCCCCCCATCCCACGCCCGTCTACACTGCCTTTTAAATTGAATGCTCCGCTTTAAACCAAGCATATTCCAAGCTAAATGGCGCTCACTGTGTATATGTACACATTTATGAAAAGTGTTTTTGTGTTAATCTAATTGTAAATGTTATTTAACTCTTGACTCTTAACTCTTAAATCTATAAACTCTAGAATCACATGTGTGTATAATCTGACTATTTGAGAAGTGCATTTTTGCAAAATGTTGATATATGTGTTATACGTTTTACATATGATGCCTTAATGTTTACTGTATGTATGTATATTTATTATTGCTGCATAATTCACTCATAAATATTTTTTTCTTTTTTCTTTTTTCATATAAACGTTTACCAAAAAAAAAATACAACTCGCACATTCCACCACCACAAAAAAAAAAACCAATAATAATACAAAATCGTCACGCAATAAAAAAATAACAACATAAAATCGAAAACAATTTTAGAAGGACAACACGATCACCTTTTACTTAGATTATATTTAGAGGCTTGACTAAAAGTTTGAAAGCTCGCAATATTCAAATCGCCCGACCGCATATGCATATTGGCTCAGCTTGTAAGCGTCTGTGTGTATATGTATATGTGCGTCTGTGTGAATAACGATCTAATAACGAGCTAAAGGATTCCCACACAGCAAGAAAGTGGGCAGCCATCCAAATAGCTGCTCGATTTCCAGATGCGAAGATAAGATATAGAGAAGCATCTGCGTTTGCTTGATCGATCGTTCGCTCTAAGAAGAAGCGCTGACAAGAACCGAGAACCTCATTTGCCAAAAAGAAAGACAAACAACAACGAGACTTTTGTTAACAGAGCCGACACAATCTAAGCAACTTTAAACTAAAAAAAGCACACACAAAAGAAATTAAGAAACGGAAACCAAAAGCAAATACTAAAGCAATCATCAGTTAAAGTCGAACACAAAAACTAAAAAAAAAAGCCAGCAACATTCACTTAAAAATGGCCGAAGACGCTGCCATGGAGACATGTCCAAGTCCTGAGATGGGCGACTCTCGCAAAAGGCCGCTCGATTCCGATCCGGAAAATGAACAAACAAAACGCTCACATTTCAGTTCCGGTAAGTTTTGCAAATCAAATCCAATCATTTGAACCAAATAAGTACCACATATTGAGCAATGAGCAAATTTCAATCGCTTTACATATACTACTATCATTATCGTGCTCTCTCTATCTCTCTCTCTCTCTCTCTCTCTCTACCTATCTATCTGTCTATCTATCTATATATCTATCTGTCCATTCACTGCCGAGTCTCTCACCCTTTTTGAATAAGATTAAATCGCTGCGATTTGTGTAAATATTTTGTATCTCATGCCAAAATCCCAAAATGCGCCACATACATAAGCATATTTGCATTGCTGCCAGTCTCTCTCTTGATTTCAATAAGTTATTTGCCATTTTGCCATTGTCATCTTTTAATTGACCAGTTCACAAAGCATGCCCGCTCTCAATTTCGGATTTGCATTTGACAAACCTCGAACCGGTCTTGTAATTAAGTGCAAATGGCATTGATTGAACAGATTGCGCATACGCCCCAGTGGCCTAATCAGAAAGGATGACACACATAACGGCATTTGACAGCCGCAGGCTCACTGGACTCTTAGGCTTGACCCATATTTGTGCACTCACAAAATAAAGGCTCCTGAATTTTACAAAATTTACACACAAAGGGGAATATTCAGAAACATCATTTCTACAATATGAACATTTTGGCATATTTGTGCAAGATTTCGATATTGTTTATATTTTCTAAATTATTGTACCCAAGAGATTGAAATAAGTTTGTCGCACGATCAAAGTTAACTGATTCAGAGCTGGTAGGGTGAGTAGGGAGAAAAGGCGTAAGCAAATTTTTAAAAAATATGTAAAATTCTAATGTAGTTTTAGAAAATTTTGTGTATAATTTTAAGTTTAAATTAATATCCACAATAAATAATGGGGGTTATGTATTTCTTAAATTAATTTATTTTACAATTCCACATGCTTACATATATATATATTTATAGTTTATAAATGTTTTTAATTTAATTTAAAAAAAAGCAGACGATTTTAAAAACATTAAAAAAATCTACATTTAAAAAATTTAAAATATTGCTAAAAGGTAGAACACTTACATTGGTGAGCCTTTCTTAATTTAAGACATTACGTGTTCTTTGGGGATGAACTTAAGTTTAAAAGAATAGAAATGAATGTTACTTAATTGAATTTTGAATTTTTTTCCGAGTGCAGTTGCTCACTGAGTGACCTCTCTGGCATGGCGTTATAACTCACCGAGTTGAGTGCATTATGAATGCTAAGGCTACAATGGGTTAGCGCAGTAGGTCGCCAAAGTCCGCTCCATTCATATGCTAAGTGACTGAAATTAAAATGATGCTACAGAGCTGCTTATACATATTATTTTTATTATTATTATTAATATTATATTCAAAGCATATTCAATTTGTGGGGAGTGAAGCCAGTCAGATCAGCAGCTCTTGAGTGGCTGCTTTATCTGCTTTGGGCTGCTTTGCTTGATTGCTCGCTTGACGGCCAACCAACTTGCTGGCAGACTTCAAGGTGAGCCGCGACGCAATCCAACTCTACCTGTCCTCGCATCGCATCATCGTTTTTGTCGTTGTTGTTGTTGCTGTTGTTGTTGCTGTTGTTGTCGCGCCACAGACATAAAAATAGCAACGACTGTAAATCTTAGAGGCGGTTTTGTGTGTTTCGTGTTCGTGTTTAGTGTTTTCGCTTTTGTTTTTGTTTTTGTTCGCGACCCGCCCCCGCTGCTGTCCGGAATGCCTGCTTAGCATTTGACTTTTAGTTGGAGAATACTTTTTAGTTCCATTGAATTCACAATGTGTGTAAAAACACGTTTTGTTATTGTGTCTTTGAATTGGAATTTGTTAATTGTGCGCAGAAGCGTGCTAAGCAACTGACCAACTGCCAAACAGACAGACCGACAGACTGGCAGACTGAACGTCATTTTAATGCCTGTCATAACTCTGAAATCTGGCCAACACGTAATGCCAAGTTATCTATTTGCTGTGCATGTCAAAGGTCCAGGCTTTTAATAGACAATTAAACCAAATGTCGGTCAAAAGACACAACTAAAATTATCTCATCTGAACTACAGTTAAAAATACTAGTAAATATTTGTCAAAAATTAATGTGTTATGATTGAAAATCGTTACTGTGGCATTTAGTTGAAATAAGTAAAGTTAATTTTGTAAACTCATTTTTTTAAGCTGCTCGACATAAGATTTAATAAATAATAATACGCAATAAAAATAATAAAGAATATATAAGATTTATTGAGCTGAATATCCGTTCTTTAAAATTGAAGAATTATGCTTCACAAGATCTTCAACAAAAACTGTAAATGCTAATTGATAAAATATTTCAAACCAAAATATGACATTTAAAATTTTTGAAATCTCTTCCATTATTTGGAAATATATATTTGAAAAGTATACAAATATTTTTTTAATACATTTGGATATTATTTCTAGTATTTGGGGCATTCTAATCTTTCCCAGGAACTTTTTATAATTATTTGAAAGTCACTGATGTTTTTGACTTACCCTCGGCATACAAAGTACCTTTGGATGTTGTTGTTAATGGCATTGTTGTTAATTAACTACCATTCAAATGTTTGTGTACATGTGTCTGTATATTGTTATTTTTGTTGCTCTCGTCATTGTTGTCGCATTGCTGGTCGTAGAACAGGTTCATTTTGGCATGTGTCATATGTGTTTGAAAATTTAGAAGTTCTCTCTCTCTCTCTCTCTCTCTCTCTCTCACACACTCATAGACAAGCAAGTTGTTTATTAGTTTTCAAACAATTTATTTGTTTAGTTGTCTTGGCAGCCATTCATTTATTAATATTTATTTCGTGGCTCGTTGTTTATTGTCACTTGCTGCAGTAGCTAGACAATAAGTGCCTAGATTCAGTGTCGGTTAGGCCACAAAACCTTTTTAAAGCTACTTTAAAAATGATGCTGTGGATGCTGTGCTTGCGGTAGTAGCAAAGGATTGTGAGAGTCAGATGAGAGGGGAGAGGAGCTAGGGGAGAGCGGCTGAGCTGGAAGGGATGTACGTCAGTCGAGTCTGGCTGCAAGGAAATGCAGTAAAGCTACAAGGAGACAACTCAGGGCATGAGGGGTGGGGGGCGGGGGGCGGGCGGTCAACATGTGTAGTTGTGTTACGCAATCAATGCTGATAAAGCTAGCTTGAAAAATAGATGCGCGCCAAGAGCACACAAACAAGAGAGATAAAGTCAGGGAGAGAGATTGAGAGAGAGAGAGGGAGAGAGAGAGCGCTTGGGCAGCTGCTGCTGCTGCTGCTGCGTTAGCAACGCTGTTGACCTACTTAGTCATTGGTAATACTCTAAGTGCGAATGCGCGAGTGTGTGTGTGTGTGTGTGTGTGTAGCCAATGCCTAGACAAGGTCCTGCGCAGTAGACGTGCAGAAGTGCCAGCAGCAGCAGCAGCTGCATCAACTGCACTGCAGTTATGGGGCGCCATTGCAGCCACAGCCGCAGCAGCAGCAACAGCCACAGCCATGTTGTCACAACGTCCTTGAGCGAACACACACACACACACACTTGCGCACACATGTAACACTTGCACTGAAAATGGGTTACACCTTGGCCACTTGTGCAGACACAAAACTGTGATGCTGTGTTGCCTGTTCGCGTGTTAAACTCAAGTGCGTTTATGGCCAGCGGGTTCTCTCTCTCCATCTTTCTCTCCCTCTCTCTCTCTCTCTCTCTCTCTGTCTATCTCTGTCGTTCTCTCTGGATATCTTTTTGGGTTACCTTATTCTTGGCATATTCTTTTGTTGTTTGCTGAAGTGTTGTCGTCGCTGTTGCCCGTGTCACTGCTGCTGCTGCTGCTGCCGCTGTTGCACTTGTAAAGCATCTCAAGTGGCCTACTAATAGCTCGAGTGCCAATGTTGGTTAGTTAGGTGCGAGTGTGCTTCTTAGTTTGGTTTACTTTTTTCTTTTTTATTCCACTAGTTTTTCCCTTCTGTCTAGGCAGTCTCCGCCTATTACGTTGCCCTCAAAAACAACCGAGCACGAGCTTATCGATAGCTGCCCCCCAGGCTTGCCTTTCGTTTTCAGCTTTTGTGTGATGTTGCAGCAGCAGCTGAAGTCTGAATTTGGGTCACTTTGTTGCATCCAACATGCACTTGAGAACGTTGTTGTACATTTTTTTCTTTCATTTTTTTTTTAACAACATACGCAAATACATACATGCCACTAGACGCATGAGCAATTTGCGGTATGCCGCATTAATAAATTACGTATACGCAACGAGTACAGCTGCCAGCTATTTATAAGCGTTTATGCACACCGACAAATTTTGTGCAATCGATCAGCAATTAATCATTTCTTGTTTAAGAAGACAATGCGCGTTTGTCTGAATTAGAATTTGGAGTGGAGAAATTCAGAATGCGATTGCAAAGGCGAAAATAAATTTGCCCTTAGTCATAGTGATAACAGTTAAGCAATTAGAAGGCTTTCAATATAAGCCACATTATTGAAAATGATTATATAACAAGCTGAATGAGCTGAATTTACAAAGGTATCATTGGTTACTACTCTTTAAATTGTGAGTTGGTGTTGAAAATCCGATTTGGAATGAGTATATTGGATAAAAAAAGCGATTGTCAACTGCAAGAAGTGTTTGCCAAGGCAAAGCTTATGGACATGTTTGTGTGTTCGTTGTAGGGCAGTTTGACTGTGTGTGTCTATGTGGTGTTTGGTTATATATGGGGGCGTGTTGTGTCATCTTCATCGAATACGATTCGAACTTCTGATGAAGTTTTGCTGCCTGCTCGACAAACTTGACACGTTGCCTTACACTATCTCCCTCTCTCTCGCGGTCTCTCTCTCTCTCGCTGTCTCGCTTTGGCTTATCTGCTCATTTCTTAAAAAACATGTAGGTTTGTATGTTCGAATATTGCCACAACATTTTCTATTTTAGTCAGTCAACTCTCCCCGCACCAGCGTCTTCACTCAGCGCTTGCTGCTGATAACTAAGAAAAAAAAACCCAAACAACACATTTTTGGAGTGAGGCAACGTCAAAACTCGCCCATTAGATCATAAGCGCACGCTCTTCACTCACGCACACACACACAGAGGCACACACAGCACACACACACAGCACACACACACAGGGACACACACACTCACGCACACACACATGTGTGTAATCTCATAGACGCTGTATGATGTTTGCCAAATGACTTCGCTCTCCGATTTTCGGATCTGACACGCTCTCTCTCTCTCTATGTTTCTCTCTGTCTCGCTCTCTCTCTCTCTCTCTCTCTCTCTCTCTCTTTCTCATTTGAACTCTGCGCTTTGGGCTCGCTTACACGCTCTCTGTCTCTGTCTCTGTTGCGGTGGTAGCGCTGTCTCCGTCTCCAGCGCCGTTTTGCTTGTATGCCACGAACTGACAAAATTCTTCAGTGCGGTTTCAGTGCGCGCCGTTGCCGATCGTCGTTCATTTCGTGCGCTCGCTGCTCCTCGTCATTTTTTGCCTACTGCCTTCTGCCATTTTGTTAGTACTCTACTATCGCATAGTACAATTGAGTTGGCTTCCAAATAAAGACCAGCATGTTGTTTGCCAGAACGCAACAACCACCGCCGCCTTCGCTTCAGCAGCAGCAGCAGCAGCAGCAACAGCAGCACCAGCAACTGACGCCTCCGACGCTTCAATTTCAGCAGAGCTTTTGTAGTATGTGTTTTTCAAGTGCAGTTTTATAAGTCATACACACACACATAGACAACCACATTCGATATGTATACTATAGCAAAAAGAAAAATGATTATATTCAATGACCTTGTTAATTAGCATCATTGCTGCAATTTGTCCAATGGCAATGACAACATCCCGGCCCGGCCCGGCCACTAAACTAATATTGTTTATCTAATTTGGTGTGTTTGCCTTTGCCTTTGCCTAGTCAGGCTGTCTTAGAATGTATTTGTGTTTCTCATCGAGATCATAATCACATGAGCGACGGAGTCGTCATTCGCCGTTCAAATACATGTATTTATCTACATACTTATTATGTATTTTCTCTGTGGTGCCACGCTGCGTATGCGCAACTTGGCAATCGAATTACATAGTTGCGTCGTGTCAAGGTCGCATTTTCATTTGAAAGTTGTCATTAGGTTTGAGCCCTAGCAAACGCAAAAACACTTCTATCACATCGCTCACATTCGGTACGTAATTATGGTGGCCACAATTCGAAATACATCGACACGTCAAACGAGTATTTGAAATATATACATTTGCTTACAAAAAGACCCGATTTGTTTTTGTTGCTGTTGTTGCAATCATCTAGCTTCAAATTTAGCTCAATGTCAGCTGCGACATAATATGTAAAAAAAAAAAAATAAATAAATAACAAGACATGATTATCGACATTGACACAAAATCAGCATCGGAATTGGAATTGGAGATGACGATTTCAAGCAGCAGCTTCTAATTTTAATACATTCTATATAATTCAAGAGACATGCTTGCTGCTTTAATAGATTTTCTTTGATGTGCAAAATAAAACAAGAAATAATGCCAAAATAATAAGTGAAAGATGAGTGCTTGTGTGTGCGTGTGCGTGTGTGTGTGTGTGTGTGTGTGTGTACTGTGTGGGTAGCTAACTGGTTGAGGTACTTAAAGGTGGCATGACGTTGACTCTAAAGCAAACGGGAAACAAACGACATGAAAACATAACCTTGAAATGTATTTCAGTGTGGGCAACATGTACTTCCATAAGTGTGTGTGGATTTAAGTGAGTGTGTGAATGAAAAATCCCAAAAATACATTTAGACACTCGGAGAAACAGCGCTGCTACTTCATTCATCAGTTTACCTTTTTCTTCTTTTGGCTTTTGCTCACTTGCTCATTTGGCTATGCAAAACACATTTAACGCAACGGTTTGAAAATAATTTATGCGTGCTAGAAATGAGGTAGAGCTCAAAGCCCAGTGCAATCCGAGAGATCCCTACTCCATTCCCAAATCAGTTCAGTTTGTTTTTTTTTCATTCATTGTGTAATCTGAGTAGCAACGGCAGCAGCAGCAGCTACCAATGTGGATGGCTGTTGGCAACCAGTTGTTAATTTCTGCTGTTTGGCAATGCTGGCAGGTGTCTGAGTATTCAGCCAGCATTTGGGGGACTTACATGTTGTTTCTTC
This sequence comes from Drosophila basisetae, assembly GCA_035041595.1. Lineage (NCBI taxonomy): Eukaryota > Metazoa > Arthropoda > Insecta > Diptera > Drosophilidae > Drosophila > Drosophila basisetae. The sequence goes on from JAWNLB010000090.1 coordinate 4,006,265, forward strand.
TACACGCTTAAAAAAAACGACCTGAATTTTAGCAAATGGTCGATAGTAACTCACCTTATTATTCAGATAGTCTATTTGAAAGACATATGTTGTCTTTCTATAGTTTTTCCATTTTCTGTGTAGGTTTTTCTAAAATGTAGAACAGAGATGCCCAATTCCCAAGTTAATTTTTATAAGTGTACATTACATTTTTTTTTTCTCCTTGTATCATTATTAAGCATTAGTATAATACTTTTTTTTAATATAATTTGAGAAAACAAACGATTTAAGGTAGAAAACATATACGCTCCAATATAACAGTCGAGAGAGCAAATTTGATTTCTATTTTCTGAATTTTAGGAAGAATTTTTTATAAAACTAAGGCTTTGCATTTCTACTATTTATTTTCTATTGTTAAGAAATTTCACAGAAGTTGAAACATGCTTCTCTAATTTGAAGCAATTAATTTTCTTTAATATTCTTTTCATTTCAAATAACACTTTCTAGTTCTAAGGATTTAAAAAAAAAAAATTAAGCGTGTAATGTAGAAAATCACATTTTAGAGCGATAGTTTTTCTGAGTGTATTCATTGTATTATTGTTGCTTATCTCAACTTGCTCATTTATTTTCCACATTTTTTCGGAGTGGCTAATCAAAATTTTGTGACTTCTACACGATAAATCAATTGTGGTCATTACGGAAACGCCAGAAGGGCTGGCAGATGATCTCACACATAATTTAGTTGCCATCGTTGTTGTTATTGCTGTTGTTTACACCCACCCTGCAGTTTGCCTTGTGTGTGTGTAAATATGAACTCATATTCAAATGTTTAAACGAGTTTGGTTTTTTTTTTTTAGTTTTTGTTTAATTTAGTACGTTATATAACAATAGGAGAAATATGTATGATTTCTAAATCAGTGTTATTATTGTAATTTATGTTTTTTTTTTGCATTTCACTGCAAGTTGCTGGCTATTAAATTTATCAGCGGGTAATTTTAATCACTTTGGGCTGGTTTTTTAATTTTTTTTTAGTTATGTATGTAATTACGATTATTCAACCGATTCCGCATTTCCCGGTCACACCAATTGGAGTTTGTAATTGGCCAAACTCCAAATGTGTCAAGGTTGTGGCTCAGAACTTGCTGCTAACAGCTGAGTTCGTTTCGCATGTATCTCGATACTAATCGGATAATTATTTGGCAATTAGCTGCTCCAATTAATGGCTTAACGTTCCATTTATAAATGCGACTGGTTAGCTGATAGAGACCTTGAAATGGCATCGAAGATACATCATTGCTATGCCTCCGACTCGAACCATTTGTAATCAAATCAACTCACTAACCTTGGAGTCAAAATCCATTTGCCCAGCCTGCTTTTGTTATTGGGTCCTCAGAAAATCATTTTCATCATTTCAAGTAATTCTGAACACATATACATACATATTACAATACATCTATATTATCATTTATTTTTATTTTGCTAGTTTTAATTCATTTTTATTCATACAAATGTGCTTGTAATTATTAAAAAAAAAAAAAGAAGAAATATAGAGCGGAACTATGTCTGTAGAATTTATACACAAAACAACAAACAACTTAAAATGGCAATTAAAAAAGCAAACCGATAACTATAACTGAAATAAATAAATATATAAAATTCGCCGACGACACGCACATATTTGTTGTTGTTGTTGTGCCAAAACTGCGTTTAATTGTTAGTAATGAGTTACAATATAAATTAATTATACTCGTATAACCAGCAGCATTTCCGCAAAACCAATGAAAAACTCTAATTCAACACAAATGTGATAAATAAAATCAAAAGAAACGCTTATGTTGTGATAAAAACCTGCAATTCAAGAATATAAAGCGTATTTTTAATATCAACAATATCAACAAATCAATAAGTGACAAGAGAAAAAAAGAGAAAAAACACCAATCAGAGAAGCAGTTCCACAAATGAACCGTCATATCATCACAGAACTTTAACCAGCAACTGGAACTTCTATCACAGAGCACTCAAGTCGCAGCTGATCTGAATTGAACTAATCTGAACTGAACTGAACCGAACCAAACACACACACACACACACAGAGTGGAGTGGAGTGGAGTGAAGGAGTGGAACCGAAGAGAAATCAACTCAACTGCTGAATGGTAACAATTTTGGCATTGTAATCGTACTATTCTAAATGTATAAGACCATTACCTTCCATTCCATACTTGGATGTTGTGTAACTCTCGTCATTAACAACTATCTTATATACTCTATATATATATATATATATATATATGTATATTATATATGGACATATACTATCTATATAGCACAGATTGAAAAACTGCCAAGAACATGCCACATACTACTACTACTTAATACTTCTTAATATTATTCTAATCATGAATCAAACGAGCATCCAGCGAAGAAATGACCAACAAATGTAGTTGATAACAAAAAAAAACAACATCTCATCAGTCAACAGTTGCTACTCTATATAATATGTATATATAAATACTTATATATATATATAATGCCGAAACAGTATCAGTCATCAGTCGTCAATATGCTTGACGGCAAATCCATCGTGCAACCTCAATATCAGTAAATCAATCAATCGACCAATCAACCAATCAATCAAGCACTCGATGTTGCTGCCGCATCTGCTGCTGCTGCTGTTGCCGCCGCTTCATAACTCGATATATGCAACTTCAGGCGTTTATCTCAAAAAGTCTGCCTATATATCCCGATTCACTTTATGTAACTGCATATATATATACATTGATTTTTCCTACTTTCTGACTCTCAACTTGTTGTCGTTCTTCATGTTAATATTATTGTTGTTGATGTTGTGGCCGTTGTTGTCTACCGAACTGATATCATTTAACAATGCGCCGATGTTGCTAAATATACACTATAACTACAAATTAAAAAAAATGTATATATATATCTATATATATATATATATATATATATATACATATATATATATATTTATTTAAATGCCACGCCCACTGCCGAAACGTCACATACCGCCAAGCACCAATACAATGAAACCCATCCTCTGATTGCCATCCAAGAACACCACATGTCAGCAAGGTCATTCGATATAATTAAACGTCTTACTACTACTACTACTACTATTACTACTACAACAACTACTATTACTACTACTACTTCTTCAACAATGTCCATTCAGCGCGCTGCTTTCGAATCCAATCAATGCAATCCAAACCAACACCAAATCAACCCAAAATCAACTCAAAATCAACTCAAATCAACTCAAATCAAATCAAACTCAATCTCAACTCAAACACTGCAATCTACACTAAATCAAAAATGACGCTACCACTCTATAACCCAACTATGATCTGTATTTAAGACTACTACACACCTGCCACCTGCATCATCATCTTTATTCAGAGACCGAGTCCAAAAGCAAATCATACAGGAATTAAATTTTGAGAGCTGCCTTTACACGACTGACAAATCGAGAGTGGAAGAAACACAATATTCAAAATGTTCAAATTTTTCTGACAGTTTTTCTTTTACGAAGTTCCCCTCTCTTTCGCACAAACACACACTCTCCCCGTCTCCCTCTCTCGTTTACGGTTCGTGTAAATGCTGCTCGAGAAAAATGATTCCTTTTTGTGTGTTCCATGTAACGAAATTGTAAGCGAAATTTGAAAACTTTTAAAAACTGAGCTTAATTGAAAACAATTTCTATTTCTTTTTTCTTTTCGTTTATTGTGCAAGTTTTTGAATTGGAAACGCGTAGAGTAGAGCAACAGTAGCAAAACTTATCACAAATATAAGAACACATACAACAATCAACAGCAATACAAAATCAAAAAATATATATTGAAAAGCAACCTAAATTCAATAAAAGCTAATAAGCAAATCAATTCCGTCGCAAACAAACAAATTAAAAGACTGAACTCAAACATTTCAACACAGCAGTATAGAGACAAATATAAAAATATGGAAAGTATTATGAGTGGGGTGATGGATCCGGGCGCCCAGATGGACACTGAATTATATGCAGCAGTTTTCCAACAGCAACTGCAACAGCAGCTGCAACAACAACGGGAACAGCAACAGCAACAGCAACATTATGCATACCAATATCAGAATTCAACAACGCCCACCACACACATGACGCAATTAGATTATAACAATCAGCATCAGCCACAACAACAACAACAACATTCTAAGACAACAATAAAAGCAGCAACATCGCCCTCATCAATACATTCGCTGACCAGCGGTAGCAGCAGCAGCAGCAGCAACAGCAACGTCAGCAGCAGCACCAGCAACGCTAGCAATAATTGCAATCACAATGTGGCATACTCATTAGCCGTCCATAGCTATAAGCAACAGCAGAAGCAGCTGCAACAGCAACTAGCTTTCAACAGCTATCCTAATCTAAGCAATACTCAACTACAACATCATTATCATCAGATGGAACTGCAACAGCAACAGCAACAACAACAACAGCAGCAGCCAATCAGTCTAAATGGCTCGCCCGATAACGCCATCACACCGCCAATTGCAGCGGGCAGCGCAGCAGCATCAGCATCAGTGGCAGCACAACAGCAGCAACATATGCATCAGCAGCAACAGCAACAGCAACAGATGGGTAGCAATGAGACAACTGCAACTGCAACAGCATTGGCAACAGCAACAGCAACGGCAACGGCAGCAACATCCAGCTATAAGACTGCCTCCTGTTGGTGCTACGGTGAGTTTGATCAAAACACGCAATCAAATTCAGAAAACTACCAATAAAAAGATGCGCACAACTTCTTCTAAGTATTAAACACACACCATCTACAAACTCACCAAAAAAAAAAAAAAAAAAAAAAAACACTTGCTATCGCCCTCTCTCTCTGTCAATCTTTATATATGTTTACATATGTATACAAAGATATATATTTAAATGCATATATGTGTAGAATTTGCTCTCTATCTTCTGTCAATTGCTTCCACGAACAACAGTGAGAACAAAAACCAAGAACTACAATAACATCAATCAATCAATCAATCAATCAATCACCACGTCACCATCTCAACATCTGCAGCTGCCGTCGTCTCATAATCAAATAAATATCAAATTAAATGCTGCCACCAACAGAAAAAAATTACAGCCAAATGCATCCAGCTAATAAAAAATAAAGACAAAAAAAAAGAAAAGCAAAAACAAAAATGGGAAAAGTAAAAGAGTTTGCTGTAAAATGAAATAATATTCACACATTGTCAAACATACAACACAAACACACACACAAACACACCGCTCATTAATTATTATAGTATTTTAAATCGATTTTAAATGCCACATTACGCATACGTGCTACTTGCTGCATTTGCGTGCTGCAGATTGCTCCATGGAAAAGCCGAAAAAAAAGAAACAAAAAAAATTGGCGAGGTTTGTTGGAGTTGGCCTAGTTTACAGGCCATGCAGGGGGCCATGTTGCTGTTGCATATGAAATTAGTTTGCCACGCCGCGTCACACCACGCAGCGTCTTTGTGGGGCGCTTAAATGTTTCCAGCGTTATTTATGACAACGACATAATTCAAGCTGCTGCTCAGCTTTAACAGCAGCAGCGAGCACGGTGTTGTTCTGGTCTCCTTTGTGGCCCATAAAAACCAATGTGGCTGGCGGCGACGTTGCTTTTGTTTGACTGCACTTTTGGGCCAATGCCTGTAAGTCATTTTTTAGCCCTTACTTTAAGTCTTTAAGCTACTGCCAAAAAACCAAACAAAAAAAAAAAACTTAAAAAAATAGTATGCTACACGCGTCGGTCGTAGAGTGAGGTCAGTTGGTGGCTGTAAGCATGTGCATTTGTGGCAACATTTGAGGCGACATTCTCAAGTCGAGGGCTCTGAGTGAATAGCAGCAATGCTGACAGATGTGCACCTCATTTCACCGCTCGTATCTAATTAGAGAGAAATAGTTTTGAAGGACACTTGGTTCTCTGAGTGGCAATAACATGGCGACGACACAGATTTCAATTTTACACAACGAGATGTGGTATGGTAGTGCGAGCGTGGGCGAGGGGGGTGGGGTGGACTGGGCGTGTCGGCTAAAATTAAAACAGCCAGCGAATGCGAGTAGTCGTCAAGTCGCTCATCTGTGTGGGACAGCAGTAAGAATGTTGGGGCAGGGAACGAGGGTATGTGTTGAATGCTCGAGCGAGAGCAAGCAGGCAAGCAGTCAAGCGAGCAAGCAGTGCAGCAAGCAGTCAGGTGCAATGCATTTGTCATTTTGCGCTGCTTGCTTCCATTTTTTTCTTCTCTATTTTAGTTTCTTTTGTTTTGCTTTGGTCGACAATGTTTTGTTTTTTATTTTTCTGTGTAATGGCGCGTCTCCGCTTGACACATTTTATTAATTGAAATTTGTTTGTTTACTTGCCTTGGCGTCGTTCTGCGAGGCAAAGGCTGCATAGAAATGAAGGCAAATCATTCCATGTACATAAACACTTATCAAACTATCTATATATCAACATATCTCCACAATTGCTATGTCTGACATACACACACACAGTCACACACACACACACACATATGTGCACCCATGACGTCAGCTAGTTGCTTGCTACTATCTTTGCCTTTGTCAAATTATGTAATTGATGTAATTGTTATTTTTTTTAAATTTTTTTGCCCATCTAATGTATCTAATGTATAAATGTATTTATTTCTGTTTCGTTTTAGGTGAGTCAGTTTGTTCTGGAATTGAGGTTGAAATTGAAAATAATAACAATAATCATAATCATCATGGTAAGCTTTGTCATACTTTCATTAAATACCATTAAAATTCATCTTTGTACTTAATGCAAAACGCAGCGAAAAAATAATGTGTAAATATCTCCAACAGTTTCGTTTTTGTGCGTTTCTTTAATCTCTCTCTCTCTCTCTCTCTCTCTCTCTCTATCTCTCTCTCTGCCTCTATTTGTATATGTATCTCTCTCTGTCTTTTAATGTTTCTAGTATGCGCACTGTCTAATCTGAGACTGTCGCGGCTTAAGCTTAACATGTCAATTGCCAAAAACGCAAACTCTTAATAAGAATTTGACACTCTGACCAAGACCTATGAAAATTACACACACAACGATAAATATTGCGTGCGAAAAGCTTTCGCAGCCCATTTTTGCGTACGTGTAAAAGCTCAAGCAAAAGCTTACACAATGTGCATAAGGCTTGGCCGGCACTAAACTAGGACGATCTCTGACTGACTGTATAACTATCTGACTATCTGACTGAGTGACCGCCTGACCAATATTTTGGCTGGACAATGCATTCAGCGCTTTAGGGCAGATTTTGTGATTTGAGCTTTTCATGTGTCTCGCTCGTGTATCGCCAGCATTTAGTTTGTGTGTGTTGCATCCTCATCCAGTGCATTCAACTCTCATGGCTTGCCAACAAGAAACCCACACAGCATTAACATGACACAACACAACAAGGAACAACACGAACAGTAAACAATCACATGTACCATCAACTCGCCGTCCCCCTCCCCCACCATGCCACAAGCGCCGCCCGCTCATAAACAAACTAAATAAAATTTATATTCAAACATCAACTTTAACTTCCACTACTAATTCAATACAAATAAAACATTCAATTGGAGCAAATTTATGGGTTGATGCAATTGTCTCGTTGCAAACCGAATAAATATATTTACAACAAATGCTGTTAATATTTTTAATTGATAACCTAACCGGCTAAGCAGCTACCAGAATCGTGCCTTAACTCCAATGAGCAGTAAATGACAACAGCAGCAACAACAGTTGAAAAAAGTTGCTGCCAAATGCTAAATACTATTCTATAAAATTTGTGAACACTAATCAATGCCCGCCCTGTGAACATATTTTTGACTTTTGCAGGCGATACCACATTTCACATGAAGATACTGGTGCCGGCGGTGGCCTCCGGGGCCATCATTGGCAAAGGCGGCGAGACGATCGCCTCCCTTCAAAAGGACACGGGTGCTAGAGTCAAGATGTCCAAGTCCCATGACTTCTATCCAGGTGAGTTTCGGAATTAAAATGGAAAAAAATAAATAAAAATACTCTCAAGTTCTTTTCGAAATGAAATATATTCTTCCGGAGTAAAGATAATGTTCAAAATACGGCGTACCTTCAGATGAGTTTTCCTAAAACCTTAGCAAATGTAGATTATTTTTGGAAAAAAAAAAAATCAATCCAAATCACGCTGTTAAATCGATCCAAATCACGTTGTTGGCATTTCGAAGACAGCTATTTTTTTCATTTCTCAATTTTTGTATTGAAATATTGAATATAAAATATAGTCTGCTCTCAGAATTTTCCCCGAACATTTTCTTACTTTTTTAATCTTTTATTTAGTAGTATCAAAGTGAAACGAATTTAGGTTCTTATTCCGATGCTGTAAAGTATACAAAGAGTCGAATAGGTTTCTATGGAAAGTTCTTGAATTTAAGCAAAAAAAAAAGAAAAATAATGATGACATCGGTCGGTTTGAATTTTAATCGATAAACATGCGGTTCCGATTGCGATACCAATTTCGATTTGACCCACTGATATCTGAGATCTGTCCGTTTTCGAAATTCACTTTCAGAAAATGAAGTTCAGCTGCCCTTTAGTGATTTTAAAAGTAACAGAGGCATTATTTTTGTAAAATATTAATAATAAATACTATTTCCAACAGGTACTACTGAGCGGGTTTGCCTCATCACCGGTTCGGTGGAGGGCATTATGACCGTGGTGGATTTCATAATGGACAAAATTCGGGAGAAACCCGACTTGACCACGAAAATCATTGATGCCGAGTCGAAACAGGCACAGGAACGTGATAAGCAGGTTAAAATACTGGTGCCCAATTCAACGGCTGGCATGATCATTGGCAAGGGCGGCGCCTTCATTAAGCAGATCAAGGAGGAGAGCGGCTCCTATGTGCAGATCTCACAGAAGCCCAAGGATGTATCGCTGCAGGAGCGCTGCATCACCATCATTGGCGACAAGGAGAACAATAAGAACGCCTGCAAGATGATACTATCGAAAATAGTTGAGGATCCGCAGTCGGGCACCTGCTTGAATGTCTCCTATGCGGATGTGAATGGACCCGTTGCCAATTTCAATCCAACCGGCTCACCGTATGCCACCAATCAGAATGCCATTAACTCAAGCACCGCCTCGCTGAATTCCACGCTGGGCACCGCAATCGGTGGTGCGGCAACCGCAGCCAGTCTTTTGGTCAATGGCACCGGCATCAACTTATCCCTCAATTTGGGCGCGCCAAATCCGGCGCCAAATCTAGCTGTGGCCAATCAGCTGCTGGAGCACATTAAGGTACGTTCTCTGACCCATTGCCACCTACCATTTGAGCTGACTTCACATTCACATTCATGTTGTAGGTTGCCATGCGGGGCGCTGGCTACTCGGAGACAGCCACCACTGAAGTCTGTGCCGCATTGAGTGTCCTAGCGAAATACGGTGTCCTCGGCATGGGCGTGGGCGTGCCACACGCCAATGGGGCGCATCCGACGTTGGGCAACTACCTGGGCGTGACGACTCTGGATCAGCAGTCGGCGGCCGCAGCCTCAGCGGCCTCAAATAATGTGTTCGGTGCTGTTGGCCAGGTCAACTTTGAGTATGCCGCCGCTGCAGCTGCAGCCCATGCGGCGGCCAGTCGGCAGTCAACGCAATCGCAACTGGATGTGCAATTCGATTCATTCCGGCATCTGGGCTCGGCTGGGGCGCCAGCGGCCACGCCCGTCTCGTTGAATAACAACAGTTTCGGACTGACCGGTGCCACCGGCACGGTGACCAGTGCGCAATTGGGTGCAGCTGCATCGATAGGTGGCTTGAGTAAGAGTCCCACTCCCGGTGATCTGGGCGCCAAGGATACGAAGAATGTTGAGGTGCCTGAAGTGATTATTGGCGCTGTTCTAGGTGGGCAACCTTTCTATTATTATTAATAACAACAACAGCAACAACAAACAAACAACCAACCAACCAAACAAACAACCAACCAACCAACCAACCAACCAACAACAGCCACAACAACCAACCAGATCCAGATAATCACTTTCAAATCATTTTTCAGCACCGATTTGCCCCTCGCCCCCCCCCGATAAACTGTTTTTATGTTTACCCCTGCATTCCTTAATTTGTAGGCCATAGATATAGTTATAGGTTGTAGAGATTGTAGAGAAAGACGAAGCAGGCATTCCAAGTGATTAAACCATTTGCATAGGCATTCCTTAAAGCATTCTCAATGATATAATAGTAATAAATATGTAGCGAAATTTCTAGTCAACTTCTTGCCCCTTCACAACACACGCACACATCCACACACATGTAGCACAATCCATGATCCATAATAAATACATATATGCATACATATGTTGCCATATGCCACATTCCTTCGAAAAGTTGAAAATTCGCTCACCCCAAAATGTCCAAAAGTGCAGTTTATAAATTAGGCTAACAGTTAACAGTTAGGCGTACGTGGAGTACTAAGTTAGTTAGTGTTTAGTTTTTTTTTCTGCTTAGCCTGAAAATCATATAACTACTATTTTGTTGGAGGCATAACGAATTTTTGTAACTAGTAATACATTAATACACATTTGGAGTAGTGCAATTATTGGGTTTATTATTTTTTATTTGTTTATTATTGCAGGTTTTACCTCAGTGTCAGATTGCTTAGGCCTAAGTCCTAAATCAAATGATTATGTTTTTCTTATTCTAGAATTGGCTTCTCTCAATAGGTTTGCTAACCTCTTGGTTTATACATACCACATATACATAAACATATATAAATATACACAATTACACATCATATTACCTTAATATATATACACACACACACACACACACAAACACACAAATATATAATCTATATCCATATAATATTTAAAATAATCTGATGCAAATATTCCAGGTCCAAACGGTCGTAGTTTAGTTGAAATTCAACATGTTTCTGGCGCTAATGTGCAAATTTCCAAAAAGGGCATTTTCGCACCTGGCACTAGAAATCGCATTGTTACCATTACTGGTCAGCCGAATGCCATTGCCAAGGCGCAGTTTCTAATTGAACAGAAAATCAACGAGGAGGAGACAAAGAGGGCGCGTCAAATTCCATTAACCACTGTTGTGAATTAATAATCAAGCAATCAAGCAAGCAGCACAACAACAAAAAACAACAACAACAACAACAACAACCATCCCCTACCACCCCTGAACCCCCAAAAACCCCCATTCAAGCGTATTTCCTCAACAAAATATGTTCATTAAATTAAAAAGAAAAAAGAAAGAAGAAAAAAACAGCAAAGAAAAAAACGAAAATGCTAAGAAATCTAAAGCAAAACATAACAAACAAAATGCAAACAAAAAAGAAGTCTAATTTCAAACGAATAACATCAGCAGTAGCCATTAAAACAAAAACAAAACACCCACACCTACACACACACACATACATATATACACACATATATATATATATATATATATATATAGACATTTTAAAAGGCATTCTGATAAATATTTAATAATTGCCCAAGCAAACCAGAAGAAATTCAAAGCCTTAGCAAATTTGATTTGACAGTAAAACAAACCAACTACTATCAAAATGCTGCATTTGTTTGCCTCACTTATAGTATGTAAAATATGCACATATATGTATTTATATGTGTGTATTCACGGTTTGTTTACATAATTATCAATTTAAATCGAGTTACACCTGGCATAATAATAATAACAATATTGTCCTTGCCTAATTTTGTTGTTGTCAAATGTTTGCGAGTTTTTCTTTTTGGCACTCTGACAAGCTGAAAACTTATCATAGATATAACACAGTTGCATATATATATATATATATATATATATGAATATATCTGCATATGTATATACATGTGTGTGTATGTGTGTTGTGTATGCATGTGTACATGTGTGCATATGTACATAGATATGTGAGTGCTTATGTACTATGTACTACACACTAATTGTTGAGTCTTGTTTATAATACACATAACACACACACACACACAAATGCACATATTTATACATATACATATATAATTATATGTATATATATATACAAATATATATACACACTATTCAAACACGTTAAATAGCATTATGTTGAGCCTAAAGAAATGGATTTGTTTGTGTAATGCGAGCGTTTTCAGTGAAAACTTCAGGTGATTTGACAAAATGGTGTCCAAATAAGGTAAATATTTTACTACACACACACACACACACACACACACACATAAAAATACAAATACAAATACACACATGCATTGCATATATACTATATGTATGTACATATAACAATATGTACAACTATATACAATAATGGCGTTAAATTGCTAAAACGAACGCTTGACCGGCTAGTGATATAAACTATTTGATACACTTTTTACCTCAACACACACACACAAAAACTGATTGCGTTTCTTGTTTTTTGTTTCTGTTTTCTGTTGTTGCCCTTATGTGCTTATTGCTATGTTTAAATATGTATATATATACACACACATATATGTATATTAAATATTACGTTTTTTAAGCTCCCCAATGTTCTATTATGATATGTTGTTACAAAATGTTGATCATGATAATGTTGTTTAATTTTCGTAAGAGTGGTACAAAAAAAAAAAGAAGAAAGAAAAGAAAACAAGTTTAATTAAACAAACAAGTGGTGTTAATGTGTTGCCCGCGCACGTGAGTCTCCTTTTTGGTATTGATTTTATGCTCCCGATTTGTTAATCCTCATTTGTTCTAAACGTCTCCTTCTTAAAAAAAGAAAAGAAATTCGTTTTAGGTTTCTCGTTTGAAACTGCACCTTTGTCTTCTTTTTCTTAGAATAAAATATTTTGGCTTCTTTTTACAATCATCATAAATTCTTATTGTTTTGGAAAACTTTGCACCATTATTTTGACATACATACATTCTAATCTTAAGTATTACATTTTCTCTTTTTTTCACCTAATGCATCACAGTTCTAATTTAAATTTAAAATAGAAACTCATGTTTCTCTGTAAAATAAACATATCCACACACACACACACACAAACACACGTTTACATGCGGCCAATAAATCCCTATTAATTGTTAAGTATTGTGCAATTAGTAAACATTATTATTTTGGATTCATTTGAACTCGACACTATGTACATTAATTCACATTTATATATATATACCACAGACAACAAGCCGAACATTGAAAAACAAAAACGAAAAGAGTTATGTTTACATCACATTTGAATTTGTTTAACTCATAGAAATATACACACATACACACACACAAACACAGACACACACAGGAATGATAGATAGAAATGATTAAAATGTAAAGAAATTCATTGTTTTACCTTGTGGCCAACGCAGTTTTAAGTTTAAAGTTTCTTTTTATGATAAATAAAAACAGAATAATGATACAAAGCTTAAATAAATTATGAATATTACGAAAAACAACCAACACACAAATGTGTTTAATTGAAAGCACCTATCAATCACCACTCACAACCACCGCTCCACTAACAGCGAACTCTAAACAATTCTGCAACATTATCATGTCAAATCAACAGTCAGTCAGTCAATCAATCAAACTCTCAGCTACGCTCGATATCAATTTCAATTTCAAATTCAACTCAATTTTAATACAATCACTGAAAACGCTCACGAAATTATAAATAAAAACCCAATCCTAAGCTAAGTCTATAAATATAAGTTGAAAAGTTGTTCACATTATTATTTCTTTTTTTTGCTATTATTGTTAAAGCTGACCTACATCTGTTCTTATTTGTGCAATATTTATATAAATAATATAAGAATAATAATAATAATAAACCTGCGCCAGAAGAGTTAAATAGTTACAATATTCTTCAAATCCAAATTGTGACAAAAGTAAAATGCTTTAAGAAGCGTTGACATAAATGAAGTTAAAAAACAAACATTTTAAGTCAAACAAAACCAAAATTAAAGTAATATTGAAAGTACAGTCGTAAATGCTAGAGTGCCTTGAAATATGCAAAAAAAAAAAAAAAAAATCAAAACAAAAAAATAATAATTAAAATGGTCGGAGATTTTTGTGTTTTCATTATCTATTATTATAATTATTATGAATAATTATGTTATATATAATTTAATATTACCAGAAAGAGATACAAGGCGTACAGAGTGCTGGTAAATTGCAAAAAAAATAAAATAAAATAATAATAGACCGTCAAATATAGCCGAAGAAAAATGCAAATTAAGAAATATGAAAACAACGATATCATATACATTACTACAGCCACAAACAAACCGCGATTCAGTAACTTTTCAACAAAGTGCTCGATTCCAGCCAAATCAGAACAAGCATAAGACACTGAACCCCTGACCCCAAACAAAAATACAACCAAACAACAATAACCACAAAAAATAAGTACATTTTCTCGTCTTTTTTGTCATGGCAAACCAGAGAAGAGCAAAGGAGCCATCCACATACATACAGACAGTCAGACAGACAGACAGACAATATGCATATGGCACATGGCACATTCACAGTTACCGCCCCGCTCCCTCCCCCATACACACACGCACACACACACACACACACACACCTAAATATGCACACCCACACCTAAATACATGCATACATAGATACACCATGCATAATACACATTGGTCATACTAAATATTATCATATGCGTGAGCTCACTGAGTTATGTTTAATGTATGAGTTTTATACGGTATCTAAAGTTAAAGTAGAGAGAATAAAAAAAAAACAAATATTATATATATATTTGTACTGGATCTGTGATATGTATTTAAAAAAGAGAAAACACAAGCAAAAAAAAAAACATAACATTTATATGTATACATATATATATATATAAATATCGAGTAGAACGAAACATGAAATTAATTATGAAATAATTAATTTTTTCTGAAATGACGAAAAGCTTTTCTTCAGAAGCAAAACAACACAATCAACTAACGCAGCATGACATTTTTGTCATTTGTCTCAGCGAGTTGTTGCCACTCCGAATGTCCGAATGTTTGTTCTTGTCATTAAATTCAAATTAAAATCACAACCCGCGTTTCTTGCGTTATATGCAACGCCCATGTCCATGCCACATGCCAACATGCCGACCGATGCAACATCGCCTGTGTATGTGACGAAAAAGAAGACAAAATTCTCTGCTCTGGGTCCAGTTGCTCCGGGTTCCGGCCCCGACAGTCGACGTGTTTATGCTTGTTTGGATTTTATTTTGTGTTTTTTTTTTCGCTGTACAAAAAGCCAGCTCTAATTATACAGAAATCATATTTAATACATCTGGTTATATCCAAGATTATGCTAGTTGCTTTAAATAAATTCGAAAAATCGATGGCCCGATCAAAAATCAATTCGATGTTTTACCAATTAATCATTGGTCACATTTCTCATAGCTACAATCACCATTAAAAAAAAAAAAAAAACGCCTCCGCCTTCGCCTCCCCGCCACCCAGCACAAGTCACCACATTGGCTAAGTACACGAAACCTCATCTGAATAAACTTTGGAAAGGCGTACGCATATTTTAATTTGCAAGTTTTATTCAAGTTTTTTAATAATTAAATATATAATGCTGTTATTTCAGCGACGGAGTCTATTAGAGTTAAACTAGTGCAAATAACAGCAGAAGAAAAAAAAAACAAAAAGTTTTATTAACTATATATATATATATTTACGTATTTAAAATATTTCAAACTTGACTTAAATGATTAAAAACAATAAGATGCAGCAAAAGCGCAAGTACTAAAATGAAACGGAATAAACAAATTACAAATTAAACCGCAATTTTTGCTCTGTAAAAAATGATAAAATAAAATAAACTACAATAAATAATAATTAAATGATAAGTGGATATAAAAATGAAGTTAAATATATCAATTAAATCAGTTTTGTTTTTGTTTTGTATGGTAATGAAAAATACATAAATAATTATATGCATATATAGTATATGAAAACTAAAAGAAATTGTTACTTATAATTTGTTATGCTTTGCCTCCACACTGTTATTAGGACAATTAAACAATTAAATGCATATTAACATGTATACAAACATAAATCGATGTACAGACATACATAACGATGAACAGATTCACAAAGGCTTAACCAACATCATTTTGGCAAGTGAAAATCATGCATTGTAAATCTTGTGGCAAGACTCGATCACTGCAAAAATGATTTAAATTACATATTATGATACGCAAGGCGATTTCAATCAATTGTCAGGTTAATGAAGTCATTCTATAAGAGAAAGAGAGCGAAAAATGCGTGGGATATGTATATGCATACATACATATTCAGACATACACACATATGTACATGCCCACACTCGCCATTATGTGTAAATAGGCGCATATTCACTTACATACATACCTACATCCATACATTGGCAACAACAATAACAAGAGAAGCCGTCTACGAGTTCATTCAACATCAAAAACCACACACAACTTATTAAAATATTTAACAAATTATATTTAAAATATATATACATACAATAAATGCATACATACTATATAAAACTAGTTGTTAGCGTGATACATACAATTATTATTAATTAATTCATACATAAATTTATTCATATAAATAAAAGGCTTAACGATGATACAAAACAATCAACAAAAGGGTGCTGTGCTGAGTTCCACTTTCCGCTGGACTCCTTCAGCGGCATGTTCAACTTAGCACAAAACCTTGCAACATTTATTTGCCACCATCGGATTTTATTTTCCAAAAAAGCAGCCTTGCATTCAATGTTTTTAAATTTATAGCCATCTTAAGCTTTAGTCAGATTCGTGAGATTAACTTACACAACTCTTAAATAAATACATCGTGTCAAACAAAAAAAAAAAGAAGTCAAATCTTTCAATAATTTAAAGGAAAACTAAATGATT
Organism: Drosophila basisetae; assembly: GCA_035041595.1. Classification (NCBI taxonomy): domain Eukaryota; kingdom Metazoa; phylum Arthropoda; class Insecta; order Diptera; family Drosophilidae; genus Drosophila; species Drosophila basisetae. Next base: position 4,023,144 of record JAWNLB010000090.1, read on the forward strand.
TTCTTTGCATTCACAAAATTTGATACAACATATTTAAAAATTCATTGAACACAGTCACAGTCAGACGATACCTTCAACAATTTTTTTTTTTTAAATAGAAGTTAACGTTTGTCCAAGATACTAGCCATCTTTTAAATTACATGGTATCAGTCAGTAGTAATGCCAAAAGTAAAATCTTGTGTATAATCAATACTTTTGTTTTTCTCATATAAATAATGTAGTAGTCTTCAACAAATGGCAACCTAAGATAGTAGAAGCATACGTGAGTACCTTAGGATGAAAAAAAAAAACAAAATCTAATAATAAATACAAAGTTATAACGTTGCCTTCACGTTGTGTACTTAAACTTACGATTATTGCAATTGTTTATATTAGCAACAATTTGCTAAAGTACAAAACGACGTGCAGGATTTCTGTTGAAGCTTTTATACAAGCCACTAAATTTTACATTAACAACAGCAAAACACCAAATATAAATAAATTTGAAAACTTACCATTTTCTCAACATTTCTTAGGCAAGTCAACTACTTACTTACATGCATAATCCAATTATGACAAAAGAGAATAAAAAAAGAAAACACAAAAAAAAAAAACAAAAGAAAAGAAAAACAAAACAAAAGATAAGAACAAATACTCTCACACAAAAAATGTCGAAACTCAGTTGCACTTTACAAAATCGAAGAAACGAAGTCTTAATATTAGTATACAATTTTAAAATTTTAAGCGGAAACCTCAATTGAACGATGGTCATTCGGAAAGCTCGTAATCGCAGAACATTCAAGCAAGCAAAACATCATGGAAACTCATTCAAAAGTAAAAGTACTAAATCTTTTATGATTTGACTGTGATAAAAAAATAATGACAAAAATGAAATGAAGTGAATGAATTAACAAATGAATTGTATAATAGAGTATGTATAAATTGAATGTATGTATACACGCAAATGTAACATTAACATTAATGTAGGTGCAATATATGGCGGCTCTTTAACAAATCCAATAAGTAGCAAAGAATATTCGTTGGTATGTGCTCATAATGGAACACCATGTACGACCTAGAATATGTTGTTAAAATAGCGATAAGTATGTATTTACTTACTGCAAAAGAAAAAAAAAAAAAAAAAACAGATGAAAAAAAGAACACAAAACAAAAATACAAAAAATCTGAGAAATATAAAAGTTTTACTTATACATATTAGCAAAATATTTAATGAAATTTTAGCAAGAAAATATCGAGAGAAAGTGTAGAGAAAACAACAACAAACAAAAAACTTCATTATTAATTAAATACAATAAATATATTAAAAATAACGAATTGAAAAAACAAAAACAAATAGATGATATTTAGTTATGCTCTATTACAAATTTATAATCAATTGAAGTTTTATAAAGATGAGGTTCAGCTAGCGAAGCAGAAGGTTTTATAAACATATATGTATCTATTATTTTGAAATTGAAAAATATGGAAAATATTTCACTCTCAATTTAAAAAGAAAAGTAAACAAAAAAACGAAAACTAAGCAAAAATTTCATTTCGCAACGTGCATATTACATTCTTTTTGGAAAATGGAAAACATTAAAAGAAGAAAAATACAAATAGTCTAGTAAAAATGTTAAATAACAAAAATCAAAAGGAAATGTAGCTCATTCAAATTTTAAAAGAAACACGTAATTTTTGCAACTACTCGTATAATAAAACCAATCTTGTACAATTTGGCAAGAGGCGCCTCGTCAACTGGCTCGCCCAAAAAACCAAAAAAGTATACAACAAACAGTTATCCCTCTCTACATATAATTACATATATACAAATGCATAGTACATATAATCCAAGGGGATCATACCCGCAAAACATACAAAGTGCAACAAACTCTTTACGATCAGTGCGATATAGAGCAAAAGATGCGGCAGGCAGGCTGGAAACAATAAACAGAAAGCAAATACTAAGCTAGTTAGGAGAGATGTACCGATATTAGACATTATACTGAACATAATGCTAATGGTAATGTTATGAAGTTAGTTCACATACGTATGTAATAGTATTTATAGTGAAATTTGTTGAGTACATACATATACATACATATTAACATGCATCCATAAAGTGGAACACCAGCAAATGCACACAACAAATGTCACACATTATAATGAGACGTTAGAAGATCCGTTAAGAAAAAACCGAACTAATTGTAAAGTGAAAATCCAAGTCAAGGAACATAAAGAGTTATAAAATACACATATAACATGAATTACACATTTAAGAAAGATTATATAAAAATAAAAACAAAAAAACATAAAATAATAAAGATTATATTAAAAGTAATCAGTTTTCTTTGATTTCGCAGTCTCATTTTGCAGAGGTCCATTAGAAATCAGAGCCCCCAAAAATATGCCCTTACATGTTTGAGGGTAAGGAATATATTTGCCGAGCATATGCATATTTATCAGACTGTAAGCATTTGCAGAGGACGGACTAGTCAAAAACAAGCTTCGTGGATTCGACTAAATATGAAACTTTGAAATATACATCATAATCATCGACATATGTCCACATTTATTTTGAATTTCAACACGAGCTATTTTCATTTACTAATATTATGTTTATTTGCCAGCTCTGGTGGACAGTCGGGTTGATTATAAGGATGAGAGGCACGAATAGTTGCATGTGTTCCAAAACTGTCATCGAGTTTTAATATCGTGGGGAAGGGATTCAAGTTAACTCGAAACCTGAGAAAGTAATCAAATGGAGTGAATGTGCTTTTTACTTGTTGTGCTAAGAATGATATGTATTGAGGCGCACCTTCTGGCATTAAACACCTGTGGAACAAGGCAGCAATCAGCCATGGAAATTTCATCCCCAACACAGAATTTACCGGACGAGGCAGAAAGCACTTTTTCCAGACCAGAAAACCCGCTTGATATCCAATACTGAGCCCACTCTAAGTTCTTTTTTTTACCCACACGGTCCAATACGCTGGCATTTTGCAGCGGCTGGATGCCGGAGCAAATGATTTGCACAATCTGTAGCACCTTGGCACGCTTAAACGGATCCTGTGGCAGAAGAGGTTGCTGGGGTTGTGTCTGTTCCAGGTAGTGCATAATGGCCACGGAATCACAGAGTATTTGGCCATCTAAACAGAGGCAATTAAATAATTTAAAATTATCAACTGGAAAGAGGCCAATACTTACCAATTTTTAGAGCAGGTACCAGTTGCGTTGGGTTTATTTCCTGATACTCACTCGAATTACTGTACAGTGGAGCATTTGGTTCAAAGAGATGGGTTGCTTTGATTTCATATGGTATACCCTTCAATCCCAATGCAATTCGCACTCGCCATGCACAGGAGCTGGCGTAGTACGAGTAGAGCACTGGTTTTGCATCGCTCGAACTTAACCTGCGTGTCCCATTTCCAGCCAGATTCAGTAAACTTACAGCTGATTTCCTTAATGCACTCATTTTGTAGCGCAATATAAACAAACTTTATCTCTTATCAGTCAGCAGGTTGCCAGAGATAATCTACTGGAGATATCTACTGAAAATTATGATTTGATCGTTGGAATAAAAGAAGCTTGCAATGTTCACTATATCCAAGCGATATTGTGCAATAGATGCGTTGCATTAGTACAATTATTATTTTATTAAACGGAATGCTGGATTCTGGAGCGATATCACCCTTAGGCGATTATTGAATAGCACTATCGATATCACCTACATATCGTACAAAATATAATTATAAATATCCCTCAAAATATGCAACAATATATAGGGATTGAGAAACTAGCAAAATCGATCAAGTTTAGTTAGAACTTTACTTTTACAAAATGTAGTTAATATTTGAAATTGTTTCAATATTTTGTGCATACAAATAGTATGTCGATTTAGTGGGTTTGTATACGGGCAGGTCAGACTATTGTAATGATAGAATGTCGACTGGCTGTTGGATTCACGGATGTTAAAAATTTGACTACAATAGATTTTCCTCGAAACATGTAATCAACTTTTTACATACATATGTGCTATGCACATGTTTTTTTTTGAGTTGTCGTTTAGATTTGTGATTATAATTAACATAATTCTTGGTTTTCATTTAATGTTTTCATATTTTTTTCAGTAACAGAGATTCTTTGATTTCAATATTTTTCTATAAAAATTCTCTCGTATTAGACCAGAATTCATCACAAAGTATGGTAATTTTGTAGATAGTCGGGTTGATTATATGGATGGCAAGCACGAATCGTAGCGTTTGTTCCCAAATCGTGATCGAGTCTTAGGATCGTGGGATAGAGATCCATGTCAATTTGGTACCTGCGAAAGGATTTATAAGGCGTGAATGAGGCTTTGATTTGCTACATCAATACTGGTATGTACTGAAACTCACCTTCTGGCATTAAACACCTGGGGAACAAGGCAGCAATCAGCCATGGAAATTTCATCCCCCATACAAAATTTACCGGAAGATGCAGAGAGCACCTTTTCCAGAGCATCAAGTCCGCGCGATATCCAATGCTGAGCCCACTCCAAGCTTTTCTCTTCGCCCACACGAGCCAACACACAAGTGTTCTGCAGCGGCTGAATGCCGGAGCAAATGATTTGTACAATCTGTAGCACCTTGGCACGCTTATACGGATCCTGTGGCAGAAGGGGATGTTGTGGTCGTGTCTCATCTAGGTACTGCATAATGGCTACGGAATCGCAGAGGGTGTGGCCATCTAAATAGGACGAGTTAAAAAGCTTCAAATTACCAAGTGGAATGCTGGTTTGTGGCAATTCCGTTACTCACCGATACAAAGAGCAGGCACCTGTTGCATTGGATTTACTTCCTTATACTCAGCGGACTTGCAATCCGTTTTGATGTCGTGTGGTATTCCCTTCAGTCCCAATGCAATACGCACTCGCCAAGAGCAAGAGCTCATGCAGGAGGAGTAGAGCACTGGCTTTCCATCGCCAGAAGTTGGAAAATGATCTGCTGGTTTTGCCAATGCACTCATTTTGGATTGCACGTTGCAGCCACTGCAAACAGCTGATGACTCGTATTATTCAGCAGCTGTGCAAAACAGATTGCCAGAGACTTAAACAGCTTCTGGTTATGATGAGTCGATCGTTAGAATAAAAGGAGTTCGTAATGTGAACGAGTTTATTGTATGTATTAAGTTTGTTAAACGGAATGCTGCACTCTGGAGCTGCACCCTTAAGCGATTATTGAATCGCACTATCGATATCACCTATATGTCGTGTACTGTATTAATTATAAATACCGCTAAGATTATGCAACAGAGTAAAGGATAAAATGGGACTATGGGATTGAGAAACTAGCAACATTGATTAAGTTTAGTTAGAAGTTTATTTTTTTAATATGTAGTTAATATTTGGAACTGTTACATTATTTTGGATATTAGCATAGTATACGTATTTAGTCGGTTTGTTTGCGAAATCGGGCAGTTCGTTTAGTGGTACAGTAGAAACTGTTGTTATGATCCGATGTTGACTTCTTGCGAGTGCATTAAATGGGACTACAATGGATTTCTAGAAACCTGTAATCAACTTATTACATACATGTCTACTATGCATACGATTGTTTGGGTTGTCATTTGGTTTTGTGCCTTTAATTAAGAGAATACTAATTTTTACATTCAATTTGTTCACATATAATTTTTTTTGGTAGCAACGATTCATTCGCTTATATATGGTCACATAAGATATCTGGTGTCCATGGTAATAGACCCTAAGACCCTTAATGCCTAAGGTATGGTAAGTATTTAATGTTATTATGTATATTTTGTTCTTTACTTAAATAGTTATGTGTTTCTTTTCTGTTGTTGTTGAATATTTTATAATCAGAATGCCTGCTAGTGGAGTTTACTACCTCTTTGACTGAAGTTTTGTACTTTTCAAAAAGTTACTTTGTTAAGCGCCCAACTTTTCTTACTTATGATTGTATATGGAAATACATTTGCGCATTTTGTTTATAGAATATGTATATATGCACTAATACTATTTTGTTTTCTTAAATCCCTGAATTAAATTTTGCATTTCGTCATGAGTTCCTTGAAATTTGTTGTCTTTCTGTTAGCCTAAATAAAATTCATAAAAATATGTTTTCTTTTTTTTTATATATGTGTTCATCTTTTAGATAATTTTTCACATTAAAAACTGAGGGAAATTACAAATTTTTCTTGATAATAATTTATATTGTTACTTTGCATGCCACTCAAAATTTTATTTTTTTATCGATAGTATTTTTATGCATTTATGCATAGTTAAATGCTGTTAGCAATTTTTTAAATCACATCCGACTGTATCTATCAATGGAATTTCCGCCTCTTCAGCTAGCGCTTCAGCTCCAAACAATTTGTTGTCTCCTCACGATTGAATTTTCTTAATGTTTTCATTTTACGAACTGCAATTCACTTTTTTGTTTTACGGCGCTTTGCAGTTGTCGTCGGAAAATTCTATTTGTTGGGCAGCTCCGGTGGACAGTCCGGCTGATTGGAGGGATGAGCAGCACGGAATGCTGGGTTGCTCTCCAGTTCGCGATCAATGCGCAATATGATGGGATATGGGCGCAAGTCCACATGGAATCTATGCAGCATAGTATAAGTTGTGAGCAATTTTCATGTCGATTAAAAAAACATGCAAATTTACCTTCTGGCATTGAAAACCTGCGGCACAAGGCAGCAATCAGCCATTGAGATTTCATCGCCCACACAATATTTGCCAGCCGAGGTGGAGAGTGCCTTCTCCACGGCACGAAAACCACGTGTTATCCAATGCTGGGCCCATTCCTTCTTCTTTTCCTCCCCCACATGGATGAGGACGATCAGGTTTTGCAGTGGCTGAATGCCCGAGCAAATTATCTCAATTATTTCACGCACTTTTGCCCGCTTGTGCACATCTTGTGGCAGCAGTGGACGCTGGGGGCGTGTCTCCTCCAGATAGTGCATAATGGCCACCGACTCGATCAATGTATGTCCATCTGAATAAAGCCAAATTTTAGCAACTCTCTTTCTTAGAATATGATTTGGATATGCTCACCAATTTGCAGTGCCGGCACCTGTTCCATAGGATTAACCTCACGGTACTCATTGCAGTGCTGCTCGCCGCCCGACTTGATCAGACTGATGGGCTTGATGTCGTAGGGTATCTCCTTCAGATTCATCGCAATTCGGACGCGCCAGGAGCACGAGCTGCGCCAATACGAATAGAGTATTGGCTGTGTATCGATGGAAACATTTGCGTTAGTCGACATTTTATTCAGATTGCTGACGGCAAAATGAATCCCTCAGCCAGCATATTGCCGTTTCAGACTCATTTTTATTGTGAAATGTGTTCCATTTGAATAAATACTGTGAGCTGAGCACATAGTACAGAACAGAACAGGTTGCTACTGATAACGAGTACAGACAAAACAACACAAACTCATTCAGAAGAGCAGCATAATTTAAGAGGTAATCTGGTCAAACCAGTTGCTCAGCAGTAAGTTTGCAAATTTGACTGTTGTTTCTTCTGCTGCTGTTAAATTTATGACTTTGTTTTTTTAGTCGTAGTAGGTGCTGATAAAAGATATATTAATATGAGGAGAGACTCCATTTGTGCTAGAGCTGAAAACCTTTTCCTATTCAATTTTCAGCAGGTATTTCTCTGAATACTTGGCTATAATTCATTGCTTTAATGTCGTTCAACATATCTTTACGTTTATGGCAATATGTGTAAAGTTGATTTTGTTGAACACAATTAAATGATTTTTCAATATAGACCCCGGATTAAGGAAAAATATGTATCATGTCTGATTTACAATAGACGAAAATAATTGAGAAGAGTTTCCCTTTTTTAATCGATAGTTTGCGGTCACACTAACGATAAATTAATTTAATTTCCAATTACATATTTTATATTATGCACACATATACATAAATGCACACATTTTGTAAGGCAAACTTTGAATGCTCACAAGATAAAAAGATAAATTGGTATTCTCTGGAATAAAGAGTAGTTTCATTTTTTAACCTTGGGATTTTTTCATTAGTTAGCCCGAAAGTATGCAATGCCGAATGCACATTAAATATCATTACTATATATATAAGTTTTCAACTGGTTATTTAGCTTTTAACCTAGTTGCAGAAGCCACCGGTCTTTAAATAATAATAATATTTTGCATTTCAATAAAATGAGGTTCATAAAATGAAAAGCTTTTGAATTAATTATAAAAACTATCAAGCAGAACTTGTCTGCTTAATTATAATTAGCACAAACTGTTTTTTTCCGTTTATACCCACATGATTCATGAGGTCCTCGCGTTAATTGCTGCTGCTGCTGCAAACGTTAAGAACGTTATACACACACTGACCGCCTGTACGAAAAACCGAAATGTGCAGAGCAACAGTAATAAAAGGCAATGGCCTCTGACAATGTGTATATGCACAAATATATATATATATATATATATAAGTGTGCGTATATAGCGAGGACCCTATTTCGTTCGGCCAAAAAGCAGCCCAATTCCGGGAAGAAGCGTCGGCCTACACTCCCAAACACATGCACAGTCGCCTAAAAGTTCGTTGAACCCGTGTGAAAGTAAAGTCGGTGGTATTCAAGTGAGAAGACAGGGAGCCAACAGTAGGCCGGGCCGAGTCGGCGCCGAGCTCCGAAGTGTGTCGTACGTACATCAAGGTCGGCTAGGGGCATTAACCTTAACCAAGTTGACTCTGTCCTGGTTGCTGTCAAGCTAAAGCAACCCAGTATGACTCGCCAAGGACATTCGCCGTCGCCGTCGCCTTCGCCATCGCCATCGCCTCGACATCGACATCGACAGCAGCGCGCTCAAGAGTCAGCGCGAGCGCACTACAAAATGGCTCACAAGTTTCGCTGGGGTGCGCTTTTAGGGGTTGCTCCGCCGAGCGACACACGACACACTGTAGTTTGAGTTAAACATGACCGGCGGGGTTGTCGAGTCCTCTCACAGTCACATGCAAATTCCAGGCATCACAATAACCTGGCAACACTGTTATCGCCATTTCGTGCTGTGTGTACGCTAGCGAAAAAAGCTTTCGGTTGCACGCATGTGCGGCAAACGCGCGCTGGCAGTATGAGTTTGACTCAAACCAGTGGCAGTCAGTGTCTGTTCGTGTAGTATGAGTGAGTTTTCAGCAAGGATTCTTTTTTGTAGAAGCGAGGCACAAATTTTTAGCGCCATTCAGCGCTGGACTGGACGAACTTACCTTGGCTATGGCCGAAAGGGACATAGCGTTGTGATGGTACTTTGAGTAGTTAATTTTGAAGCCGTTTAAACCGGACGCACTGCGAAAACGGTAATTTGCGGACCGGACCGGGGTGGGATGCACCAAAAAATGCTGGGCGTAAGCTCCGTTTGGTGATTTGGCTTCAACTAATACATATATATATGTATATTTATATATATATATGTGTGTCTACCACAGATACAATAGTTAACTATTCCACAGTTGCTTTCGGTATAATTGGTATTTGTTATATGTTATTTGTGTTATTTGACTTCAGGCGACCCCAATTGCACTCAAAGTCGAACTGCGAATATCTCAGGTAAGCGCTGTGCGCGGCGGCAGGAGGACAACAGCGACTGTGAGAACGACGAGGACGACAGCGTTAACGACAGGATATAATGTCAGAACGCAACTAAACACACTGAACTAAATAAACGAGTGCGAAAGCGAAAGCAAAGGACACCGACAAAGCTAACAGCGTGAGTGAGAGGAGAGTCTGAGCAGCGAGATGAGAGCGCAAATGGCAGAGAACAAAAACTGAAAAATGGCAAACAGAGCGCAGCACAAAGGGCAAAAGCTTAAGTTCAGCTGGTGCCTGGCTTGGCTTAGCTTTTTAGCCAATTTCCAAACCAATTCTAAGACCTGAAATTAAAATATGCAATTATTTCTTACGACCGTTAAAATAACGAGAAAAACACTTAAGTTGTTTGTTGTTTTTTTTTTTTACCATCAGTTTATTTGTGTTTCCATTTTTAAATATTTTTTACTAGATTTTTTTGTTTTGTAAGTTTACTTCATTTCCATTAAGGTTGCTCAAATGATTTTTGATTAAATTACAAGTGCTTAAACCTAAAGGTATGTAACATATGGACTAAAATAGTTAACAAATTGCTACAGTTTGTTTGCACAGTAAAACGTATACAAATAAAAACCTAATATACATATAATCATTATATAAGTACATACAACTAAAGCAACAGGAAATTGAAGTTGAACCTATTACAAACTTTAATTTCAGTTTCGCTTTTGTAGAAATGCAACAATGTGTATAACGACTTTAAAACAGTCGCACAACCAATAGAATATCACACCAAAAATGGCAGAGTACAACGAATACAACAAATTGTAAGATAGATAGAGAGAAACAGATACAGAGTGTGTGTGTGCGTGTGTTTGTGTTTGTTCTGGGTGTATTTATGTGTGTGTAGTTTTGTTTAAGGAGAGAGTGGACATTGCTAACTAGGTAGGTAACGGTATTGGAGACGACACCAGCTCATGCGTGCATCGTGAATCGTCCGTCTGTGAGGCAGGGTGCTTGACTGTACAGATTTCTCTAGTGGGTGTACCGGACTTGGGCATTGGGTACAACATTCATAAAGTTTAACTACCTCAGCGCTACCTAAGTTGTCGTTGTCATTTTGCTAGCTAACAAAAGTAACCGTGTATATATGTATACATATGTATTGTATGTATGTATAAAATTGCCAACAAATCAATAAATTATTGTTGTAATATTTTTAGAAAATAGTGTCCATATATCATCATCATCATCATTGTCGTCATTCTCTTGACGGTCTAGAATTAATGCTTTCATACATTTTTTTGTTTTGTTTTTCATTTCATTTGGTTTTTGTTTTTTGTTCACTTAGCCTAATGCATTCGAAGAATTGACTACAATTTAATGGCAAGAGCCACAATGTTGTTTTTTTTTGTGGTTTTTTTTTTTGTTTTCTTTTTGTTTTTTAGGAGTTTACATGTACAACATACGTTACACATACACATACAATACACAATAATCATAATAATCATAATTATTTGAATGTTAAATATATAACTGGTAACATCATGCTAAATACAATATACCATCATTATTAGATAGTTGCTTCAATATGCTAAAAACTTTTCATTCCATTATAATTATCAGAGATGCAGTCAAAAGTCGAACCTTTTTGACCATTTTAGCGATACATAATTTTAAAAATTATCTGGAGGGAATATTCATGATTCTCAAATATCGTTGCGTTAATTAATTTGATACCGAACATAGGTGTAAAGAATTTATTGCATGTGTATAAGAAACAAATATCGTAATTATGTTTTCGTTACAATAACTTGAATGGTTCTCGTTTCCGGTTTCGATTGAGTTTCGTTGACAAAAAAAAAAGATTAAATTTGCATTGGTTATTATTAGATATCCAATAATGTAAAGCAAAGTTAAAGCAGATTTGCAATAAATGATAGCATGTAAAATCCGTTTGCCTTTCATTACAATTTACAACTATTTTGATCATCAGTTACAACCATGAAAACATTTATGTTTACACTTATGCATTTGTACACATACATATGTATATGTATGTACCGTAAAATATTTCTTACTATGTATATCAATTATATTAGTACAATATAAATATGTGTGTCTGCATATTTTGTATCATTTTAGAGAATTTACATGCTAAGTACAATTTACGTTCAACAAGAGGTTATAGCATCTCAACTAATGCCATAAAGTAACAGTTTCTTTGTTTATAAAAGATTTGCATATTACAGTTAAAACTTACGTCTGAGAGTTGTGTACTTGTATATGGTACTTTCATTCTATATTCGTACTGCTCGGCGATGAGCTAGAGAATCGGGATATACTCCCAACTGCTCCCATATCTATCGATCGTGGCTGTCGTTAATACTGAGCTGTAAAGAACGCTGCTATGCATCTAATATCTGCATGCAATCATATATATATAGGCCTGAACTGAAACTGATCTTGATGATTGGCACATCATTTTGGAAAATAGATTTTCTATAAGAAATTGCATTTATCTTGAATCTAGTGTCTAATTTTCAAAGCAAGATTTAAACATTCAAATAAATGATCAGTCTAAATACTCAGAGATCTCAACTGAAAGGTGCTCAACAAATCAATTCATTAACAGACAGACAGTTCGACAGTTCGACCCATATAATGATGTATGCCCTTCGTAGATACATAGGCATTTTGCTATGTCGGCAATTCGACTAAAATTGTCACTTATGCGCTAAACAGGAATTCAATCATCCATAGAAATTTACATAATGTTTTCTGTTCTTACTATGTTACATATATATGTGTGTATATATATATATATATATTTATATATATATATATTTATATATATTGAATGCTTTTCATTTTGTTTAAATTAAATTGATATGTCTAAGAGCTATTATCAATCGTTTTCAATTTCATAAAGAGTTTTTGTATTGTATCTCGAAGTAATTCAGTTGTCATTTATTTTTCATATACTCGTATGTCCTCGCGCATTTGGTAATTGTTGTTCGTATTGTAAAATTATTGTTGGAAAGTGATGTCTGCACATACGTAACACATATATGTATGTTAGTGTAAACATACTCCATGCATAAGTACATTTAAACCTTAATTAATCGAGTTTTATATTGTTAATTCACTTTGTTTGAGTTTGAGTTTTGAGCTAAAAATAAGTCAGTGGCCCATGAGCGCGTGCAGATCCAGCTTTCGTTAGGTTTATGTATATACAGATTTGTACAAACATGTATGTATGTAGTGTGGTATGCATCATATCATATACGAAACATGATGTAACCGTATATGTATATGTATTTGTATTTGTGTGTGGTTGTATGTAGTATATTATTACATACTCGTACACTTAATGAACAATCACAACGCAGAGTATTCGAATAAAGTGCTGGAACCGCTGAGTTTTTGCAGTTTCTTTAGAAATTAGAAAGAAGTGAAAGTGAATATAGCACAAAATACATTTCACAGATTGTCATATCTACTTTGTTTACGTTTCGAGTAAGGAGAAAAATAAAAATTCACACAGGTCGCATTGAAATAACAGATGAGAATATTTAATCAATAGATAAGAAAACATTTGGCACAGTAAATCAAACATAAAAGTAATAAACAATATAAAAATAATATCAAAAAAAAATTAATTGTATAAGAAAATCTCTTTTTTGACTAGATGGTAGGACTTATAACTTTCAGCCTACTTTAATATGCTGTATGTTATTATTTGACTAATTCTTAGATTTTCATTTGGCTTTTTTGTCTTTAGGAAACTTTTTTGAAAAGCAACAAAGTACACGCATCTTACTTAAAGTTACTTAAATAATACAGCTAGTAAGTACATACTTATCATATATGGTATATACTTGTGTTTAAACATATATTTCAAGACTTTATTCATAATACTTAACACTTACGCTTGAAGGCATTTATTTTATAGATTTTTTCTTTTAATATAATCGAACAAAGTTGAACATTGTGGTAAAGGATTGGAAGTTGTCTATGTGTTAAGTATGCTGTAGAGAAAATGCACACAACCAAAGTTGATCATTAGAATATCAATTGTTTTTTTTTTTGTTTTTGTTAAGTTTCTATTGCTTGAATGTATGCTTGTATGTATTTGTTTATCTACTAACATACGTATAGTACAAAAATAGTATTGCAACTGGTATGAGAAGAGTCTTTAAGCGGCTTTCGTAGCCCACAACAAACAGTTTAAAAGGTGTTTAGTGGTGGGTTGCTGTAGCTGATTACATTTGTGCACACATATGCACTTATTACGTCTGTGTGTGAGTGTGTGTGTGTGTGTGTGTGACTCACACAAGTACCAAATAATTATGCATTGATACTCAAATAAGGACTATGATTATGGCTTTAATAAATATAATGTAAAGAGCTATTGGCAAACTGCCACAATGATGTGCATTGGAACTTATATAGATGTATATATGTATATATGTATATACATACATATATATTATATATTCCGCTGCACGAGTATTTGAAGTTCAGGACTGGCTTCTGTCTGTTCTTAATAAGTAATTACGCTAGCTGATTTCAAATTTTTCATTTGACAAGCAAAAATGACGCATACGCTAAGCAAAGTACAACCTTGAAAATTGCTAAAAGTTTGTTTGCATTTCGCTTGGCCGTGAGTGTGTTCGGATTTTGTAGTCGTTAGTCTAAATACAAGTTGATTTCGCATGCATGCATTTTGTTACAATTATATTACATTATCAATTACATTACGTTAAACTAATTTACGTCATAATATACCACCGGCATCGTAAACATTTATTGCGTACACTCAATTGATCTGTTTGTTTGTAGTACATTAGCTCACTGTCCAAATGGAAAACGTGTGATTCTTGTTGTTCTTGTTGTTGTTGTGGTTATTCATCATTTTACTGGCAGATTTACTGTTGTACATATGTACTGAATAATTAATATACATATGCAAGTTCTTAATTACTATTTATCTATTTAAAACGTTAAGTGTATTATGTGTAAAATGTGTGTAATCTAATTGAAAAGAAATTTACTATACTTATTCATATACACCAAAAGGTGAATGAGTGTGTCTGTTTCACTGTGTGTGTTTGTGTGTGTTATCGATAAAATAATGTCTTTTATGCATTTGGAGAAACATTAAAATAACATTGGCTTATATATGTATATGTATTTACAATATAATTATCTAGTTATATATGCATATATGCACTTATTAACTAAATATGTATGTAGGTAGTTTTTATTTACAGAATGACGTTAAAAGTTAAAATTTTTCAATTTGAGTTTCACTTTGTTTTTTTTTTACAGTTATTTTTTTTATTTAGATTTTGTTTTTAGCTAAAATCGTTTTTGATCTCACTCAATATCACTTGATTTCACTAGAATTTTTATTTGCTTCACATATAGCAATATGTATTAAGTACAATAGTTTAGATGTGTAAGTACAATAAAAGTTAAATTTCAACCGATTGAAATTTGCTGAACTGCAGCTTAAAACCTACAACAACAATCATCGTATATGTATATATACTTTTATACATAGATTTACTTCATTTATATTTATGTATATAATTATGTTTATGCATGTCCTTATACTCATACAGATACAGATCATAACTCTTACAAACTAAACATGTATCGCACTAGTAAAGTATCTGTAAAATGTGATGCAACTAGTTTAAGTAGAAAAACATGTAGTTAACAGTACGTACGCGCTACTAATAGTTAATAGATTAATTGTTAAAACTACAGTCGAGTCGAGAGTCGAGAGAAAACGCCTACTATAAAAATACGGTAGGTATATGTTTTGTATGTATGTAAGTATGTAACACAAATATTGCATTTGCTTACAATAGTTAATAACAATTCAATTTGAACTTGCTTCAATGTATGGTTATATGTATGTATGTAAATTTTTTGGCTTAGACCTTAACTACAGACCAAGTCAAAGAGTTCGCTAGGAGAGATAGTGGATAATTATATAGATTGATAGATAGATAGATAGATAGATAGGGGAGAGCGTGTAGAAAACATGTGAAAAGTATGTATGAGAAAAATGCCATTAACTGCTAAATACATCAAAATTACATAATTAATTTACTTACATTAATACATTACATTCAACTCTGAGTTTCATTTAACATTATGTATTCTCATTCGCTTTTGCTCTGATCGAAGACTAATATTTAATTCTAAGATTGGTAAACAATGCTTGCTGCTTGCTTAACGCGATTGTCAATCTATGCTGGGCACGGATGATCCACATCTACGAAGAAGTGGAGGCCGTAACCGATACTGCAGAGGGTGCTGCTGAAGCTGATGCTGCTGTAGATGCCACAGACGCTGCTGATGCTGCTGATGCTGCTGCTGAAGCTGCCGATGCTGATGCTGCTGCAAGTGCCACTGCCACTGCAACAGCTGACAGATTTGCATTGGTGGCCGATTGCTGTTTGGAATTGGTTGATTGTTCTGATTCTTGCACACGATGCGTTTTCATATGGGCGCTGCGACTTTTCACCTTATTGAAGACTCTGTTCAAAATATAAATTGGAGAAATAAAAAAGCAGCAAGTGCCTCATATTAGAGTCGGACAGTGACATGGACTTGAATGTATATTAATTAAAATGCAACCGGTAGTATATAACATAGACATGTAGATATAGGGGAATAACACAGATATAGCAAAAAGTAATCGATAACTAAGATACATGCACATATATGTATATAGATTCAGCGGTGAAGAGAGTTTCATGCAAAAATATGAAAAGCATTTCATATGGGTCCATTTTTCTTTCTTTTCTTTTTTTTTTGTAGTTTGTTACTTAACCTTGTGTGGAGTTAAATTGCTTTGTTGTTATTATTTACTATGGAGAGTACAGAGTTTTGCTTTATAGTTTTGAAACTTAAAAAAAAAAATGAATAAGTATAGTTATAATAAGATAACAAAAGAGTTAAAAGTTATGTGCGCTTGAATGTTATAGTATTATTATAGATACAATTGCGGTGATTCTTCAGTTGTGATCTCAAAACTTTTTTTTTCAGATATAGTAATCTTTGATTTTTGATAAAAATCGTCAGCCAATTAGCTGGTCAGGATCACGCATAAAGCAAGTTTCGTCATATGAAAGAACTTCACATTCAGAAATTGGTTAAATTGGTTAGTTGGATGAATTTCCCAGAAACGGTGTTTGGGGTGTTATAATATTTACAATAGATTAAATGCAAATGGCATTTAGCGCTGCATTTAGAAAACAAGAAAAGTACAATAATTGATCAAATCAGAGAACAAAGTGATCCGAAGTAATGGAGAGACAAATGGAAATTAAATCAAACAAAACGCAAAAGTGAAAACTTAAAATTATAAATCATATACCACTTACCAAAAATTCTGACGACGTAGCCCAAGCGATTTTTTTACTCGCCCTTTGGCTGAGAGTGTGAGGAGCTGATTTCAGTAACGTCTATTTGCGACTTGTGATTCTTCGCTTTAAAATTGCAATTTATTGAATCATTTGTATTGATTTGATGGTTTTGGTTGGCACGCATATTGTAATTGAATATATTTTGATTGATTTTGCATTGGTTTCGCATCATGGAACAATAAATACAATACAACAACAATAACAACAATTATTATCGCTTAATGGAAACGCTAACTAAAACGAATGAAAATTTTTGAACTGATATATATGGAATGAACTGAAATCTTTTCAGAAACACTACAAAATCAAGGCATAAAGCAAACAGAGAGAGAGAGAGAGAGAGAGAGCCAGAGAGACAGAGAAATAGAGAGAACTTGATTGGGGGCAGTAGATGGAAAGTGTAGTAATTAAGAGCAGAATTTACTTATAAAATCAAAAATCATAGATTTTAATTGAAAAGAAAATGACGTTCAAAACGAAAACGAAAACGAAAACGAAAAGAGCTAGTTACAAATCCAGAATTCGGATTCAATTACGAATATGTCTTGATACGAAAGTTACGGTTACGATATAACGTGCTTTACGGTCTTAACTCAATACGGGCACTCAAATCGCTCAATATGCTTGCGTAATTCAAATTTGTTCATGAGTTGTCAATTTTATGTTTTTACGAATTGTTGTAGATATTCTCTTTATTTTTAAATATATATGTATATATATTTCGTTTTGACTCTTACTTGCCGCACACCTTGCAGGGGAACTCGGTGTCCTTTGCAATATTGGAATTGTTGCTGTTGCTGTCTTTTGTTGCTGTCGATGTTGTTGCTGCTGCTGCTAGCAATGTTGGGTTTATGGAAGTGCCAGTTGCATTGGCGATGTTGCTGTTGATGTTGTTGTTGTTGCTGTTATTATTGTTGGCATTGGTATTGGTGTTGCTGCTGTTATTGCCACTTGTGTGCGCTACGGTTGTTGCTGTTATTGTTGCACTGATGCATTGATTGCTATTGCTGCTAGGCTGGGGCGCGCATGCGTTGCTGTTATTGGTGTTGTTGTTGCTGTTGCTGGAACTATGGTGGTTGTTGCTGTTGTTGGCACTAACTGCCGCGGCATGCTGATTGTTGTTGTTGTTGCTGTTGCTGTTGCTGGCATTTCTACCATAAGCGTGTATGCGAACATGACCGTGCAGCGCCGCCTTCGAGCTGAAGCTCTACAATTTGATCGGGGCGGGGATATCAGCATTATGTACAAGAAAGAAAGTAAACAGAATGAACCCGACTAAGGTATGAGGACGTGGCTCGCGCTTGTGTGTGTATGTGTGTGGGGCGAACTAAACATGCCGCAGCATTCTCAGAAACATACTCGTAGACTATAACTTACCGCTGAGCAATCGGCAATCTCGCAGACGTATGGCTTTTGCTCCACAACTGGGGTGCTGGGCGGAACTGGCTCCATTTTCAGGTGGGATACCTTGTAATCAACACAGAGCTTCTTCCAAAAATAATACATCTGCACGCATTCGCCCGATGTCTTGGTGAGCAGCTAAAATGCATAAAATTCAATTTGTATTTATGAGATTGTGTTTCAAAAAATATAACGTAGACAAATATTTAATATAATTCAAATAAAATTATATTTGTATGTTTGAGATTTTATTTATTTTTAATTAATTTTTTTTTTTAAATAATTTTAATAATATTATTTAGTTGTTGTTTGTTTGTTGTTGTAACACCTTTTTGAGATTCGAGTTAATTTAGTCATTTGACAATCGATGCTGTCGGCAAATTCAGATCAGATCGTAAATCAATGTGAATAAATTTGAAAACAGCAGCAGTTAAATAAATTTGCTTAAGATACTTGAATCTGTATACTGAATTCATTTATTCATTTATACAATCATCTTGCTTAGTACGCGATTTATGAGCTTAGAGAAATTTAAACTGATTCATCGAAATTCACATTTATTTGAAATAAACACCTTGAATTGTGTTTAAAAAAAAGTAAGTAACTAGATATATATAACTTCTATGCAAATCGGTTTTTAAAGTAATCATCATATTTTGAATTTCATTACCTCGCTAGCGATTTTGCCAAAGTCTTTGCCATGCCTTTCCAGACCGCGTAAAAACTGCTCCAGTTCGTAGGCTGTCCATTTCATTTGGAATGCGCTAGACTGCGTCTGCAGAAGGGTTAACACCGCCGCCGCCGAATTACCTTTCGCCTCAAGCAGGGCTTGGAGGGCTACCTCCTCTGAGTGGCTGCCCATGGGCACGGCCGAGGATTTGCTGAGATCTATGTAGCGCATTAGTATTTTCTCGTCGATCTGTACGCTGGGATCCCACATCATGTCCGCGCACATTGTCTCCTTGATGGCCTCTTCGAGTGGCTTGCAGGCGGGTATCTGCGCTTGATACGTCGAGCCCAGATTCACCTTGGACTCATCGGAGAAGTCCACCAGGCCCACGGGATCTCCGAAATCATCGTCAAAGGCATCAAACATGTTTTGACCAAGCTGCTTGCGTACACTGTAATATAGTCCGGTGCCCTTCCGATCCGGATTCAATATTGGCGCCGGAGTGTAGTGGGTGCGCGAGGGTTTGCGCAGCTTGGAGCGATGTGGCGATAGCGTATGGAATTTGGAGAACTTGTGCACATCCTGTGCACCATTTGAGCGCAAGCGACGCTTCAATATGGAATTCGTTTGATTGGATAACGGTTGCAGATTGGAAAAGCTGGGTGATGGTGTCGCCACTGGAGCTGCTGCGGGTAAGTTGGCAATCAGCGATTTATTGTTGTTGGAATTACTTTTGATTCCGTCGCCGCAGGCAAAGATCAGGCTAGCATCCAGAGCGGATGTTTGTCCGTTTGTTGTTTGCAGCAGCGTTCCAAACTCTTGTTGCTTGTCGATGCTGTTGTTGTTGTTGTTGCTGTTATTGTTGCTGCCGAAGAGTAATGGTTGCAGCAGATTGTTGAGTGGCTGCATTGTCATCGGCTGCTGATTGGTGTCCAAATACTGCGTTTGACAGGACACGGGCGTAAAGTTTGATAGCATAAAGTCGGACTGTTGCTGCTGCTGCGGCTGTTGCCCGATCCCCAACTGTTGCTGCTGCTGAGGTTGCAGTTCTTGCTGCTCGTCTTGCTGCTGTTGAGGCGGCAATTGTTGCTGTTGTTGCTCAAACATGACCCCGGAAGACTGCAACTGCTCCATGGACGGCACCGTCGATGAAATCGCCGACGTCGTCGCATGGACCACCTGGCGCTGCATGCCAAAATCTCGGGGAGAAGAGGACAAGAGCGGATCATCCGAGTTGGACATCATTTGCGATTGCAGTCCCAATCCGGGCAAATAGTAGAGATCGATGATATTCTCAGCCAGCTGTTCGCTGCTCAGCTGCAATTGCATATTCTCATCTGGAAGGACCTCGCGAAGCACCTGCTTAACATCCTCCGCGGAGCCAATGCCACTGGTGAAGAAGGACTCTGAGAGAGGTGAGGTGGCATTACGTGAGTCATTCAGGAACTCCTGATCCTCATCGAGAAACGACAAATTAGTTTCCGCAAACTCACGCAGATCACACTCAGCATCATCCTCGGTGCCATTTAAGAGATCCTCCACCTTGATCGAAGCATCAAAAGCGCTCTCCTCCAGCACCGTCTTTAATTTGAGTATCTTCTCATTGTCATTCTCACTGAGCTGATGCTGCATGCAATCGTCATCCGTCTTGAAATAGACGTGCGAGAAATCTGTCTTATCCCCGAAGAACGTGTGGTTGGCGTCCACAAACTGAGCCGCAGCATCTTCAATAAATGGCGAGGATTGAGCAACATTCTCGTGACTGGACGGCGGTGTCGGATAAGCCAATGGCGAATGCAATGGTGATGAGAGAACACCTCCTCGCATATTGGCAATCGCCTGAATCTGCGAGCTGTTCTGCATGATGAGCTCCTTGGAATGGAATTGCTGGAACGTGGGCAACGGCGTTGTTGTCTGATTAGGGTTGGTGTTTGTGTTGGTGTTGGTATTGGGTGTGCCCGACTCTGGCTCCAACTTGATCAGCACATCGTCGTCAACACTGTTGAGCAGCGGAAAGTTCTCGGAATGTTCGCCTTGCTTGTGCCCCTCATCCTCATTATCTTCCTCATTGTTCAGCAGTTCCATTGTGTCCACAGTTTGCAATAGCATTTCCGTATCCGAGACATTAAACACCTCGGCGTTGCCAAATAGATCGACTGCATCCGTATTGGTCGTGTAGGTGACCGCATAAACCCCATTGACACCACCCGAGATGCTGCTTGGCCCAATGCTCTCCTGATTACCTCCAATGGTCAGTGAGAGTGGTGTGCCATCCGGCAGAGAGATACTGTTCGCATTGCTTGCTCCGTTGCAGCTCACCTTGTTGGACTTTGTGGACACGACATGCACATCCGAGGGTATAATCACTGTGCGATTGTTGTTGGTGATAATCTGACGACGAGTCGCTGCCTGGACACTGTTGCCAATGAGTTCGGCGTTGGCCGCATTGCTGAGCAGCAGATTTGTACTTGTGTTTTGTGCCTTCTTCGAGGTGACGGCAATCCTCGTGCCACGCTTGAGTAGCTCAATCAATGTGGAATCCTTGGGATCCGCATTGCCAGAGACACTGCTTATGCTGCTGGCACCCTTTAGTGCCGACAGAGCGCTCATTGTCGTCGTCGTAGGCACATTGTTGGTGGTTATCGTAATCGTATTTGCACCACTGCCCAAACTCAAAGTTTTCGGCTGTCTCTGCCCACCGCTGAAGATCTCGATGCTTTGCGGTAGGCCAATCTGTTGAATGCTTAGACCATTACTGCTCTTAATGGTGGTTGCAGCGGGCAGCACCGCTGTAGTTGTGGTGGTGCTGCAAGTGGTGGCTAGCGCTTGGCCCAGGCTACAGTTCGCGTTGCTCTTCGGGCTGAGAAAACTCTCCAAGTCACTGATGGAGCGGCGCAGATTGCAATTCCTGTTGTTGTTGTTGTTGTTGCTGCTGCTGCTGTTATTGTTATTGTTGCAGCTGACGACACCACTATTAACCGCACTGCTGGGTGGTGCAGGAACTGCAAAGGCACCCTGCAAGATTTGAGACGGTTTTAGTATATTTTGACATTTTCGGGAATCCATTCGGAGCATTATAACTTCGAGTATAAAAATAATAAATAAATGATGATGGTTGCTCACACTAATTGTTTCCTCAGTTAAAAATAAAACTAAAAAATTAATATTATTTTGTGATTCTTATGATTTCTAAAGAGAGCAATATTTTTCTTAAACTCAAAATGGGTTTGCCTTGCCACAAAAAGTCTTATCAATAAGACTATTTCTTTTATTGAGCTAAAAATAAATAATATTTACAAAATCATATTTCTTTTCATAATCCTTATTTTCGTTTAAGTAATAAACAAAATCAATGATTTAAAATTCTTCTATATACTCGTACATCCTTTTTTTGATAAACAAATTGAAAATACTCATTATTTATGGTTACTTATTCTCAGTGCTTACCTTATTGATGTCCTTGCGCTTGCTTATAATCTTCTCCTCGATGAGGGCACGCACTCCAATGCTGGCTGTCTGCAGGGGAGGTCCGCCGGAGTCCTTCTTCTCGCTACGCTTCGTCTCCGGATCCTTTTTGAAGTAGCCGCCATGCAGACGCATATGCCCATTGAGGGCGGGCACATTTTTGAACTTACGGTGACAGAGATTACACTCAACTGGCTTGTCGACCTTCACAATGTTGAGCAGGTGGGGATTTATGGCGGTCACTAACTGTTGCTGGCCCAGCTCATCGTCCTTTACCTCGTCGGGTGGGCTTGATGCGGAGGCAACCAGTTCGGTGCCCTCGTCCACTGTAAGCGTCACATTTTGCACATTATTGAGCTGAAAAGGTTTTTAGCATATGTATTCATGAATAAAGTACATGAAAAGCCAGTAATGGTGTTTTACAAATAACTTCTGAATGTGTGATATAATTCAATTTAATAAGGAGACGCTTTTACTTAATCGACAATTTGAAAAATCATCGTTTCTTAATTATGTATACAGTTAACAAATAACTTTCATTAATGCTTACATGAAATAATTATTAGTATTTAATCAAAAATAGAAGTTTAATATTTGACTTTTAAAATTCTAATTTAACTTCTCATTTTTAGTTTGAAATATCTTAATTATTTGAATTTTAAATTCCACATAACTGAATAATTTTTATTTTCAAAGCTTTTTCAGATTTGGGCACTTAATATTATAATAATATAAATAAATAATATATCGGGGATACGCTTAAAAAACCCTATTTTTTAAAGCTTATGTGGGACAAAATTATATTATTTATTTTAATCATTCACCAGCAATTCTGCGTTGAAACTTTGTTGTTACGTTTAAAAGTTAACTTATTTTACAATTCTACATTTTTATATATAATATGTAGTGGGTGAAGTTGTACTGTAAATACTTCGGGGCAGATATTACTATGCTCACCAATTGCATGTTCCAGGTCCTTGGTCGCGCCGAGACCTGAGCTGTTTCCGTATTGATTTTATAGGAACTAACGCTGGTGGGCGACGAGACTGTGACCTGGGCACTGGTTTGCTTCGTCTGCTGCATGATCTTGCTGATGAGATCGAGTTGCTCGCGTGTGAGTCCCTCGGCCTCCAGCGTTGCGCCATCACAGAGTGTTATGGTGGGTGAACTGGCCACAACGGAGCTGCCGTTGCCATTGCCCGATGACGAGCATGATATAGAAGATGCGGTGGAAGATGTTGTCGAGCATGTCGATGTGGTGGGCGAAAGCAGAGTAACACCCGTTTTGATGGGCAAATTCATTGCCCTGATTTGCTCATCGGACAGCGCAATTCCAGTGGCCGCATCCACAATGGAGCTACCAGTGGAAATATATGTGCGAATGCAGGTGGCGCCATCCGGTGAGCTGGCATCCCCGCTGGCCGTAGCCGGCGATAGGCTCAGGGAACTGGTGGCAACTCCGATGCCGTTGTTGCTGCTACTGCTGCTCCCGCTGCCAGTGACGCTGCCGGTGCCGTTGCTGACATTGCCGTTGGAGCTGGCCGTGGGCGAGAGTGATTCGCTGGTCGGCACGCATCCATGGTGATTCTCTGAATGACGACGAAGGGAGCGCGCATCGCAATATGATTTGCCACAGCCATCCGCTCGACACTCGTAAGGCTTCTTGTTTCTATGCGTCATCATGTGTCCGTTTCTACAGCGGATAAAGAAGAATCGGATGTGGTGGTTGTGGTGTGTAAGTGGATCAGTGGATCAATGCGGCGCTTCATTAACTTACAAGTGATCTTGGCGCTTGAATGCCTTCGAGCAGAGCGCACAAATATATTTCCGTTCGTCGCTGTGCGTCAATTTGTGCTTGGCCAACGCCGAGGCATTTCCAAAGATCTTGCTACAAATCTATAAAAAGTATACACACAAGCAAAGTGAAATGTAATTAGCATCGCATGCGGCATCTTCCACATGTCGTCCACATAATTGAAAGCGTTGCGCACGACTGTCGATTAGCCCCAACCGTCAATTTGGATATTTTAATGAGCTACGTTGCGTATACGCAACGGTACAACAGACACTCATTCCGCCCGTGTTCATAAAATTTTAGATATAGCCACAGACACCAAATACCGACACCAACATCGAATGGATTTTGTCATTATACTCTAATATGTTAGATTTGTAGAGACGCTTCATTTGATAACAACTAAGAATATAACTATTTTGGCAAGTTTGTGGACTTTAATTATACCTGAGAATTTTTGAGCGGACAATTATTTTTATAAACGAAATAAATGAAAATATAACAAAAGAATGAAATGTTTATATTCAATATTTTATGCTAAAATGCTAGTATTATTTATTTAGTTTAGTTAAAAACATTATTGCTCAAGACAAATAAGGAAAGTTACTGATTTGAAAAACTTCTGTTCGACTTAAGAGTATTTCTTGGGCGTACGACTATTTTGATAAAGTAATTACCGTTCCTTGAAACTAATACAATACAAATATTCAATATTTAATACTTATATTTGTCTAACATTTATTTAATTTAAGCAAGAATAGTATAGTTTATTATAACTAAGCTAGGTTAACTGATTTGGCCAGCTCCTGTGCTGTTAATACTCAAAAAAAAAGTAAAATTTTAAATGAAATATCGTTTTTTTTAAACTAATAAAGTACAAATATTCAATATTTAATACTTATACTCTTCTAATGTGTATTTTATTTATATTGAAAGCGTTTTTATTAGAGAAATATTTGTTTTTCGCTTTATTAACCTGTGCCACAATTTATTAAATCCATTTGTGTCACTAAGAATCGTAGAACTAATAATACATAAATAAATAATAAAACAAAGTGTTTTCAATAAATGTTAACTGCAAAGAGTGTATAGCAGTAACTGAAATAGATGAGCTTAAACGGAAGGAAAGATAAACCACTTTAATTGATTACTTTCTGTTAGCAATTTAATTAACAAAAGTTACTATGATGAAGTTAAAAGGTGACATCTCCGACGTCTTTCTGCAGACATTTACTTCATCCATACAAGTATCAATATCATCATTTGTCTGTCTGAATTGACACATCAAATTCAAAACATATGAGCTCGAAATTACTTATTTATATATAAAGATATACCATATATATTTATACATTTAAGATAAATAAATAATCTCAAAATGTTTTTCAAAAGTTTCAAACATTATACAAACACTTGATATAAATATTCATTTGTTTTATTGCCAACTTACAATGTGTTGTGATTGCAGTACTAAACATGTAAACAAGAATCTAATTGTGATAGACAGTTGAATGCAAATTTTACAGCTGTCGTAATAAAAACATGCTTTAATTTGCATTTACCATGTGCAAAATACTAAATACAATTATTGTTGTGTATCTCAAAACTGATTACTAATTTATGTTCAAATGTATTCCTATGATAATAATATTTTATTATATTTTAGTTACTTGTCTAAAGAGAGCAACATGAATGGGATGACTCTAATGTTTGCTTATAAGCTTTAGAATGGTACTCGGTATTTTGTATTGTCATTTTTATTTGCCTTAATCCTATGATAATTCAGAGAACCCCACAGAATCCGATCAAATACGCACCTGACACTGCTGAGGTCCGTGACGCGTAGGGGAGGATAATTTGGGTCGACTCTTTCTGGGCGCGTTGTCGACGGTGACAATGCCAATGCCAGTTGCTGCTGTGCTCGTGGATGTTGTTGATGCAGTAACTATGCCAGCAACATTTCGCCCATTGCTTTTGAAGCTTAAGCTTTGACCGAGGCTGCTGTTGCTATCGTTGCTATTGCTGCTGCTACAATTGCTGCTGCTGCTGGTGTTGCTGGTATTGCTGCTGACGCTGCAAATGCTGCCCACAGAGGATGCGATGCTAAAGTTGCTGCTGTTGCTGCAGTTGCTATTGTTATTGTGCTGACTGAGTAAACTGGCTGCGCTGCTGGTGCTGCTGTTGCTCAGAATCTGTGCCAACGTTGTAACATTGGTGGCTGTGTTGCTGCAGCTGCTGCTGCGTATTAGACAGTTCTTAATGTAGTTGGTCTTGCTGCCGCCAATGCTGCTAATCGTTGTGTTCGTCGATGTGCTCACAGTCTGTACGCTAATCTTGTTGCTGGCACTGCGACGTGTTATCGTTATTTTATTGGGACTGTTCAGATGTATCCCGGAGCTGTTCAGAATTGTCGATGCAGTGCTGCTGCTCTTGTTGTTGTTGCTTCTTTTGATGCTGGTGTTGTTATTGCTATTATTACTGCTGTTGTTATGATTGTTTTTAAGAGCTGCAAATATATATACGCATTTAGTCTGTGGTTAGGGTTGCAAAATACAAAAATACACACAGATAAAAAATTTGACAAATATTTTGGACCTCGCCTTGAAAAACCCAGAAATAGTTTTTAAGAAATATTTGAAAGAAATATTTTGAAATATGTTTTTCTACTGGATCCAGCATAAAATATATTTGAATTTTAAACATAGGAAATATATTTCTAATATCTAATACTAAATAATACCTTATTTACTTTTAATTTTTTTTAACACTCCCTATTTGAAGAAATATATATCTTTATACTATCTTACTTTATTTGTCATTTTTTAGAAACAATTCTAATTTTGAAGAAATATATTTGCAATTTTCTACAATCCTGTAATTCAGCTGCATATATATTCTCTGATTGTAGTATCTTTTCTACTTACAGGCTGTCTGAATGGTGCCTAAAACATCTGCTAGCATTTCCGGATCCGGATAGCCAACGGTCAGAGCATTCTCTAATGCTGACGTTATTCCTGACACAGCTGATGACGATGTCTCAAGCACTGTGACGCCATTTGATTGGCTGCTCAATGACGATGTTGCTATTGGGTTTGATGTTGTTGTTGTTGTTGTTGCTGCTGTTGCTGATGTCGATGTCGATGTTGTTGTTGGTGTTGTGCTATCGGCTGCCGTCCCCAAGGTACTCGCATCTCTCAGTTGCAGTGTCACGGATCCCTCGCTGCCCAGAGAGGCGCTGCACATCAACACACGCTGAGCGCTGAGATTCGTCAGAGGCAGATGTATGCTTTTGGATACCTGCGGACAGTGTGGCAATTGCCAAAAGCTGCTTAATTATGACTACACACAGGCTAATATACAAACTTGTGAGTGTATTTCTGTTTTAGACTAAGTATAAAGTAGAGGGATAGAGAGAGATATAGCAAGAGATACAAAGACAATATATTGTCGTCTACTTTCTAAATGGATGCCAAAAAAATGCGGACAAGCGATTGCTGCTGCTGTCAAAGAGGATTATTTGATATTATTGATAATTCACGGCAACTGTCACCCAATAGTAGAAAATCAACAGCGTTGGTGTCTCGTATTAATTAATTAATGAAATGCATTTCATTTTTTGAATCATTTGTATTTTCATACATCGTAAACAATTGTCGGAAGTCTATCTACAAATAAAATGTTGAATAATTCAAAACGGCCTCTGCTCACTCAATTCTATACAAAATAATATAAGACTAACAACATACATATATATATATAATTTGTATTTTTAGACATCCTGTTGATAAGTTGACAACGTCTGCCTACATTCATTAAAATGCACTACAAGTTATGAGTCGGCGCACTGGGCTAATTTAGGTTTATTTGGCCATATCTAAATACACATTCGATTGAAATGGTCACTGATGGAGGTGTGAACCAATTAAAGATCTTGATAAGCCGCAACCAATGCCCAATTAATGTGGCAACAATTGCAATTGCCCGTAACAGCAAAACAAGCGAAAACAAATAAAAACAAAAGCAGACCGGGCATAAATATCCAGAAGTGCCTGCGACGATAACCACAATGAAAACTAAAACGAAGGCATTCGCATAAATTAGTTGCTTCGAGCACATTAAATTTCGCAATGCATAAATAAACAAAATTTTTATTGTTCAGTCTGTGCGCAAAATAAACAGCGCAAACTTGCCTTGGCCAATGCCCCAAGTGTCTATCTGATGGAGGCGCCAGTGCTGTGCGTTATGTTCATGTTTAGTTCATTTAAATTTTAAATTGCTTTAGTATTGATTTAGAGCAGGTCGGAGCACTTTTAATTGATTTTTGCCTTTTAAGCACTAATTTAACAAATGTTTTGACTACCTTCGTACTTCCTCCTAATATTGAACGAAACATGCAATTGTAAATAAAGAATTTGATGAAGAAATATGCAAAAGTGCTTGGTAAATTTCATTTCATGAGTATCACGTGAGTTTCTTGTATTCATTTCATTTTTTTCATCTTGTATGCATTTCATTTTTTCTCCATTTCATTTAAATTTTTAAATTGATACTAAGAAATTATTTACTCTCATCGTTGACATATTCTAGCTAGAAGTTAAAACTTCACGATATCAAAATAAATGCCCTTGGACTACATTGAATCGTAGACTCATTTTCTGATTTTTAGAAAGAAAAAAACTGAAAATTAAAAACGAGTTTTTCTATTTTTCAGAAGTATATTTCTTAGTAATGGAAACTATTTCTTAAAAGTAGAAAGGCAAACAATCGCTTTTAGAAGCAAAACAGCATAGTTATCGATATATTGTTGAAAAAATATAAATATTTAGTGACTAACAGATTGACTCAGCTCATCGCCTGAAGAATATAAATGTTTGGGTCGGAAAACATGAATAATAATAAGAACATCTCAATGTTATGTATGTATAAAGCAACAATGAATTTAGACAAATGAGAATACTGTAGTCGATTCCGAGATACCCTGAGCCCAGCATACAGAAAATACTTACGTCTGCTCATAGTAAAAAGATCAAATTCAGAATACTTACTATAACTTCTGAGTTTCTTTTTCAATCCTGTTGAAATGTCAAGGTGTATTATATCTCAATTGAAAGGCTCTAAGTTGTGGCATTTAGTGCTGTCGTAAATTTATTTGTATCGATATTTTCGAAACAGGGATAGCTATCGATAAAATATTATAAACGAAAACTAACATTCCAAATTTAAAGTCAGACGACCAGACAGACATGGCCAGAACAACACGACTGCTGCTGATCAATAATATATACATTTTATGGGGTCAGACAAGCTTCCTTCTGCCTCTTATGCAAACTAATGACTGCTGTTCATAATATCCCACAATTCACATGGGCGTTACCAGTTGCCCTCGCCCCAGCTTTTGCCTGCGTGCCACACATTTTTCATAAATTGCTTTCAATGCGTGCATTTGAATGGTTCAATAAGAAGCGATTATAACATATTTTATGCCTGACTGCTTGCAAACAGTTGGAAAACTCCCAGTGAACATTAATCACATCTGAGTAGCCCTAATGCGATTGTTAGCTTTATTAGTTGTGAGCTCTTTAATTATTCGCAGCAGCAGCTATTTATGATTGTTGAGAACAGCTCAAAGTTAATGCGTATGGGAAAACTGATACAAATCTCGGCTAAGATGTCATGCTGTCAAACAACAAACAGCACACACCACCAAACATGACGGCACATCCTGTTACGACATGATGCGGGACCATCTTTACCTGGCCCACGGTGCACATGCGTCTCTGTCAGTGTATGCATATGTGTATTTTTATAGCGTGATTCATGATGATGTGTCAATCAAATGTCAATGTCACTCCAAAAAAAAAAAAAACAAAACAAAAAGAGAGAAGAAAATACCAACGATGAGTTTTGCTGCTGGTGTGAAAAATGAAAGAACAAGAGTTTGCTGGGAATCATTCGACTGAGGTAAGTGTGGATATTGGACTCATGATTTGCCGATGAATTTTATCGCGGACCATTTGGCGCCACAGCATTTCGTAAGTATAATATTGATATACTAACTGGCTTAGTTACATATATGGTATTCATAAAAATTTCGTAGCTCATGTCAACATCAAATTGAAAACGTTATTCGGCAATTTGTCATCGGCTTTTGCTTATTAGTAAAATGAGCTGAAACACATGTTCCTCCACAGCCCCGTCCCCCCCTTTCAACTGATGGCATCCCTCTTGTTTCCAACCCCTCCATGCTTGAGGAAGAGCTTTCCCATCGCCAACATTGTCGTCATCAATAAGCATGGGCGATTCATCAACCAAGTCCAAGTCACGAAGCTGTCTGGGCCTTTATGTGTATTTATTTATTTATTTATTTATGTATTTCTTTTTTTCGTCTTAAATTGGGAAATGTTTATGAAATTGCTGTTCAACTGTTGAATTATATTGAAATTGCATACATACACACATTGCTATTGATGTTGGTGCTCGCTCAATATTTAGAGCAATTTAACACGGCGTATGCGTAATTTTATGAGTTATATATTTGATTAGCTTTAAATTTAAATATTTTATAGCCTCCTGATGATTAATAATGCATTAGAAGCATGCACTGTGTATTTTTGTTGAATATTCCTCATACGCAGTGATGGCCAATTTGATTATATAAATAAACGCTATATGTGCAAGGCATAACATGTATATACGTATATTATTTATTATGCCTTCTGAATGATTGCACACATAAACTGGCGTATTGTTGTAGCATTTGTTGTTGTTCTTGTTTTTGGCGGTGCTTTTTCGCGTACTTACCGTATTTATGGCAGCCATCGTCGCACTTGACGCAGTTGATATTCTTGTTGTTGCTGTTCTTGTTCTTGTTCTTGTTGGTGCTTGTTCTTGTTCTTATAGTTGTTATTGTTGTTGTTGTAGTGGTGGTGGTGGTGATGATGGGGATACAAAATCAAAAATCTGCAAAAAGGTTTTGTATGATAGAACATATTCGATTTCTGTTTCTGTTGCTGGTTTCTTAATTTTGTTTTTTTTTTTTCTTTTTGTATCTTTTGTATTTTGTTTCTTATTGGTCACTTCACGATTTTCGTTTAGCGACATTAAAATAAATATAATTAAGTATAAACGAAAAATTGCAAAATAAACTAAAAACACAAATATGATGCATAAAAATGTGCGCATAAAAGCAAGAAAACAAAGACAATAAAAAAATAAAAATAATAAAAAAATAAATATGTATATATAGAATATATAACATGCACATAGGCAGAACGTACGACATGACGACGAGGGACGTAAAATATGTGAACATCGAGAACACAATCAAAATGTATGAAAGTTAGAGTTTGTATAAGAGTTAGATGGGATCTGTATTTAAGGGAGCGCAGGACTGGGCATTTGAATACTGATTGATGATTGACTGACTAGCTGACTGACTGAGTGACTGAGTGTGTGAATGAGCGATTGAGCAATAAGTGGCATGTGGCATGACTTAGCATTAAGTTTGTGGAAAATTCGCAAGCTACTCATACACATGTTTAGAGAGTGACATTGAAAACATCACCTTAATTTGCATTTAACATTATTTATGACGTCGCGTCTAAAAACCGAAAGTGTTTTATTTGAACATTCGACCGTAAGTTTTGTGTGCACTGCTGCTGTTATCGGCGTCGACGTCGTCGTCGGCAGTGCCGTCAACGTCTTCGTTGTCTGCTTTTCAAATTTTCTTTTGTAATTTCTCAGTTGGCTTTGTCTCTCATTATTTATTTTTGTACACAATAGTCTTTGTCTGTCCGCTTGTCTGCGTGCTTCTGCTTTAGTTATTTTATTGCAAGTTTCTATAGTTTTATTTTTATATGAATTCAAGTATTTCCCCCGAAACACCCATCTCCCCATACCTAAATATATGTACGTTTGTACCCTTGTATCGTATCGTATATACACATAAGCACATCTGTATGAGAATGTCACAACAAGAAATCTACGAGAATATTTGCCAAACATGTGGTACGAGCATAGATACGTGTACACACGTATTTGTGAATGTGTTCAAAGGTGAACGATAGTCAAATGCTTTTCTTATTGGAACATCGAGAATTCGGATATATGAACTTAAGATAAAAATTGCAAAAATCTTTTGAAGATTCGTTTTTTCATAAGAACTAATGTTGAATATATGAAGAGTTTCTATTTTTCGAATGAGACTTAAATATTAAATATACACGCAATGCGATCTCATAACAGAGTTGGTTAATTGTTTGGGAAAAAAATTAATTATTTTATGTGTATATATATTTGTACAATTTACTTGTATATAAATTTTCTTATTTATTTTATTTTAAATATTAGGTAAGTTAATAGTATGACATATACAGAAAATACCTCTGCTTATTTGCTAAAGACTATATACCAAATATTGAATAGACATTAAAGCAAGTTTGCAACCGTCATTTGTTTTAATTCACGGCTTGAACCAATTTTGGAAATAGTCCGTATTTCCATTTTCCAATGTGTGAGGAAACTAAGGAAATTAATTAATTTTAAAAACCCATTTAATTTTATTAAATTTGTTTTTATCGCTTTTAGATTGATTTTTGCTAATTGGTTTGGTTAAGATTTGGCTTGAAACCCGAAACAATTGTTGGTGATTCAATATACTGTTTGAACAAATTTTCTAATGGTTTTCTCCATGTGTTTATTAGTTTAATTTAAGAAAATTAGTTTGCTTTATTTGTTTACTTAATGTGGACTAAAAACATTGTTGATAAAAAAAAATGTTAAATGAAAGGTTATTATATATATATATAAATTATATTAAATTTATTAGTTTGGCTAATTTAAAATGAAAAAAACTAATTAACTTAATAATAATAAATACCCTAACAAAATATGTCGTTTTTTTTAATTTGATTTGTGTATTAAAAATAGGGAGTCCGATTTTGTTTGAATCAATGTTATGAATTCATATATATGATATCAAAGCAATCGCCTTATGCGAAAGGGGCAGTCACCTTGTATTGAACTTTGTGACAAAATTATAATTCAGCCCCCTTTTCAATTAATAAATACGAATTCATATTGGTTAATTGTATATATTTTTATTTTGAGATGGATAGAATGGCAAGATTTAAATACTGCATAGAAAAAGTTTTTAGTTCGACTATCATCTGAGTTAGGGTTAGAATATTGTTTTGCGATCGATCCACATCGGAGCCAGTTTGAAGTGCTTGATTACTGTTAAAAAAAATATGTGCTTATCCCAGAACGACAGAGTGATCTCATAATACTATCGGCAAGCAGAAACAAATGTGTAAAATGCTTTTGCTATTCACCTTCGAACTGCATGCGAGTTTTAGGCAGGCACGATAGAAGCAGCAAATGTGATGGCCAAGCCAAAGTATCTGAAAATGTATCTTGTCGCGCGGTCGTTGCTTTTTAATTATAAGTATGTATGTACAAGCGTGCGTACATACATAATACATGCATACATGTTGGTATGTGTGCGGCACATTGCACAGTGGTACACTGGCACAGTGTGTCACACTGAGTCGCCGTAAATCGACTTTGCCAGGACGGTGGTAGTAAAGCGTAAACACATGCGGAATGTTGTCGAGCGCGACGACAATTTGTTTAAAAAAAAATGTTTGGCAAGGCGCCCACTAAAGCACACCAATAAAATGAGCCAAGGGGCGAACATCAAAATTATATCAACAACCTATGCAACCGAAACAAAGGCATTAGCACTAGCCAACGAATTCCATGATAACCGCAACGTATTTTCTTTTGGCCGGCACTGGTAACGGGTAAACCTACAAATTTGCTACACTTAAATCGAAAATTGTACGTTTTTAATGTCGTATAAAATTTTCTCTTCGTTTGTCAACAGTTTTTTCTATTTTCTATAAATTATTTCAAGTGACAACCATTTAATCAATTATTTATTGAAGATCCCCTTTCTCAGTCCCTGTGTTTAATTTCATTTTTTATGTCTCTCTCTGTCTCTCTCTCTCTCTCTCTCTCACTCTCTCTCTCTTTATCTGTCTCTTTCCTTTAGCGTACATTAATTTGTATCATTACATTATTTTTATCTTGATTTTACCAACCATTGCAATTATGTCTGAATCTTTTGCTCAGATTGCTTTATTTTTATTTGGTATTATATTTATATTTAATTTTATCTCTCTCTCTCTCTCTTTCTCTCTAAGCGTAAATTACTATCTGTAGTATTACGTTTAAGAAATTTTTGGCAGTTTCTGTTTTTTTCTAGATTTTGCCAACACTTGCAATTTTTTCTGAACAATTTCATATTTTAATACCCTTAGTTAGTTTTATTTGAGTGATATTTTATATTTCCTTTTAACTATTCCGCTGTTTACTTTATGTCTTTTAACTAAATTTTTAAATTTTGAAATTTATTTTAATAATTTTCAAATTATATAGCCTGCATAAAGTAAACAAATAAACATGAGCATACCTACATACATTTATTTTAAGAGCTTATGCGTATTCATATATATGATTCTAGGAATAATTTAAAAACTTTCTATTGTGGCCTGTGGCAACAACTCATAAAAAAGTTAAATGCCAATAGAAATATTTGTTTTTTCCTTTTGTGGATTTTTTTTTCATTATCTCAGGTGAATGAGAACAACCACAACAAAACAACAACTACATTGTTTATACGTAAGTACGATCAAAAGCAATAAGCATACGTATGCCACACAAGCAGCTGTGAGTGTGCATTGTTTTTGTTGTTGTTGCAGCAGAACTATGGACAAAATTAGATGGAAAACGCAGACACACACTGATGTACATACATATATGTATGCGCATGTGTATTTTCAATGTTAGACCACATTCTAAAAATACATTTTGCAGCCGTGTAAATGCCAAGAAAATATGGAAATTGGTGGGCGATCGGATTTGCGGCCGTTTGACCGGCATCTCTCATATCAAAATCCAATTAAGATCTTTGGCGTGCATTGATTATAAACAAATAAGCGCCAATTGAGCTTGATAGACTTATTTTTAAACATTCGCCTAGCTGCGTCAATCAAAGTGTGGTTTTTGTTGCTGCTGTTGCTCATTCGCATAATTTGGATGCGTACAAGTTTAATTATCCCAAATAGACAACAATAAAGTACTACAATACCACCTCCGATTTAGTGGCAATAAAACGGCTGCATGAGCTCCGGGTGCTAATTACCACACGTGTAGGTGGCTGATAGCCGAGAAGACCGTCTGTGATTTATGAACTGAATGTGTTTTTCCTATATATATTCACTAATAATACTTATAAAACACTTTGGCTAATACAAGCAGCGCCCATTCCATCAAACTTGTTTGACTGCTTTGATCTGGAGTGTGTTTGTATATTTGTGTGTGTGTGTGTGTGTGTTCCTTACGGTATTTTTTATACATATACTTTTTTATTGCACATAATGCTTAAGTGGCTCTTGAGAGTTGCAAGTGGCTTTGTGCTACCGGATAATTGGGTTAATAGCCTGTGGTAACGGCATAAGTAAGGGCGACTTTGGGATTTGTTATTTAAGCAGCAATTTCATTCGACTATGATATACCCCGGGAATCAATTCAGTTTGAATTCGACTATATCAGCAATCAGTTCAGTAAAAATTAAATTAAATATCTGACTTTAATGTAGGATATTAAGCTTTAACAAATTATTCTTATTTTTAATATATTTAAAGTGGTCGAAGATATCCAAATAGTAAATAATTTTGTTACATGATTTTGGGTTTCTTAACTTTTAAGATATGATGACATGACGAACCACTCATGTAATTTAAACAATAGATGGTACAAATGTATATATATATGTATGTATATACATAAGTTTACATAAGTAATCCCTTCAGCTTAAACCTATAAGCGTATGAAGTATTGAACTAAAATAATATTTGGGTGTTTGTATCGACCTCGCGTTGCCCTTCCATTGCTATTATCTGCTCTGTTTATATTTTGTATTATAAGATGTATTTTAGTTTCTGTCCCATGTTTTTATTTGATTTCTAATTATAAAATTAGATTATTTTCAATGTTCTTAATTCTGTTCTGCGCTTATATATATTGTATTGTATATAAATATGTAAATAAATATATATATATATATATATATATATATATATGCATAAGAGAAACATCTTTTAAGAAAACGTGTTGGAAATCAATAATAAAATAACCAAAAAATGAACACTTTTAACCCTTCAGATTTTTTCCCACTCACTTTTTTCAAGATGGGAGAAGGACATTCAGCTTTTAAAGTGCCAAGGAAACCTTTCTTGTCAAGAGCTGACTGGTGGCAGATGGTTCTGACAGTTGGGGAGCTACTCAAGTTAGAAAATCGTCCCAAGTTGCACCCTCTGGAGTCCAAAAAATGAATGATTTCATGCCAAAACGATTTTTTTTTATATATTAACCAAAAGGAATAAGGAAATGGAAAACAAAACCATTCCCATACTTGCCATCGACATTTTATTTTTATTTTTCGCACACACTTTTTATTTTATTTTGGTTTTTATAAGATGTGTTTTAAATTTAAGTTTGAACATTTTAAAATAAAAAGAGGGTGAAAAGTAATGTCGTATTTGTGGATCACTTAATTATTCTATTGTTCCACACGAAACACTGCCAAAGACTGAAAATATTTGTCGAATATCCAAAAATAAAATTAGCACGTTTATTCTGACTTAAGCGCGAGGAATGACGAAATTTTAGAGCGCTGACAAGCAAAGTGGTAACAATGATCAATGGGTGTCCATCGAACAAACACATGACTATATTTTAATAAATAAGGATAAGTGGCTGCCATAGTAGTTGCAACTGAATTTCATGTTGACATTTCGTGTGCAAAATGCAAGAAACTTATTACAATCAATTCAAAATATATTCAACATAAATTTAAACAATCGGCAAATAAATCAAATTAGTCACACAATAGAAAAGCAACAAACGCGAGTTGACTAATGCACTTCTACAATAAAATCATGAAAGATCGGTGAAGGTGGCACTTTTAAGTAGTGCCACTAAAGATTCTGCTATTGCTGATTAAGGTTGACAGTACAGTGATGATGATGGTGCCTTAGAGGCAAAAGCAACGGACATAAATTGCAACCCAGACTGCAGCCTGTAGTATGTGGGTATGTTGTAGTCACAGTGGAATGAATAAGTAAAATATTTTAATTAAATAAAGACGCACACACACACACTCTACATTCTCATAATCAAAGTGAGTTGCCCACAGTAAGGGGCCATAGTTGGGATAGGCATGAGGGGGGGGGACGTGGGATGGTAGAAGACGCCTAAAATTTGTAACGCCAGGCAGCCAAGCAGAAATCTTGGCGAACACGACAGACACGCCTTGTAAGACACGGACGACAAACGACAATGGCTACACTCCTGACAAATGCATAAATAAAAATCAAAACAAAACACAACCAAAATCGAAAAAAAGAAAACAAAATAAATATATACACTTAGAATCGGGCAGAAGTGTGCATTATTCACTGCAAGAAATGTCGAAATGAAAACGCCAAGTTTTGCAATACAAAACATTACATGTGCTCATCATTAGAAGGTACGGCAGGCATATGCATAGTGCAGATACCGATATAGAAACAGAAACAGATAGATATACAAGCACATGTGCTATCGGTCTCGTGGAGCGGCGTTAGGGGGGATCTTCGGTATGCTTTGGCACAATCATCCACGTTTCATCTATTGTTCAGCGATGTGTTGTTGTACTCGTTGTTGTGGCATAAGTTCCACTTCAAAAAACATAAAATACGCGCTAGTATTTTTAGCAATCCGTTCATTTGATTTACGATTTCATTAAATCAGCTAATGGACACGCTCCTCCTTCTCAGCGCAAGTGACGGACGCGGGGAAAGAGAAAGGGTAGCCCGCGCTGATCAGCGGCACATCTCACTCTCTCTATATACATACCCCCCTCTATCTGCCTCTCATTCTCTCTCTCTCTCTCTCTCTCTCTCTCAGTCTCTCTGTCTCCCTCTCTCCCTATTTCTCGCTGACTGCAAGCGACCACCTGTCGTTGTCTGTTGGAGCTGCCGGCCGCCAGACGCCTACCAATTATGTATTATGGCTAATGCCTGCCTGACAGGGCACAAACGTGGCCAACGTGCAATTCGGTCAGATTTAGCTTAAGAATGCCGCAGAGATATGTTGAGGAATAAGACCAAGTCGATCTACAATTTTAATTACCCTCAAAATGACTATATTGTCACCAGCTGAAACATTTCTCAATGTCTATATATATATTTATACATATATATATATTTATATATTATTCAACTTACTATTCAACATTTTATAATTAGACAAAGTGTTTGTGTTATTGGAAATATTAATCTACATTTACTAAAATTATTATTTTTAATTTTAAGCATGATTATTGATACTCTGACAGCTACATCTGTTAACAAGCTTTTTTTCCAAAATACCTTTAACAATAATACTTAAAGAATATGTTATTTAATGTTTGTTTCATTTATATTGGCAACCTTAATAAACCTATTGAAAAGCTATATCCATTTAGTATAAATATTTTTAGAAAATTAGGCGTGATTCTGAAAATTTCTGACAGCTACATATGTCAACAAACTGGATGTATCTAATTTTAATATATATATGTATATATATATTTATAAATATTTATTTTTATCATATATATTCGGCACATTATTCAACCTATTGAAAAGATATTTCCATTTAATAAACATATTTATTTTCAAATTTAGACAACTACAACTGTTAACATACTTTGTATAATTTTTCTCTCCCTTTAACCTTAATGCTTAAATAATATTTTATTCATTTTGTTTATATTAATTGTAGTGGAAACATTAATCCGTTTATTTGTTTTTATTATTATTTGTTTATTATTATAACATTGATTTCATTTATATCGTTTCTATTCATATTCCTGTCACTTTGCGGTTAAGCACACAAAAATTTGTCGCTTTTACAACCTATTCCCTATCAGAAATTAGAGAAATATTTTATGAATGTTTTCTCAGCTGACATATTTGAAATTATGTTGCCCCCACACGTGCCGCATCTGTTGGCAATATATATATACATATATATCTATAA
The DNA here is from genome assembly GCA_035041595.1 of Drosophila basisetae. Lineage (NCBI taxonomy): Eukaryota > Metazoa > Arthropoda > Insecta > Diptera > Drosophilidae > Drosophila > Drosophila basisetae. The sequence goes on from JAWNLB010000090.1 coordinate 4,062,581, forward strand.
ATATGCGTGTATGTTTTTGCCACAGCACAGGGAAATTAATAGTTCATCAAGCAGCCGTTTACGCTGACAGATAGACGACGGGCACCGCCATCCCGTCGAGTTGCCAGACAGTCGGAGACAACAAACAAACTAATGGATACGACTCGACATATTTCCATAGCTATTCCCTGTATTTATTGGCGCATGTTCTTCAACACTTTGGTGTCCAAGTCGTCCTCGTTGTCGTTGTATTTTTGTTTGTTTCGTCTGCCTTTTCGTTCTTTACGTTAGTCATGAATAATTGCATTTCTAACATAACTTGACTTTCACTTTATCAGCAATAGATCAGAACAGCACAATCTATAAGTCAACGCACACATTCTGGTGTCTTTTTGGCAACGCATTGGATGCGATAAAAATATTACCCCATACGTAATAGGTCTATAAAAAAATTGAAACAAAAAAATAAAAGAAAACCTTAACTACGTAAAAATAAAATAAATATCAAATAAGAAATTCCATTTTTTTGGTGACGTCCACTGCCTATTATTTTGCTTTAGTCATAAATCTGACAGATTCGCCAAAATGACTCGATGCTCGCACGCGTCAGATGGGAAACCAAATTCAAGGCTTTGAGCTTCAATGTATTAATTTCAGATTTGGCAGTGAAAACATGAAAATGCCGTATACTAAACATATACTTATTCTATGCATGTTGCTAGACCAATTATTATGATCACAATCGCAATAAATAATTAAAATATTACAATCAAATCTGTTGACTGCACTCTATTCTATTATTGGATAGAAAACAGCTTTAGACAGTTGGAGAGAAATGTATTTTTGTTAATATAAGGAGACTTTTCCAATTTGTTCTTTAATTAGTTACAATAATCTTGTAACGATAGATATACATACATAGTATAGAGTATCTGTAGAATATGTATTCTACACACAAAATAAACATGACCTTGAAATTTTGAAATTCTGAAAGTGAAAATCGCTCTGAAAACTAGCATTTTTTTGTTGATTTTTATAAATAATTTCTAAATATTCAGAAATTTAACGGCTCTGATTAACAAAAGAACATAAATATAAATAAATATTTATCGCCAACGCATTGCATTTCTATAAAATCTATAGCTTGTTAATTGCCCAAATTTTTAAAACATATTTTCTAATTTATTCAATCTATACATATATACTTTTTGTACATATTTAGATTTAGTAAATTAAAAAATTAACACGTTTACAGGAAATTCGTGTTACACACTTATTAACAAATCAATCAATTTGACAAGTACAGAAATAGGTACAGGGTATTTTAAGCATATGTATCGTACTGAGTGAACTCATCCACATGCTCAGTCATGATATTATTGTGTTTGGTGTGACAATTGCCTTGTGTGTGGGTGAGTGCGGTATGTGATTGTGTGTGTGTGTGTGTGTATATGTGTGTGTTTGTCTTTGTCAGCACATCATTGAAATCGTTGTTAATACCAGCCATAAATATGTGTACATATATCACTCACAGACATGACAGTTTTTCAAGAACAATGCCGAAACAACAAGACATCGTAGCATAGTATTAGGCGCAGTAGGTCACATTTATATAGTCGTATCATACATATTACACTTGTTAGTATTGTTAGACGGAACATAAAACGTGTCTTCAGAAAAATAACAAATAAAAAAAAAGGAATAAAGACAAAAACAAATAACAAACAACGACGACGGGCAAATAACTGAAAATATGAATGCGGCTGCATTCATTACGCGCGCTCTTACCTCTCAACCGGGCACTGCATTTGCCTGGGTCGTGTACCACAGTGCGTATGATGAACTTCCTAAATGTGGATTGGCAACGTTGGCAACGGCAACGCCAACGGCAACACCAACGGCAACGCCAACAGCATCGGCAACGGCAACGGATTCGTCAACGGCATTAGCGACGGCATCGGTATTGGCAACGACAATGACAACGTCGTCTATTTAATCCACGGCTATTGCTTTTTATATAGCTTATATATGTATATTGGTATGTGTGTATGTAGGTGTATCCACAACAACTATATAAGCATTTCTATATCCGGCGTCCACTCTGGCATTGAGTTGATTTTCCACGGCTCGTGATACGGCTGCTAATAATGATGTTGTTGTTGTTGTTCTAGTTGCTATTATTGTTTTTTGTGTGTCGTGTTCTTGTAGCTGCTTTACTCGTCGTTGTTGTTGTTGTTGCTTTTAATGATATTATAATTCTTATTAATACTTTTCACTGATTTAGTTTCTTCTTTTTGCCTTTATGTATGTCTGTATGTATACACTTGATGTTGTTGTTGTTTTTCTTAATTTGTGGTTTTTTTTTTGTTGTTGTTTTCGTTTTGTTTTAATTCACACGCACGCGGAAAAGGTGGGCCAAACACAAGGCGGCCATTTTCTTGTTTCTCACTCGTTTAGCAAGATGACAAGAGCTGCGCCTTGTTTCGTTATTGTACTCGCATTTAATGTGCAATTATTCGTTATTGAGTTATGCGTAAGGTACGTAAAAGCTAAACTTATTATACCTCTGAACGATTATCGTTGCAAAAGTATTCGCTTTAGTTGCCATTTATATATTCGTATTTAATTTTATGATCATTTCTTTGTAAAGAGGACGGCTTGACACGCATTTTTGCTTATATTTAACAGCTACCTGCAGGAATAGAATTTTATTGTATTTTATTTGATTTAATTTCTTTGTAAATTGATTGTCTCCGTTGTTAGAAGTCTATGTCTGTTCACCGCAACATAAAGTGTTCTGTATTTTTCTTTTCTTGAATATTTGTGTGTTGTTTTTGCGTTTATATAATTGCTTTGCTTCATTAAACAGTTTATGAATTTCTTTTTAGTGATTTCGCCTGGCCCGTTTCAACTTCACTGCACTTTTCGTTACTACAATGTAAAACTCATTTTTGAAGCTGTTAGCTCAGCATCTGGGCAGCTGCAACAACAAAACTACCCCCAGAAATTTGTTGCGAATGAAAATGAAGAAAAAGCGTTTGCTTCAAGCGACATTTGGCTTAGAAACCCCAAAGCTTAAAGGCAAAACAAAAAAAAAGAAGAAACCTACAAAAACTGGGGAAATTACTTAAGTTTTTCAATGCGTTTTACTCAATTTGACTTTAGGTCGTTGTTAAAATTGGCGCATTAAGCGCAAAAAAAAAATTTGTGGCTGCTGAACCCAAAAGCGCCCTAAAAGTGTTTTCCTTCTTCCCCCCTACACCCATTTTGCCTTTTGGATGCCATGCTCTTGCCCTTCCCATTGCAGATGCTCTTGTTATCGTTGTTCTTATATTAAATATTACGCTTGTATGTAGTAGAAGTCAAAATAAATCGATAAAAGCTATGCTACATAAAGCAGCACACAGATACTGCCACAGATACAAATACAAATACAAAAACACACAGCGCTGTTCGCTGCGACAGCAGCAGCGCCAGCAGCAGCAGCAGCTACAACAACACAAAAACATCATGTGCAACAACAACAAGAGTAACTTCTAGCAATAAACAGCCTACGAACAAGAGGAGAAACAACAAGAAGAACAACAACAACGGCATAAAATGTTTTTCACTGGCTCCTTGAATCGTCCTTTTACCAGCAGCATTCCCGCCCATCCTCCCCCAACCACAACTCCTACGGCACTCAGTCAGCTTCGCTGCCAGCGCTCCTACCCCACACCGCCAAACTGCTCTCATTCATGTACGCAAAAGCCGAGCGCAAAATACGAATGGCGAACGAGACTCGTTCGTTAGCATCGTCGTTTATTTCGTTTCTGCGCGTATGTGTGTGTGTGTGTGTGTTTGTGTGTTGGTATGTTCGTATATTCGCACGCCTCACTGTCTGCCATTTCGTTTCAACGCACTCCGTATGTGTGTGTGTGTGTGTGTGTGTGTGTATCGACTGCTGATGCTGTTGTGTACTCCACATTACCACATTTGGCATCGTATATTTTTCCGCGTAAGCAGGTACATACACACACACACACATATATATAAATACATGTATAGATATTTGTCGCTGTGTGTGTGTGTGCAACTCCTACATTTGTTGGGAAAAATCAATTAAAATTTAACTCACGTTCCGTACGCACTTTATGCGAATATCCCCCTTTTTGCAACAGCCACCTTTTCACGATACAAACACTTAAAATGTATTTCCATTGGCCAGGAGCGAGTTTAATTTGTCTGATTTGAATTTTAATTAAAAACTTTTACAGGTTCAATAACTTGCAAATGTACGCAATGTAAGAAGCAAAAAAAAAAATCTGTGCCCCTAGTGAAAATGTGCGTTAGCATCTGATTTCCATGTAACAGCTGTCTGCCACAATCGGAACTTGTTATTGTTATTCGTTTGTTTGTTTGTTTGATTGTTCGTTTGTACGGGGTATTGCAAAAGAGGGCGTGCCCAAATTTGAATACAGTTTGTCAGTAAATTAACCCGAAACACTCAAGGCTTAGTATTTAATTGTTTGATGTGGGCGCTTGTTAAGAAAACTTTTCAATTGGCCCCTAAACCTAAAAAATGTGTACAGTATTAATTGGCACGGAACAACTCACACATAGTCACAACTCGTAGAAGGGGATTCAGTAATTAATGAATTAACAATTCATAGAAATCATTTGTAACTAATGAGCTTAGCCCAAACTTATTCCACACAAAAGTACTACACAAATTTGACGGTAATATTAAGTCCATCAAATACGAATACTGTAGAAGCGAGTGCACTATATATACATATACGAGTATACATATATACATATATATATATATATATATATATATATATACATATATACATACATATAATCCAAAAGCATACATATAATCATCGCAATAGAAAACTTACAGGTGTTTAGTTGAATCAACATAAACTAAAATAAAATAACTAGCAAACTGTGTCCGATCTATGGCAGATATACACACTAGATCCTGATCATAATTTAATGCCAAACAAGTAAGAATGCTCCAGGCGAGAGAGCTCGACTTGCCGATTTGGAAATTTGAATATATTGAATTGTACAATTTTAATATACTGACTTGTAAAATAAAATAAGCGTCAGTATTTCTTATCCGACCATCATATCTTCACGGAAAAAACCTATTAAATCAAAATATATCCAAATCAAAAGATTTATCTTGAAAATTGCATATATTTTTGGTAGGGGAACCCGATTTGGGAAAGTATCGGTAATATCTGTGTATAGTATCAGAATCAGAAAACGCCTTAAAAACTACATTTTTTTAATATACGAATATAAAAAATCTTAAAGCCCCCTTGCACTATTTTTACGTATTTTTAATGAGATCTGGGTATAAAAATACCAAATACAATACAACTTGCATCAAAAGAATATTTGAAATATGGCATCATTTGCAATGGATTGTAGCAGATTAAGTCTGTCAGGCAAATGAAAAATGGCGGCAGCCTGTAAACGCTTATCAAATTTCTAAATTTGATACAATCATTTGTTTGCGCACTTACAAACATAAAAATGTTTGAAATATTCAGTAATTTAATTGTAATTTATTCTTTGCCAAGTTATATTTTCATTTTTTTTTCTCAGAAAATATATTTAAAAATTTTTTTTTGTTTATTTAATAAATATTAAATTGCAAAATTTACAAATGTGCAAGCTTAGATTTATTGTGTTTAAGTTAAGTTCTTCTAAAACTTAATTTAAATGCGGAGAATTTTGTAAATGAACAATTTTTAAATGTTACCATACATTTTTCCAAATTTCCATAGGAAAACATAACGAAGGTAAGAATATACGCACACAATTCTAAACTTGCTTATATATTTATTTAGTCTCATGATAAAAATCAGAGCCTACATTTTGAATCAAACTGTTTGAACACACGCATCGGAAGTAAAGTTAGACCGTTACCGAAGGGAATCAATACTGAAATGAAAAGTGAAATACGCACTTGATGAGCAGCAGCCACAAAATGAACAACAATTACCACAATGGTTAACTCAACACACGACTCCCTCCCCATCATATGGCAACCGGTTAGGTCCGCTTGCAGGGTCAGTCAATGCAAGTCTCGCTTTTGCCCAGATGCAGCTACTGGTTGCTATAGTTACTATTCGGAGATAATGCCTAGATTATCGAGATCCTGCGCACTGCATTTGACAGCGAAATGCATATGCCATGTGAGGAGATTTGTGCTCTCACATCTAAAATTAAACTGAGCCATGGGCGAGTTCACTGCTGATGTGTTTGTTGTTGCGCAATTGTACAAAGTCGGAGCGAAAATAAAAACAAAGACAGCAGAGCATCATTTAAATTAAAACTGAATGGCGTTTGACTTTCGGTCGGTTTGTCACTGATTAAGCACCGGAAAAATGGGTGAAGGTCATGCCCCAGCCCCAAGCACTGCAATGCTGTCCCTGCCCCCAACACTATTGCGACGGCCTCCAAACGTACAGCAAAGCAAGAAGGCCATTAACTAAATGCTACATCAACAACAGCAGCAGCAGCAGCAGTACCAGCAACAACATTCACCGCAAAATCAACAATAACAGCAAAGGTAGGTAAACAAACCAACACACACACACACACACACACACACACATGCACATTTGCACAGTGCAAGCGTATTGCATACAAGCAGGCGCATCCTCTCTAACGAATATATACTGTACTGGCAATTGTAATGTTCTCATATATTAATATATATATATATGTTTAATACATAAAAATCTCCTAAATATATATAGAAATAACAAAACAACACGCGCCCCAACTCCAACTGGTCCTATTTTCTCAAACCCAAATGCTTTCATAATTTTTACAACACAAAAATAAAACAAACACACTGATAAATCTTCAACTGGCGCCACTTCACTCCTTTGCTGCTCCATAAAACCCAGCAAGCGTCTGCTGCCTTCCTCGTTCTCTCCCAATGCCCAGAGCCAAAGCCAGCGCAACTCAGGCCAAAAACAAAAACCAAGCCCAGCCCCAACCCATCCCAACCTTCCCTACAACAAGAACAACAACGACAACATCCCTCCAATTACTCACACATTCAACGAGCACTCATTTAAACGAAGCACCCAATGCTTACAGTATAACGGCAAAGTTAACTCTCGCTGAATCGCTGATGCTGCTGCTGCTGCTGCTGCTACTCCTGCCGCTGCTGCTGCTGAGGGTGAAGCTAAAGCTGACTCTGACACGTTCGTTTGGGGGCCGCATTCGTTTCGCTGGAACCGAATGTTCGTGTCGCCTGCTCGTCTCTCGCTTGCTCTGGCTTCGGCAACATTTATCCTGTTTGGCTCGATATCTATATCCGAATGATGCTGCGGAGCTGATTGCACAGTGGACTAAGCAAATCTCAATATTATGCATGATGGTGGTATTTTTACTATTTTTATTGGTTTTGGGTTTTTGTTATGAAAGTGAAAAATATGTTTGATTTTATAGTATTAAGTGATTTTTTGGTTTATGCCGCCAGTTATGAAGCTATAACTTTAATTTCGGTTTAATTATTTTATGAAAATTTGAATTGTTCAATAAAACGTCATGTTAAAAAAATTATGATTATAAACCATAAGAAATTACTAACAAAAATCTATTTTTTGAAAATGGAGTTATTGTGTGGAAAGTATTTTTCTAGCGCAAAATTCAGCGAATTTGTAAAAAATTTTTTTACACAAAGAAAGCACATTCAGTGAATTTGTATAAATTTATTTAATTTCTAATCAATGCACAAAAGTTAACCAAATACGACATATTTAAATGAATTTTTTTTTTACTCTCTAATCAATGTATACAAATTTTGATAAATTTACATTTAAACATTAATCAATGAGCATTCCCATTTTTGTATTGAGATTTTAAGAAAATTCGATATGATCAATCTATGTTTAAGCATTAGGTAATGCACAGTACTAAAATGTTTTGCTTTAAAAAACGTCCTATCGAATAAGCCCCATTCTTTCAAGTTTTTAGGAAATTTCCTTTATAGACGCACAATTAGAATTCATTTTAATCCGAAAATTATTGTAACTTAAGATAAGTCGAGTTACAGTAAGCTCCACCCATAAAAAATACATCTTTCAAAAAACAACCTTTAAACACATTTAAAATAAAGTATATTTTGAGAATGTAGCTTTAATTTTTAGATATATATTTTTTTTAGAAGTTGGATTTATTGGAACACAATAAGAATTCATTGCGCTCTGAATGTGGTTCGCATTACAGTAAGCCATGTAAGTTTAGGTAAAAGCACATCGTTACAAAACAACGCATTTGTTATTATTTTTTTTGCGAACTTATAGTTTTCATTTATAGTTTTGTGACCAAATAAAGGAGATCGTCAAATGTTTACAAACCTAAAATTAAGAATAAAATGTGCGAGCGTTGAATGCTCACATTTAGTTACAACTTTGAGTCAATGTGCAGTCGTCGTATATTTAATATATATATAAATATATATATATATATTAGTGTGTATATATGTATATTTGTATGTACGCATGCTTGTGTGTGTACGCATGTATGTATGTCATATGGTTTATTACTTCTGCACAACTGTATGTATATGTGGGCTACTATGTTAAAAGTTTGCCTCCCCCGCCGCCCTGCGATGACGCCAAAGCGACAAGTTGTTTGTGTAGCTGGCGTTTTACTGTTGTGGGTCTATCTATCTAAATGTGTGTGTGTGTGTGTGTGTGTATGAAGGTGCCTTGAAAAAGTTTTAGACCATTTTTTTCGTTTCTTCTTTTTTTTCTTTGTTATTTAATTGTTTGGCATGTTCTTGTGTGACTCTCGTGTGACTGCTCAATTTCTCCGTCGCTGATGCTGGGCGTGTTAGTTGTCATATTTTTGTTGTAGTTGCTGTTGTTGTTATCGACTTGCGAGACAACTTTGCTGTTGTTACATATGATAACTTTCGTTTTAACTGTCAACTGAAAGTTGTCATCTTATTTTGAGCATTGATTATGAGTGCTTTAATCACAGTCCGTTTAGCAAAATGAATGTATCCATATATCCTTTTCAAACCGGAAAAACTTCGAATATATGAAAAAACTTAAGCCAAAAAATGTGTGCCATGGCAATGCCATAGTAGCATCAAGGCTGTAGTAAAAACTTCTTTCTGTCTTTTTTTTTTGTGACATCATACAGAGTCGCGCACGTGAACATTTTGCATATGGATATATTTTTGTGTGTATGTCTGTGCGAAGTACAGCAGAAAACTCAAACGTCGAGTTATGTTGAGCCATTATATTGCTTTGGCAGCCAGCTGGGCGTCCAATACAAAGCAGCATCCTGCTGTAATATGTATCCACATACATACATATATATATATATATGTATGTAAATGTACATAGTCACATAATCTGGACACACACACACACACAAACAACTGTAGTCGAACACAATTTGTAATATTTAGAATTATTCTGGATTTGTTCGATTGTTGGGCTTTTATACATTTTCTGCATCGAACGACGTCGAATTGTCTTTTTTGTGTATATATAAAAAGTGTACATATGCACATACGCCATACATATATAATGCTTTTCGATAAATACAGTTATACACACAAATACTCGTACACCAGCGTAGGAAAAAACCTTCATCAAATCCGTTTGTCAATAATTTCATGACAAATGGCATTGTGTATAAACAAATTAAAGAGCAAACGTATCTTAAATGATGTTGTTGTTTTTGTTTAATTTATTTTGTTTAATTAAATTCAATATTTTGCAATACACAAGATCACACACTTTTTTGCACGTATTTTTTACCTTTTTTATTATTTAAAAATTATTGAAATATCGTTTGTTATATACACGCGTTTTTTATTGTTAAATATGTGTATATACATACATTTTATATACTTTTATATATATATATAAATATGCATGCATACATTTTATTTTTTATGATTTGAAAAAAACAGCAAATGTTGGGCTAAAAGTTTTGTCAGCTCTTTGGTTATTTTGCTACAGTTCCGTTGCTTTCCTCTATGTGTTTTTGTAGTGTAGAAAAAATTAAAAACGCGCCGTTGGTATAAAAATGTTTAGCTTATGCGATTTTGACGTTTTGCATGCGAACCAACAACTATTTTGGCCAAATGCGCGCTGACAGGCTAGAAGCTCTCGTAAGAAGATGTTTCTTGGCGCAGCATCAGCACAAGATAACGGCTGCTGTGCAAGAGAGATTTTAAGAGAGAGTGAGAGCGAGAAAGAGAGAGAGGGAGAGAGAGAGAGAGAGAGAGTGCGCGACTGAGAGAGATAGAGACACCCGCTGAGATTGTCAAAAAATTAAGCTTTTTTCTATTCGGATGCTCGCGCCTGCGCTCCTGGCAATGCTTCACATCTAACAGCGCGCATGGCATTGCCAACAGCACAATATTTTGGCTTTCGCGCTAAATTATGCGCGCTTCTTTGAAATGTCAAATGAAATGTTTTAAAAACAAATAGGCATTCTTTGAAAATGTCAATGTGAATACATCGATGCATAAGCAAGAAGAGACGTTCATCACCTAATCAAATATAAATATTTTTGAGTTCATGTTTCTTACCCTTTGCTATTCAACATTTTTGAATATTGAATTATCGCAAGCTAAATCAAATTTGTAACAACAAACCAATCAATCTTAACCTATGCTAATCACTTTTAGTCCAATAGCAATGCGGTGGAAACTAGTAAAGTCTACATCAGTGCAGCCCTTGAGGGCCGATTATCACACGAAACAAACGCATGCTCCACACAAAGCTACTAAGAAAAACACAGCCCAGTTTTCAAAACGCTCTCATCGAAGCATGTTTATCATCGATGGACACTGAACAAAAATGTGTCGTGCATTGTGCAATATACACGTGAGAAGAAAATCGCTACACTTTTGGCGCTAAGGGTAACTCACATTATTATTCAGAAAATATATATATATATATAATGGAGGGTTGTGTCTTTCGAAAAATCAGGGATTCTTGCTTAATTTTTCTAAAGTTAAAAAAAAATCCAATTTCTAATGAGTATTTTCTAACATTCGAAAATTTGAAGTTTTTGGTTTATATTTCTCTGAGAAAATACTACAGCAATATGTGTCTATTATAAATAACTCATAACAAATCACTTAAGAGAAATCTAAATCTAAATAGTTGTGTGTAATGAAATGGATTTTTTATTTGTAAGCACCAGGCTCATTTATATATATATAGAAGTCAGAGTTCGATCGTTCATTCACTACGAATTTTAATCAGATTGATCAAGTGCGAACTTCGTAAGTCGGCCGTCAAATTGATATTGTTTTGAAAATTGTAATCTAAAGCCATTGACCTACTTACGTCCTTGCAAGAGATTTTACTTTTAAAATCATATATTATTACCAGAATAATATATATTACCATATATTATTACCAGGATGCAAAATTAATTGGAAATGTGAGAGGCCACGGCCAACTATGCTGATTTGTTGATGTTTTATAGCTGTCTATTTAGGGTTTATGACTTCAGTAGAATAGCATAACACGGAAATCTGTACTACAATTTCAACAATTAAGTAAACCATAGCTCAAAGACAGCAATCACGTGCTCAGATCCGCAGGCAGACAGCAGGGATGAGCAGGCAGACGACGTCGACTTTGTTGACGCGCTGCGGATGATGATAACACAGTTTGAAAACCAAAGATGTACCTACAGTACGTACTCGCACAGCGCGACCCATCAAAGCGGCCCCTCGTTGCCGCAAAAGCCGAGGTGGAATTTTCTATTAGGCAACTGACCTGCTTTTAAAAAGCGATGCCTTTTCTAAATAATAAAATTACATTTAAATATAAATATCAATTGTTATTATTCGTCTCCTTATTATTATATTTATGGGCATAGAACAATCCAATCTTTTAAGAAATACAAATTTTCAATTGAAAATATACTTTAAAATAAAGAATATAATAAACATATACAGGAGAAAAACAGAAAAGCCCCAATCACATCATAAATTGTCAAGCGTTAGTAGTTTGGTAGCAACGAGAGTACGAAAGTTAAGAACGCAGAGATAAGCAGAGATATAATTAGTGGAACCCATAATAAAGAAAAGAAATGTAATGAAGAAAAATATATTGAATCCTTTATATACATTTTCAGTACTATCATATCACTGAGCGTGCTTAACTGTGCAAAGCCTATCTTACTCCAAAGGTTCAGGGATTTACCTATATATCTATTATATTATATATACAATTATTATTATTATTTTTAACATATTTTTTAGGTGTTGCACCAAGCGTTGCGTTAAGCGAGGGCTTACTGTATGTATGTGTTTTCAAAAAATACAAAACACAACACACACACATACACAAGAAGACAGAACGTTCAAAATGATGAAGGCGGGGATTCGAACAACGATTTTACAATTGTGTGTGCAAACACACACACACACACACACACACACACACACACATAGTTGCATAGATTTTGGTTTATCAGTCGTTGTGGAACTGATGGCGTCGGTGTCGGCGACGACGACCTGTTATGAGATCGTACCCGACTATAAATAAAGCTGGTCTCGTGCGACTCACTATCAATTCCGATTGAAACGTGCACGGTTCTGGCAGCAAATATGATCTTGCATTTGTTCGCATTGGGAGCGATCGTTGTTCTTGCCAGCGGCTATGGTAAGTAAAAGTTCGAACTGAGTCTGGGCTGTTGCTGACTGCAAACTGTACCCACTTCCAGCGCTGCCCACCCGTAAGGCTGAGCGTGGCATGCATCCAGTGTACGAGGCAGATGCCACAGAGCTGCGTTCTAAGCGTGCCAGCATGCCGGTGATGACGTTTCCCTCGTTGAAGGTGGAACAGTATGCGGAATATTGGCATGGCATTGCCAACCAGACGCTGGAACAGCAGCTGGAGAGCAAGATGCGATTGAACACACAGTTGGCCAAGAATATAATGCTGTTCCTGGGCGACGGCATGTCCATACCGACAATAACAGCGGGCCGAGTCTATCTGGGCGGCGAGGAGAAGCAGTTTGCCTTCGAGCAGTTCCCCTACGTCGGCCTGAGCAAGACGTACTGCGCCAATATGCAGGTGGCGGATTCGGCGTGCACCGCCACAGCTTATCTGGGTGGCGTCAAGGCCAACTATGGCACTGTGGGCGTCACGGCAGCGGTGCACATGAAGGACTGCTTGGCGCAATCGCAGCCGGAGCATCAGGTGGCCTCCATTGCCGAGTGGGCGCAGCGGCAAGGCATGGCCACGGGCCTGATCACAACCACATCGGTGACACATGCCTCTCCGGCGGGTATCTATGCCCACATCGCCAATCGCAACTGGGAGAACGATGCGGATGTCCAAGCGGATGGCGCTGATCCCAGCGTCTGTGCGGATATTGCCTCCCAGCTGGTGTACGGTCCAGTTGGCCAAAATCTGAATGTGATTCTCGGCGGGGGACGTGAGAATTTTCTACCCGAACACGTTCGGGACACAAATGGCCAGCTGGGTCGTCGCAAAGACGGACGCAATCTTATCGAGGAGTGGCGGCGTCAGCACACCAACAGTGCCCACTACGTATACACACGTCGCCAGCTGCTGGAACTGTCCAACCAGACGTCCCGAGTGCTCGGCCTATTCGCACCATATCATATGCCCTATCATCTCGATGCGAATGCCGAGGAGCTGCCCACGTTGGAGGAGATGGTGCAGGCAGCGATGGATATACTGGAGCGCCAGAGCGGCGGACGTGGCTACTTCCTGTTCGTAGAGGGCGGTCGCATCGATCATGGTCATCACGATACGTTGGCCCTGCGTGCCATTGATGAGACCGCCGAGTTTGACAAGTCCGTGCGCTGGGCAAGGACACATAGCAGCGCGGCGGATACGTTGATTGTGGTGACATCGGATCACTCGCATACCATGTCGCTGGCCGGGTATTCCAGTCGTAAGAACGATATATTTGGCATCAATGATGGGCAACTGGCCGCCGATGATTTGCCGTATGCAACGTTGAGCTATGCCAACGGACCCGGCTACAACAGCAACTATCTGCGGGAGGGAGGCGCCGTCAAGCGGAAGAATCTGCGTGCCATCAACATGAAGAACAAAGATTTCATGTTTCCGACAGCCGTGCCACTGGAGTCTGAGACACATGGCGGCGACGATGTTGCCGTCTTCGCCAGTGGACCCTATGCCCAGCTCTTCTCCGGCGTCTACGAGCAGCACTTCATCCCCCATGCGATGGCCTACGCCTCCTGTTTGAGTGAGTCGCGTAGCATGTGCTCGGATACGGGGATTAGCCGGCGAATACGTTAAGTTGGGCATTGATTAATGCGCAATCAGCAGTAATTAATTGTACTTATTACGTAACTTATGAACACACTATTTTAGTTGGTAAGATATTTAATGCAAACAGCTAGATGAGTAAATATACAAAAGCAAACTAATTCAATGAGTTTTATTTAAATTTCAAAACTGATGCACATCAACTACTTGTTTAATCATTCACAAGATTATTTTTGTTTGAGGTATCTTTTGAAAAACTCAAAACAGATCTATTCTAAATTGGAAGCTGTTTTAGATTTTTTAATTGAATCTATTGCACTGAATAGCATTTTTTTATCTCATCAAATATACAACATCTATGATATAAATCGCAATTGCAATTGAAAGTAGGAATTCGGATTCGACTTTCTGTGTATAATATTTCAACAGAAAAGCTTTTAAGAATCGAATAAGAAACGATCTTCTAAAACTATACAATATAATTCACAATTTTAAATTAACAAACTTTTCAACTTAGTAGGTTAGTTTTGCAGCAACATTTGATAATTGTAATTTATTTTATTTATATAGATAAATTAAAGAAGTATTGCATATTTATTTGGTTGAGTTCCAATAATAAGAGCAACATTGAAAAGTATTTTTTAAAACCGATAGCAAGAGATATTTTGAGTCAACTATCGATTACTAAACATCGATAACGCGGCAAACATCGCAGCGTTCGGTTAATCGGCATAATATACACCACTAGCAAAAAGGTGAGCAAAGTAAGTGTTAAAAAAGAGCAAGCAGCAGCAGGCGCGTTGTAGGTGAATTGTTTATTAAAGTGAGTAATATGCAAACTGAAACCGTGAATAACAATAATATACAAAGTGTGCAACAATGTGAGCGAGCGAGCGCCAAGCAACCAGTTAAGGCTTGCCCTCGCGAAGCAGAACTCTGTACATGTACATCTGGCATACACATATCCATACACATGTATGTAATAAAAACAAAAAACAAATTCTATTGCGTCGTCGCTCTGCATGTATGTGCAGGCTCGCACTGTGAGTAGTGGTCAACACTGGTTTACACACAGGCTCCACTTGTTATAATTCCCTTTTGTGCTATCTACGGTCATGTCCATGTCGAAGTCCACACACAAGTTTCGTTTGCTGACGCTTGTATAGCGTCATTTCAGGGCTCGCAGCTTGATTTATTAATAATTTGTATTGCCAATACAAACACACACACGCACCCAGATTCGCGCATATCTGTGTGTATGTGTGCCAATGTGCTTTAAATTGTTTTTGCTGTTGCTGTTGCTCTTGCTCTTGCTACAGCCGTAGCCTCTTTGCTCTGTTTGGTAACGTCATTCACCTTGACTCCGAGTCGATGAGTGCAAAAGTCGTCCAAGCGCTAAAGCGGTATATATAAATATATATACATATACTTTTTTGTTGTTGTTATTGCTTTTTTAGCAACTTGCGCTTCACTAGGTTTTTGATAAACTTTCAGCTAAATCAAAGAAAGAAAGAAAACATGTGCCGAGCCTTTAGTTAGTCTATGGGTTTCATATTCCATTGGCGTTGGCTTATCAGCTGCTCGCAGACCGGTTCTGCTTTATAATGGTGATAGCCAGATTGGGACTGCGTGGCCAATTGTAAATTTGTAATTGTATATGCATTTATTATATACACCAAATTGAAATGTATTCGTAAATGTTTCAGATATTTGCCCTTGGATAATATTACTCATCTTGCTCGGGTCTATGAGTGATACATAAGCACTGTAATTTTGGAAACAGAAATAAGTTTCTTTCTTTCATATACCCTGTACACATTTAATCTGACAATATTGATGATAATCACAGTTCATATTGGTCTGCCTGACACGTTAATTGTGTGTATTTAAATACAACTTTGCGAAATGAGAATCGGTTGCTCAACCTTGAAACTATTATACCTATGCTTGAGCACATTTTTACTGTCACAATCGTTGAATTTCAAAATTAAAAAAAGAAATAATTCTAGTTTAGATATGTAAAATAGGTTGAATTAGTTCATTGCACTATTTCTGAAAATGTTTCATAATTTTTCTTTAATTTCATTATATATTATTATTGAATCTATAATACATTCCCTTAAAATCGTTTTCAATATCGTCAATTCGAATAATTAAATTTAAGAAATAATAAGAAGATTGGGTCACAATTTTTTCATATAACCCCAACAATATTGAATCCAATTTCTAAAACCCCTTACAAGAGAAGAGATATGGATACTGAAAGCTTTACTGTTTTGAATGTGTGTGTAAAAAAGTAGGTGGACAATCATGATTGATTGGGCTTTCTCAAGAATTGTAACTCACTTCCAAGGGAGAGGCACAACAGACCCAGTAAAAATAATAAGTAGACATTTTCACTTATATATATATATATATATATAAATACAGGGTGTCACCTAGTCAAACATGGTTGCTCAGAGCATACAAGTACTTTTGTTGCTCTTTGCAAATAATAAACACTTTGCTTTTGCCAAATTAATTGTTTAAACAATTGCATTTTACGCCCAAGTTGCCGACAGGCCATTCGCTCGACCTTTAAACTGATTAATCGCCAATTTCTATATGCGCTACTCATTTATAGTTTCGCATATATATTTCATATGTATTAATTATGCCGGCAACACTCTCCCCGCACCTTTGTCTCTGACCAACTTGCTCTCGCTTTCTCTTTCGAAAGCTATTTCGATCGATTATCAATTCGATGAGTTCGACCATTTTTTGATTTTGTGCAGTGTTGAAACAGAGTTCAATATTATTATATAATTTGTTAGGCACTGCTTTTAGCTTGTTGCGTCGGGATTCGACTGCGGTGAATCACAGTGATTCGCTCCCTATATCGGTGTACAAAACAATAAAATAAAAAAAAAGAATAACAATTTGACCTGGAGCCAGCGAAAACCATATTAAAGTATGAAAAAAGTTTGTAAAAAAAATGGTGCGCTCTCGGTAGCTATTCTTATTATTATTGCTCAGCTCCAATTCCCGGAACGTTTTGTTTTACTTAAAAAAACTGGTTTCATAAGCTTTTTTCAGTAGAAAATGTTTTCAAACGTAGATATTATAGATTCAATAATAATTTTGTCTCAATATTGATTAGGTTACATGAAAGAAATCTTTTTCTATTTTTGGAAATTCATTTTTGTTTGAAAGATCTAATATCATACTAGATTCGTTGAGAATAAGGATGCAAAAGAGATGTAGACTCTATGGGTATCTGACATAAGCACACGAATTTATTTACTCGAACAATATGGGAAGATTAAAAATAACGCAGAATTTAAAATAAATTAACCACAATCGAAACAGGCGATTATCGAACAGCTAAACAGTGCCTGTCAAAAGTTAGGGTTTATGAAGACTAAAGTCGCAAAGCAATCTGCTATTTCATTGTGGCACTAATTGCTCGTCTCAAGCATTGGCAGATACAATGGCAGCATCTCCATGGTGTCCGAGCTGGAGCGATCAAAGCACAACGCATGCCGTGCCGAGGTCATCAGCTGGCGCACACCGAAGGCCACATCCTCAAAGCCGATCCGCTCGCTGGGTTCCAGCTGCCAGCAGTTGAGCAGCAGCTGATAAAGATCGCCATAGACATAGGCGGGCTGTGCAGGACGCACTCCAGCACGAATTGACTCCAACAATTGCTGGCCACTGGCCACATTGGCATAGGGTGTGCCGCCGAGGGCACAGCACTCCCAGGCAACGCACGCAAACGACCACACATCCGATTTGGTGGTGTAGTGCTGATGACGCAACACCTCCGGCGCCATCCAGCGGCACAGATCCAGCTGCTGGCGATTGCTGTTCACATACTGCGGCGGACCAAAAACGCTCAGCTTCAGCTTGGAGTCAGCGCTGACGAAGACGCTGTAGGCGGTCATCTGGCGATGTAGCACCTGGCAGCTACCCAGATATGCCATGGCGCTGGACAGCTCGTACATCCACTGGAGCACCAGTTGCTCTGTCAGCACGGTCAGACGGAGTGCCGGCGCTGCCTGTCGGCTCTCGATGAGGCGTCGCTTCAGACTCACACGCTGCAGTTCGAAGACCAGATAGAACCAATCGGCACTCGCCGATATCCCATAAAAGTCCAGCAGCAGCTCGTGACGTTGCAACTTGCGAAGTTGCCTCAATTCACGCAATAGTTGCGCCTGCGTTGTCCCATTCAAGTCGTCTATGGCGAGCACATGGAGTGCAGAATCTCGGACAGCGGCTGTGGCTGCTGTTGCTCCATCGCCAACATTATTGATCCTGCCGGTGATGATCTCACCGTAGCGACCCTCGCCAATCACATCATTGGCATTTAAGCGCAACGAATTCCGCGGCAAACGCTCGAATCCATCGATTGTGGACTGCAGCTGCTGCTTGAAGCTCTCCAGTGTGGGTGGCAACTCCTCCTCCACCAGATAGCCGTTGTTCTCTCGCTCAATGATCGGCGTCTGCTGTGTCATCTCGTGCGCATTGCGTCCCCGCCCGGTCAGGCCCCGACCATGGCAGGTCTTGTAGCGCAAATAAAAGTAGGTGATCAGGCTGAGCAGCAGGCAGCTGCCAAAGACCACACAGGTGACGGCCAGTGCCACCACCGAACTCTGTCCCTTCTCAAACGTCGCATAGCTAAAGTCGTCCAAGGAACTCGCATGCTGCTCGTGAGTGCTCCGCGTGTACAGCGTCTTGGTGATGTTCCGCAAGGTGCTCTCCTAAAAAGTCAAAGAAATTAATGCCTTTTAAGATTGGTCAGGTCAAAGAACACTTTTTTATATATACACTATTTTATATATGCAGCATTGATATTCAAAAATATTGTTTAAATAGAGTTTGATTAATTGAAATATTCAGAACGATTCAATTCAGTCGATTTCTATAGATTGAAGTTAAGAAAGTTATTATGAATTGATTGATAAAGTTTCACATGGGAACAGAAAAGTACGAGGTGTGTTCAAAAAGTATCGCGAATTTTGTGTTTTTTCAGATATTATTTATTTATTAATGAATATCTATTTTGTCCCCTTCAAAGTAATCCCCATGAGATATTATACACTTATGCCAACGGTTTTTCCAATCTTCGAAGCACTTCAAAAAATCATTTTTTTTTATCTTGTTCAGCTCCTCCTTCGATCCCGTCTTTATCTCGTCAAGCGTAGCGTAACGTCGTCCTTTCATGGGCCTCTTCAGTTTAGGGAACAAGAAAAAGTCACAGGGGGCCAGATCTGGGGAATACGGTGGCTGCGGCATCATTAGTGTGTTGTTTTTTGCCAAAAAGTCGCGCACAAGCAACGATGTGTGAGCAGGGGCGTTATCGTGGTGCAAAAGCCAATTTTTGTTCTTCCACAAATCCGGGCGTTTCTGGCGGATTGCTTCGCGCAAATTGCGCATAACTTGCAGGTAATATTCCTTATTGACCGTTCTACCCTGTGGCAAGAACTCATGATGCACCACGCCCCTGCAATCGAAGAAAACTGTCAGCAAAACTTTCACATTCGACCGAACTTGGCGCGCTTTTTTCGGTCTTGGTTCGTGCGGCAGCTTCCATTGAGATGATTGAGCTTTGGTTTCCACGTCGTAACCATAAACCCACGATTCGTCACCAGTTATGACCCTCTGGAGCAAATTTGGGTCGTCGCGGACAGAGTCCAACATCTCATTAGCAATGTTCATGCGATGCTGTTTTTGGTCGCAATTGAGCAATTTTGGTACGAATTTCGCGGCGACCCGTCTCATGCCCAAATCATTGATAAAAATCGAATGGCATGAGCCAATCGATATGTCTAGCTCCTCAGCAACTTCTCGGTGATTCGACGATTGGCCAATTCCATTTTCTCCACTCCATTAATTTTTTCGTCTGTTGTTGAAGTGCTCGGGCGTCCGGCACGCTCTTCGTCGTTCACATCTTCTCGGCCTTCAGAGAACATTTTGTACCACCGATAAACGTTGCTTCGGTCCAAGGTAGCTTCTCCGTATGCCACAATCAACATTCGGAATGCATCCGCGCACTTAATTTCGTTTTTCACACAAAATTTGATACAGGTTCTTTGATCCATTTTTTTGAATAGGTAAAAATCGAAGACGATCCAAAACACGTGCAAGCAAAGCAGCTGTCAACAATTAAGTGAACATTCAAAATGGCCGAGCTTGTCGGTATAAGTGAGAGACATGAGTACCAACATAACGCTACAAAAAAATCGAAATTCGATTATACGTAACCCGCGAAAATTCAAAATTCGCGATACTTTTTGAACACACCTCTATATGCAGAAAAGTAAATTAGTTTTCTGTATATATAAAACATATTTCATTAATTTTCAGTTCCCAAGCGGCTCCACTGTAAAGTGAAGTTCTTTTGTATTCAAATAAACATTATTATTAAGGACTTGTCCTGATAGTATTTAGTAATCCATCAGCAACTTACCACGCCCAAGCTAATGTGGACATGATCCGGTTGGTTCTGGTGGTTGTGCTCATCTGACTGCTGCTCCAGGGGCACGTTCCGATAGCGTCCATAGCGTTTGTTATCGCCGACGACAAAGTGCCTGGTGCGATTATCCTCGGGTCGATCGTAGTCCAGCTCGGCGGCTATGTAGTAGGGTACACCATTCTGTTGTCCCTCCTGCCAGCTGCCCAAGAGCTGGGCATCGAATGGCTGACTCAGCGCATTGTCCACAAACTCAACAATGACGAGCAGCTTCGTCACGGGTCCATTGTTGTTGTGCACGGGTGCCAGCTCCACCGTGATGGTGTTCTCTGTGCGTGTCAGAATCTTGGGTTGTGCGGGTGCCGGACTGGGCAGACCCACCTCGGTGCTGGCCATGATTGTAGCATGACCGCATTCATTCTCCTCGTCCCCCATCTGCTGCTGCTTTTGCACGCAAATCGCTCGAACACTGATGTTGTAGAGCGTTGCTGGCTGGAGATCGGTGAGCTCAAATCGTGTCTCCGTGCCCTGTACAATGAACTCGGGCTGCTGGAAGGCGGGCAGTGTGGAATAGGTTTGGATCACCCGACATCTGATCAGAAAGTTGGCAATCTGTTGGGTTTGCGGCGCGAGTGCTTCAGCAGCGCCAGCGAGGAGCAACTTACTCGACCCGTACGCATCCCATGCGAGACTGATGCTATTCTCGCTGCTGTTCACCACACGCAGATGATGCGGCGCCGGCTGGCGCAGCAGCGTTGTGGAGTAATAGGAATGGACACCGACACCGCCGCAATATTGCGCCTTATTCGCCATACACCGGGTGTGACAGAGATTCTCGTCCTGTTTGTCCTGCGGCTCCAGTTGATTGGCACAGAAGCATTTCTCGGCAGCGAGCACAGCATACCGATTTCCCTGATGCTCACACATCTCAATGCATGTTTGCGGCATCTTCGCATACACCAACTCCTTAAACAGATCCGTTCGAGCCGTATAGCAACCGACATAAAAGTAGACGGGCTCCTCCTCGAGCATTTCCTGCACGGAAACGCCAATGGAGCTGAGCAGCAGCAGCACCACAAAGAACACGAGGCAGTTTTCGGTTGGGCGGTGTCCAAACGGCATGTTGTGTGTTGTTCGCTGGAATGATGAGCCTCGCGTGGCCAGAGCCCCTATGGTGGAGGCTTGTGTGGCTTTGATTAAGCTAATTAAACACTTTGGCTGACTAATTTAAGCAAATTAAGCCCTGATTTTACTCTTATATTATTATCAGTGCTTTTTTCTTCTTGCATTTTAAGCGCTGCTCAGAACGCGACTATTTTCATGTTGCTCGTTTTTGCTTTGGTCATTTGTTGTTGCTATTGTCGTTGTTGTTTTGCTATTGTTGCTGTTGCTGTTGCTCTCAGCAACGATTCCAGTTGACTAATCATGCTGCTTGCGTCGACGCTAGCGTCACTGTCATTGTCACAACTGTTGCTGTTACTTTCCATTTATGTTGTTTACATCGTACACGAGGCAAATATCTAATGTGCCAAAGGGAGATAACTAGCACGTTGTCATTGTTTCATGATCAAAACTGGTTGATCATCATGCATATAGTTGACTCTGTCTAGCACCTGCGTGACGTTCTGAGCACAGCTTTAACCGCAGGTAAAAACTGTGGCACAGCATTGCCAAAACAGTGTTTAACAATTTCTAAATTCAACGTCTTTTACAAAATTGTTGCAAACTAATTTAACATCGTCATACAAAAAATACGTTTTATTTTTGTTTTGGTTAATTAACAATCAAAGAAAGGTCTGTTAATCAAAAACAAAAAAAGAATTCTACAGTTGCAGATGTCGCTCTGATCTCTACCTGACACGTTCCAACTCTGAACAGCAGAAGTGCAGAGAGCAAGAGAGAATGAAAAAAGAGAGAGAGTGTTGGCCTGACACCTAACAGCAAAACGATGATGCCATTACGAATACAATTCGTTTTCTGTACTTTGTAAGCAGTGTAGCTTCGAATCCATACACAAATTACATAAAAAAATAAAAGAAAAGTGTGATATTGGCGCACTCTTATATGATGGCACAAAATTTATTGCTGAAGACAATTTTGTAATCAGGAGAATTACTAATTAGATTGTATGCATACAGAATGCAATCGGTAATGAGTAGTATTCACTGCTCGATGCTGGGAAGATGAGAGAGAGAATTTTGATGATCCCTCTCTCGCTCATTGTGTAGCTGAACGGCTCGGCTGCTAAGCGAACAGCGGGCGACTTGCGTGTTGTGCAGTTCACTTTTGGTTGACAGTCGCGATTGACGCTGCGACTGCCGCAACACTGATTATATTGTTTAATTAAATTTCATGAATATTGCTACGAAGCAGAACGAAGCGACCATAGTAAATGGTAATTGTTTTGCTGTCAATCGCGTTTCTCTGGCATAAAGTGCGTTTTATTGCTGTATATATACATGTGTGTGGTGTGCGTGACACGATCTGCCGACTGCAGACATAGCGTTGTTTGATTACGTTTCCAATTAGAATTTACAGCATTGGTCAACGTCGCAGTGACAAAATGAAAAAAGCAAAAAGTTGTCAACGTCATCAGCCTCAGCCAAAACTAAAATAGAGCTAGGAATTTTAATGTGATTTTTTGTTCATTAAATTGTGTTTGCGCGTGTGTGTCAAATTGAACTCGATTACGTGCCATATTCACGCACCTGAATCTGAATAAGCGAAAGATTCACCTCCTCTCCCCCATTCCCAGTCTGCGCTGTTGTCTGTGCCAAACTAGCGCATTGTTGAATTTATTTTTGGCCACCTCTCATAATTGCAGGCCGCCGCCTGTGGCTGGCACATTATGCCCGTTCACATGCCAAAATTCAACACACACTCATAACATACACACACATACATACACTGTAAATTTAATAGAACTTGCGCAATTAACCGTTAGTTGAATTTGTTGCCACTGTTGATCTGGCAACACTGCAATCGTTAACAGGAACCCTCTGCACATTTACAAAGCAACTTTTACAAAATCTTTCACTTTTTCTATTGCAGCTGCTCAAAACAAGCAAAAACATTGAAACACAGAGCAACAAAGTTCGTCAAAGCGCACAACAAACAACACACAGACACACACATACACAGAGACAGGCACACACATACGCACACACATAAATAAATAGCATTCAGATGGAGAAGGGAACAATGGGTGGCTCGTCGGTGCAGGTGATCAAAGCATCCGAGGAACACACATTTGTCCTTGACGAGGATGCGCTCAGCGAGGTGTTGATGCGGGACGAGATCAAGGATCGCTATGTGTGCGTCGTCTCTGTGGCGGGTGCATTCCGCAAGGGCAAAAGTTTTCTGCTCGACTTCTTTTTACGCTACATGTACTCAAAGGTGAGAGGCCAGTGCTATTAACTGATGCGTGTGTTTGTGTGTTTATTAATCAACACTTTTTTTTTTGCAGTATGTGCGACATGATGTCACAGATTGGCTGGGCGATGAGGCGGATCCATTGTCGGGTTTCTCGTGGCGCGGTGGATCGGAACGTGAAACAACCGGCATACTGATGTGGTCCGATATATTCCTGCACGATTATCCCAATGGCGATAAGATTGCGATCATATTGATGGACACACAAGGCGCCTTCGATAGCCAGAGCACTGTGCGCGACTGTGCGACAGTGTTCGCATTGAGCACAATGCTGTCCTCGGTACAGATATACAATCTCTCACAGAATATACAGGAGGACGATCTGCAGCATCTGCAGCTATTCACCGAATACGGCCGCCTGGCGCTGGCCGACACCGGCAAGAAGCCATTCCAGCGTCTCCAATTTTTGGTCCGCGACTGGAGTTTTCCCTACGAGGCCGAGTATGGAGCTGTCGGTGGCGATAAGATACTTAAGCGACGGCTGGAAGTGTCCGATAAACAGCATCCGGAATTGCAATCGCTGCGACGACACATCTCATCGTGTTTCACGGAGGTGGCATGCTTCCTGATGCCACATCCCGGTCTCAATGTTGCCACAAATCCACAATTCGATGGCCGGCTCAAGGATATTACGCTCGAGTTCAAGAACAGCCTGCGTACGCTAGTTCCCATGCTGCTCGCACCCGACAATCTGGTGTACAAGGAGATTAGCGGACAGCGTGTGAGAGCCCGTGATCTCATCCAGTACTTCCAGTCGTACATGACCATCTACAAGGGCAACGAGCTGCCTGAACCGAAGAGCATGCTGGTAGCCACTGCGGAGGCGAATCACCTAACTGCCGTTGCGTCTGCCAAGGAGCTGTACAATCAGCTCATGGAGGAGGTGTGCGGCGGCACCCGGCCCTACTTAAGCACCGCACATCTGGAAACGGAACATATGCGCGTGAAAGACAAGGCACTGTTTCAGTTCGCCGCCAAACGCAAAATGGGCGGCGAGGAGTTCACGGAGAAGTTTCGGGTGCAACTGGACGCCGATCTGGAGGAGGTATTTTTCAACTATCGGGCACACAACGAAAGCAAAAACATCTTCAAGGCGGCACGCACGCCCGCCGTCTACTTTGCCTGCGCCGTCATCATGTATGTGGTCAGCGGCATCTTTGGACTTGTCGGACTCTATACATTTGCCAATTTCTGTAATCTGGTCATGGGTGTGGCGCTGCTAACACTGGCACTCTGGGCCTACATAAGGTGACTCTCCAATAACTGGTGACTAAACATAATCACTAAACTGATTCCATATCCGTATAGATATAGCGGCGAGCTGAGCGACTTTGGTGGCAAGCTGGACGACATTGCCACGCTCATGTGGGAGAATGTAAGCGATAAACAAAATGTATATCTTTTATCTACTTGTGTTAATTGTTTACGTTTGCAGTTCATGCGGCCGATCTACCAGGGTTGCATGGAGAAGGGCATTCAACATGTTGCTACGCATGCGGCTGAAGCGGCAATTGGCGGCAGTGGCAAGCGTTCGACAACAGCTGCTGCTGCCAATGGCAAGTTAAAGCGTTCATGAGAATACGCCCAAGTAGCACAACACAAAACGAAGCCGCCTCCCGGAACTCACGAGCAACAAACGACAATTGCAACTAACAACAACAACAATAATAACAACAACAGCAAGAAGAAGAGCAACAACAACAATGCTGCAACGTGCAAATCAAATAAGAATAGCAGCAACACCAATGGTGGCTTCCTCAGCGGCATTTGGGGAAAATTGAGCGGACCCATACCTTCTGTGGCAACCAAATCGTCGAGCAGCTGCTCCGCCTCCGCCTCGGTCACAAACTCCTCATCCACAGCCTCCACAAGTAGTCGGAAAAGACGTAAATCGAAGCGCAATTAATTAAGTGGCCACAATTATCAAATTTAGAATTGTCGTTTGATTTGTATAAATTTAAGTCAAAAAAAAAAAAAAAAAAAAAAAATTGAAACAAACAAAAAAATGAGAAAAACTAGCTATTAATTGCCCTACAAGGAATATTGTTTTTTATATTACATACACTAATTTAATAGCTCAGCGGAACGCGAAGTAATACATAACTATAAATAATAATAATAATATACTTAGTAAGTGGCTCGTATTTGTTGAAAATCAAATTTTAAATTGTTTTTTTATATGCATCTATATATATATGTACCTATAATGGAAGGAAATCGTGAGACCCGATCTTTAACGCTGTAATATAAAGAAAATTGCTAACGAATTTAATCTTTTAATTTCCCGCACCCTATCCCATTATTATTATGTGAACAATCGTAATTCTTGCCCCATGCACCTTTTTGCTGTAGAAATATAAAAACAAAAGCAATTTTGGTATGTATAAATGAAATAAAATGCACTTTGTTGTTGGCTCGTTTGTAAAACGTACTCAAATCATATTTTTCCATTATTGTTTCTCAGCTTATGTAGGAAACCTTAAAAAAAAAAAAAACAAAAAATAAACAAACAAAAACTGAAAATCAACAAAAATCATTGCCATCTACACAAAGTCTCATTGTTGGTAAAGGTCCTTTATCATTATTATTGCAGTAAAAGTAAATACGTTTTGACTATATTTTAAGCAATATACATATATATTAAAGTGTATGATAAATAGCTTACTAGCATTTATATATTCGTCAAGTGAAAGCAAAATACATCGATTTCTTTCATCTTTTTTGAAATATTCTTTTTTGTTGTCTTAGCTCTTGGAATCAGCAGGCGCTTTTCTGCTCAATAATTGGAAAGCCTCTGATTTTTCACATCGAGTCTGGTTTCCAAGCGGGTTCATTTGGGTATCTTAAGCATCCAAGGACCCACTCACACACACAAAATATGTATTAATAATATGCATATTGTTGCTTCTCAATGTGCTCGGATTCAGATGATGAAATTGTTTCTATTGTTATCTAATATCCAAAATATCGCATCTTTGGTTAAACGTTTATTCAAAACTTTACCGGTAAGTAAAATCAGCTAAATGGATATTTTTAATAATATTATTTCATAATATTTAAAGCTTTCTATTAAAATATAAGTGAACACATTTCATTTTCGTCCTTTTCTTGCAATTCATTCATTTTGCCAATCATATGCAATTTGAATAATCTCTGCCTTTTGGAAGACAGTTTTTCGTAATCGGCCAGTAAACTCTTAAAAAACAATGTATTTGCATTTTCTGGTAATTTTTCTCTGTCTCTCGATTGTGTGAACTCAATCATTGGTGCAGCTTCACTTTCTGAAAGTAAGCTTCTACTCCTTCCGACTGTCACTTGGCTGTCTATGGGAGTAGTCTGTGAGATATTTGTGCTCACGCTCTGAACATCTACCGTGTCGTCAATTTCTATCGCTTCTTGTTTGCATTGGTTCTCGGAGATGTTGGTTTTACTGTTGCGATACTGCTTGATGTAGTGCTTCAAAAAGGACATGGCATCAGCCAAATACCATTTTTTCCTACGCTTGCCGCTCAATCCACACTGCCTGCCACTTCCCTCCCTCAAATATCTGGAGTAAGCACATCGCAGACTTGTCCATTTGTTTTTACAATGCCACGCTGCAATTATAAGGACGAAACGACAAAACAATTAAAATAGCAGAAATAAAAAAAAAAACAGAAAAAGACAAAAAAACACAAGTATAAAAGCAATAATAACAGCTGAAACAGACAAAAAAAAAACAATTAAAACTGCAGAAATAGACGAAAGACACAAAAAAGTACAGAGACAAAATAAACTTAATATTACAAAAAAATTAACAAATAATTTTCAAAAAATATTCCAGTTATTAATAATGTTATTTGTCAGTCAGCTTACCTTCACAATTCATTTCGGCCGCTATTTCAGCCCACAATTGGTCGATGATTACTTTATTGGCATGTTCTTTGTGTTTGGAATTGTAAATTGGCCTTCTTGCCTTAATTAATGATATTAATTTTTCCAAATCAATGCTCATGTCTCTGTTCATGCACTCAACGACGCTGATAGAAGAAATAAACTAACGAAAAAACAGCTTTTGTGTTGTTGTTTTGTTTGTTTTCAATGTGTGTTGATGACGACTACAACGCTGACTAAAAACTATTGTGTTTTACTCTGTTTACGATGTGAATTTTTGAAAAATAAAACGTTTTCTTTTGTTTTATTTGCTTTAATATTTTTTCAATGTACTGATGTTTCATAAGATAATATTAAACGTTTTGACTGATGCGGAATGTTTTCAGCTTAACAAAAGACAGCAAACAAAAATGGAAATGACAAAACAACTTATCGGGGCAATATCGACAACAACGATGTTTTTATTTTAGTATCGATGCTTTTAGCGCGATTTTCTTGTTCCCTCTACGTTTGAAAAGCGAAGCGTGCTTTTTTAATTTCGGATGAGCGCGCAGAAATAATATTAATACACATTCAAGCATTATTTAAGATTGCTGGTAGTTCTGAAATATAGCAGAAATGTAAGCAATAACAAAATAAATTAATCCTGGAATTGTTCAAATATACCAATTACATGACACCTTGATGATGTAATAACGGTATATTTAAAGATTATGTTTTTATTTATTAATTTTTGCGGGAACATGCGTTTTTTTTGTGTATGTTATATGCAAAAAAAATGTACTTTAAATCATCGCAGCGATATGTTCTGTGTGTGAATTGTGAATCAAATGCATTTGGAACCAAAATGTATCCACTTTTGGCCTCTAAAATGTTGAGGATTTCTTCAAAACAAATTCAATAAATTTCACAGTCATATATTGGTAAGAGTGCATTTAATATTTGCTGTCGCGTTCAATAATAAATAAAGAATAAATAGCTCACTAGCAGTTATAGTTTCATCGAGTAACCGCAAAATACATCGATTTTAAATAATCATCATTCTTGACTTAGGTCTTAGTGTTATTGCAGGAGCTCTTCTCTCCCTTGCCGTCGTTAGCAGCCTCATTTTTCTTGCAGCAGCCACCGCTCGAGTTTTGAGCTCCATTATTTGGGTTGCAGCCACATTTTCCAGGCGATTTGCACTTGCAGCTGTCGGCACACTTTTCTACGGTGCATTTGCATTCTGTGTTGTGAACTTAAGCTTAACGATTTGTCATACATCATAGTGTAAATTCACTTACCCTTCTCACAGCCAACGCAAGGCATTTTTCACAAAGTATTTTTGTCGTTCAGGTTTCACAAAAAGTCGACTTCACATTTGGATACGATGACTTTGACATTTGTCGCAGCGCATGCGCTTCAACGGTAAAAACTATCGAGGGTTAAGTGCAACAGGTTAACAACAAAAACGCTGCATGTCATGCAGTATGACAGTCGAAAGTTTGACAGTCAAGAGAGAACAGTATGCAAGAACAGTTTGAAAGTCAAGAGAGAACAGTTTGAAAGCCGAGGGTACAGTTTGAAAACTAGAACAGTATGAGAAGAACAGTTTGAGAGCCCCGCAAGAAAAGTATGCAAATACAGTCTGAGAGCCCAGCGAGAACAGTAGACAGGCACAGTTTGAGAGTCACGCAAGTACCGTTTGAGAGCCCAGCGAGAACAAAATGCAAGAACAGTTTGAGAGCCCCGCAAGAAAAGTATGCAAATACAGTATGAGAGCCACGCGAGAACAGTTTGAAAGCCCAACAAAAACAGTTTGAGAGCCCCGCAAGAGCAGTTTGGAAGCCCAGAGCAAACCGTGTGCAAGAACAGTACGAAAGCCATGAGAACAATCTGATTAACATCAAGCATAAATTGTCATAAACGATTGAGTAAAATTCAATTAGATTACCACATTAAAGTTGTTCATAAAAAATTCTCAATCATCTGACTATCTATGATATTAGCTTGCCATTTATCTATTTTCAATTAAAATGGAAAAAACGAGGAATTCATAATTACACATGATATTAACTTATATGCTGCATTGTTTTTATTGTTATTTGCTCTTATTTTTTGTTTTTGTTTTTCTGTTTTGTTGTTCAACATTACATATTTTAGATTTCGATCGTTTGCTGTGACTTATGACTAACATTTTATGCGCCCCTTTTAAGTAATGGGTTTTTCTGTTTATTGGTTTTTCTGTTTTTATTTTTTTTTATGTTGTTTCTGGTTTTTTTTTTTGTTTTTAACTTTGTCCTATTGTGTTTCACATGGACAACTTACTAGACTTATGTGCGTAATTACAATTTATTCTCACATGAACTAAAGAACGTAAAAATGATTCAATTCGTACCCCGTTCATCAGCAATTTACAATGAAAATTGTTACACATCCATTTATTATTATTTAATAAAAAAAGAGTTGGTTAGTTTAGTATATAATATCTGTTATATCTGTATTATCTGCTCATTTGTCTCTAACATTCAGTTATAGTGCATATGGACAAGGAGACGAGGCGGAGTAGGAGCGGGGAGGGGTGGGTGGGGATTGTGAACACGATACGAAACTAAACCAAAATGTAATTAGCAGCGTAAAACGTACCTACAGATTTCTACTACAACATATATATATATACGATATATTAGCGTCTCATAAGCCGTTTTTCAACACACATTCATATTTGTTTTATGATTTCTTGTTTGTTTTTAATATCTTTTGTTTTTTGCTTTCGTTTTTTTGTTGCTGTTGTTGTTTATATTTGTCGCCCTTAATGCGTTTGTTAATTTGGCATTTCGTAGTGCATAACAAGGATCTTTCTTGTATTGAAGATGTTTTCAAACTTTATGCCTAATTATCAATTTGAAATGGGGGAATTTTGGATGATTTCATGGAAGTCTTAAAATAGTAACGTGTATCATTATTGCTAACTGTATGGATGTATGTATGTATGGATGTATGTATGGATGTGGTATGCATGTATTTATATATGTATATATTTATATATGTATGTATATATGCGTGTCGATGTAGATGTGTGCGTGTGTGTGTGTGTGAATTACATAACTATTTGAATTGATGTGTTACCGCTTGAATATGTTGCTAGATTAATTTTAATTTAGTATAACTGTCCTTGCTCAAAAATCGTTCGCCTCCGCGTGCCACGAAGGAGGCATAGCACCAACCTTGGGTTGTTCAAATCATTCTTTGCATCAACTTTTGACCTTTGGCCAAAAATTCGTAGTAGTAGTACCTATGTGAGCCTCAGCCTGAGCCAGAGTATAGCCATTGTCGGATGCGCCTAGCCGCCTAGCCTGCCACGTCGTCATCATGCCATCATTATCATCATCACCACCATCATCATTCCAATGGCTTGCCGTAAAATAAAATGCTTAGCAAATCATTGAACGACAACTAAATTTGTGTTGGACTCGCTGCCTGGGACGTGGATGCAACAACGCTGCCGGCAGCGGCGCTGATGGGTGGGACGACGCTGTTGACCACAGCTGCAGTTGCCGCCGGCAGCGATTCATTGAATGTGTCCGTCGCCTCCTGATCCTGATCCTGACCGTTGACCGACTTGGACTTCAGCGGTAGAGTTGCGTGTAAATTCATTTCGCTTGTATCAATCTCAAAATTGTAATTGCCCTGCAGTATATCGTCCTCGGGCTCCGGCGGCGTTGTGGCACCCTTGGGCCTGGCCCGGATTGCCGCCGCTGCAGCGGCTGATGTGGATGCCTCAACGGGCAACTCTTCACTGGGCAGCTCCCTGCTGCTAGGAGCTGCTGCATTGGGCGCATTTCCCCCATCTCGTTTGATGATGGTAAAAATGCTTTGTATGTAGGATTCCATGGAGAGCAAATTGCTCAGACGCCGCTTGCGCTCCTCGTTGGCCCGATCCTGAGCGGTCTTCTTGTTGGCCGATTTCTTATTACGCTTGGGTGTCGGCTCCAATTCATCTTCCAGCTCCGTTTCGTCATCGGACGAGGGAATCGATCCTTTCTCTTGCTTCTCGGAAGCAGGACTCGCCATATGCTCGTCCGCGTAGTCAGCAGCTGGTGTCGCTGGTTCCGTTGCAGCGACAGCGACAGCAGCAGGAGCAGCATCGTCAGCGCCTACAACAGAGTCACTGGGCATTTCCATGGACACATCCGCCGTGCTGATCTTATCCACCGATTCGGCCTTCTCTTTGCCATCTGGCGAATTGTCTGCGGTCTCTGCCTCAGACTGGCCGGCTGATGACGTTTGCTCCTTGTCTTTGCCGGATTCACGTTTTTGCTTCTTGTTTGGGAATTGATCTGCAAAATGAGATAAATTATTTGTCAGATTTATCATATTGTAGACACATAACTAGGAGTACAACCAACCTCGCTCCACTTCCTTCTGAAAGCGCTCGCTCTTGTTGAGCAGCGCCCTCAGCGATCCGCGGAGTTCCTTGCGCACGGAGGTCGGCACACCCGTCGCCTGGGCAATAATGCGTATGGCAAAGAGATCACCGCACAGCTCCTCGATGTCATCCTTGGAGTGCATGCCATAGTTAATCGTGTAGATCATCCGAGCCACCGGCAGCTGTGCGGCCACTTTGTGATAGTACAGCTCCAAAAACTCTCGCACAAAGGTATCCTTCAGCATGCTCCGCTCATCCCTGAGCACATTATGCAGATACTCGATTAGCAACGGATTCTTCACAAGCAGGTCCGAATATCTACAAAATTGAAGGTACTTTAATAATTCCTCAGAACAATTACGAAAAGTCTCCTTAATAGATACATTTGACTGTTTAATTAATTTGCTATAAGTTTACATGTTCTTTTAACTGGCGTGGAGTATATAACCATGTTCTGATCAACTTTAACTCGATTTCTTCTGCATAGTGTTTAATCTGGACTTTCTGTTAAACAATTTTACATCAAACAATTTGATAGTCAAGAATAGGATTTGTCAACATAATTATTCCCAACATGGAGGCACGTAAATCGCTATAAATGTTTATTTAATATTTGGCATTCAGAAGCTATATTTTTTTCATCTATTCATTTTTGTGGCAGTATTGTAAATATGAAACCATCGCTTTTGTGTGATCCCGAAATTCTCCACAAACATTAAATCTTTATTATATTCTTTTTAAATATAATAGTATAGTAATGTCAAACTGACACCAAATAGGATTCCAATTTCGACTCTGGTGCGTAAAATATAAGATTTCTGGTATTTTTACGCTACTCGGTTTCGTATTGGTATCAAATAGGAAAGCTAATATTAGTATTTCAAGAGCACATAATTGAAATTGTTTTTAAGTCTATCTTATCCAAATGAACCTTGTAATTGGGAGACCATATAAATGAAACCTTTTCAAGAATAGCAGAAACAAATGAAATATAAAGAGTTTTAGTAACATACAAATCGTCAAATTCTCTTGGTGAAACCCAGGATTAGCAGACGATCTAAGAATACGCAAATCATCAACGCATTCAATGCGGTCATTAAGAAAATGATAGTTTAAAA
Organism: Drosophila basisetae; assembly: GCA_035041595.1. NCBI lineage: Eukaryota > Metazoa > Arthropoda > Insecta > Diptera > Drosophilidae > Drosophila > Drosophila basisetae. The sequence goes on from JAWNLB010000090.1 coordinate 4,096,118, forward strand.
AAGTTATTCGCTTATACGAGGTGTGTTCAAAAAGTATCGCGAATTTTGAATTTTCGCGGGTTACGTATAATCGAATTTCAATTTTTTTGTAGCGTTATGTTGGTACTCATGTCTCTCACTTATGCCGACAAGCTCGGCCATTTTGAATGTTCACTTAATTGTTGTCAGCTGCTTTGCTTGCACGTGTTTTGGATCGTCTTCGATTTTTACCTATTCAAAAAAATGGATCAAAGAACCTGTATCAAATTTTGTGTGAAAAACGAAATTAAGGGCGCGGATGCATTCCGAATGTTGATTGTGGCATACGGAGAAGCTACCTTGGACCGAAGCAACGTTTATCGGTGGTACAAAATGTTCTCAGAAGGCCGAGAAGATGTGAACGACGAAGAGCGTGCCGGACGCCCGAGCACTTCAACAACAGACGAAAAAATTAATGGAGTGGAGAAAATGGTATTGGCCAATCGTCGAATCACCGTTAGAGAAGTTGCTGAGGAGCTAGACATATCGATTGGCTCATGCCATTCGATTTTTATCAATGATTTGGGCATGAGATGGGCGCCGCGAAATTCGTACCAAAATTGCTCAATTGCGACCAAAAACAGCATCGCATGAACATTGCTAATGAGATGTTGGACTCTGTCCGCGACGACCCAAATTTGCTCCAGAGGGTCATAACTGGTGACGAATCGTGGGTTTATGGTTACGACGTGGAAACCAAAGCTCAATCATCTCAATGGAAGCTGCCGCACGAACCAAGACCGAAAAAAGCGCGCCAAGTTCGGTCGAATGTGAAAGTTTTGCTGACAGTGTTTCTTCGATTGCAGGGGCGTGTGCATCATGAGTTCTTGCCACAGGGTAGAACGGTCAATAAGGAATATTACCTGCAAGTTATGCGCAATTTGCGCGAAGCAATCCGCCAGAAACGCTCGGATTTGTGGAAGAACAAAAATTGGCTTTTGCACCACGATAACGCCCGCTCGCCACACATCGTTGCTTGTGCGCGACTTTTTGGCCAAAAACAACACACTAATGATGCCGCAGCCACCGTATTCCCCAGATCTGGCCCCTGTGACTTTTTCTTGTTCCCTAAACTGAAGAGGCCCATGAAAGGACGACGTTACGCTAAAAAATGATTTTTTGAAGTGCTTCGAAGATTGGAAAAACCGTTGGCACAAGTGTATAATATCTCATGGGGATTACTTTGAAGGGGGCAAAATAGATATTCATGAATAAATAAATAATATCTGAAAAAACACAAAATTCGCGATACTTTTTGAACACACCTCGTAGAAAGACAATTTGCATTTATTACAATTAAGAATTAATAAATTTACTCGACGCAAGGTTTGAAAACTGTCTAAATCAATTTGTAGCCTTTGACCAGAAAAAACAGTTAGTTTTTTTTTCTGATTCCGATACGGACTATAATATCAGTTCCGATATTTGGGTTTTAAGAAAAACTATGAATATAGTTTCTGACTCCATGGCTATTCTGTATTTCAATTGATTAAGAATATAGAAATGTCCAGTGGTTAACTCACTTGTGCGTTAGCGCATTGTTGTGTATGCCCACCCAGAATTTGGGAAAGTAGTTGAAATGGAGCGGCGTCGACTCAATGGCCACCAGGCAGTGCAGCTTGACGAGAGTGTCGTTGAGGGTGCCCGTGTTGATGCACATGCGCAGCATGACATCGATGAAGTCATGATACGGCCTGTAGAAGGCATCCACTTGGGCATCGTACTCGGTGTCGAGGCCACGTGGCGCCAACTCAGACAGGGCAATGCACATCTGCACCATGGGCCTGGGTGGTCGTGGCGAGTTCTTGGCACCCAGAGGCCACGGCGTTTGTTTGGCACCGCGACGCGGAAAATAGGGTCCCAAGGGGCCAATTGCGTTGGGTGCATTGGCCACCGACAAGTGGCAGTTGATTAAAATGGGCGCCAAAATGATGGTGGCCTCCAGGCTGGTGTTGCGCACCAGCTCCTTGAGCACCTCCAGCGCCATGCGACTAATCTCCGGCGAGTTGAATGTGTTCAGCAGCGTTGCCAGCCGCTTGATGGCATCGGGCAGCGCCTTGGCCAATGCAGAGTGTTGATGCTGCTGGCGCAGAAAATGCTGTTGCTGCAACTGCATTTGTTGCAATTGCAGATGCTGCTGCATTTGCTGCTGCAGCTGCTTCTCCTTCTGTTGGGGCGTCTGTGGCGCTTGGGTGCACTGCGTCTGCTGTTGCTTCTGCAGCAATTGTTGCTGCTGCAATTGCAGCTGCTGCTCCAGTTGCTGTTGCTGCTGCTTCTTTTGCGCCGGATTGTCGGTGCGCATGCGCAGTGTGGCCAGCAGCAGCACCATCTCCCCGAGCAGATCCAACAGATCCCCAGCCACATGACAGGCGGTTGCCTCGTGATGCATGGAATGTAACGTGTGCAACGCCTCGAAGCACATCTCAATGCCGCCATTATAAATGACCAGCATGCGATCATCGTCGTTGTCCACTGCAAGCAAAAAAAAAATATGAGGCATTAATTCGTTATACAAGCAGACTAGCTTCTTTGTAAAAGCAACCTGACTACTAATCAATAGCAAGCCGTTTATATGTCAAATTGTTTGAAAATAGTTATATATTAAATATGCACAATAAGCCATAAATTTAAACCTTGTTTATTACAATTCTTATTTCGTGGAATAATCAGATTACAGCCAATCGTGAATAAGAGAACATATTACATTTCAAACACCAGACTCAGATTAACTCCGGTTTACAAAGGCCGTTGCCAAGATAATCCTTCTTTCCTGTGTTGCGAAATACGCTTTTAACAATTTGGTATATATACAAAATTAGGAGAAGCCCGATAATTGATTTTATAGTATTTTCAATAAATACTGATGCTCAGATTAACAGTCACACTTATGCCAAGTTGAAAAAAGTTTTAGTCGTTTACAAAAGATAGTATGCCAAAAAGCAGTCTTGCGCAAATTGGGAAATAATTATTGGGACAGTTAGAAAGTTCCACTTTTGAGCGATGTTTACGATTCAGAGTTTCCTATCGATGATCTAGTTCTAAAGATCCAAAGTAGTTGCTGAAGTGTCTTCTCGATCTACTATTTTATCGTTATAACATTTGAGTTTGAGTCTACTTTTTAAAATATTTATCGTGTTACAAACCTTATTATAATCATTGCAATGGTATTTTCCTTGGAATAGTATGTTTTATTTAGATCTTACCCAGAATTTTGAGCGCACTGATGAGAGTGGACCAGGAGACCCGTGCATCCAGGCTGCTTGTGTAGGCAACAATGACGGAGCGCCTGAAGGCGATGACATCCAGTTTCTCCTGTTCGCTGGCATCCGAATGGCGGGTGGCAAAGAGCGCCATCAGTTTGAAGAGCTCATCAACAGCGGCCGCATATTGTGTGGGATGCGGCGTGATATTCTTGAAGGCCCACTGGAGATTCTGATGCTGTGCCAATTGGCGGGTGAGTGCTCGACTCTGCTCACAGCACAGACGCAGGAGTCCATAGTAGGCGGGCAGCATGGACCGATTGTAAGTAACAATTTCCGCGTCATCGTGATCGGCACTGAATGGAACAATGTTTTTTTTTTTGGATTGATGGAACCGTAACGTAACACGGGGATCATTAACAATAGAGAGCCTTACAGTATATAGTTAAATGCAATGTTGCGGGTAATCTCCGGACAGTTGGCGACCATGGCCGCATTTTCGGGACAGTCGACAAGCGAATGATGCCAGAAGGTGAGCAGTGCGTGCTTGTTGTGATGTGCCGGTACGCTGGGCTCGGAGAGACGCGGATGGAACAGCTCCCACAGGGAGCGCATAAACGAACCTATCTGCAAGCGTATAAATAACATGTTTAGCTTTGATGGCTTCGATCGGATTGCGATGCAGTGCTGCCAAACTTGCCATTAGTTTTTCAGTCTTTGAAACCATACAGTAGCTGAGTAGATTAAAATAGGCGGTCAACTTGGTGGTGCCATGTGCCCCAATGTCCGCATATACCCTCGCTGGACGCAATAGTCGCAGCAGCAATGTGATCACCTGATGCAGCACCACCTGGGCATCGCTGTTGATGTCGCTGCAAGTGCAAGATGAAAAAGACAAATTCACATAACGCTGCCATTTCAGGTTCAAGTTCAGCTGATCTTTACCGGTAACTGTGCGGATTGAGGGCCAACAACTTGTGCTGCGAGTGAGCGCGAAAGTTGGCCCGAAACGGTTGCGAGGGCACCAACGCCACCAGCAGGCAGGCAGCGGCTACAATATGAATAGAAACTGAGATTTGAGGGGACCGAAAGATATCAAATTTGTAGCCATCGCCTACCATTTCTTACGCGTGTATTATCGTGGGCGAGCAGAAACTGTTCCAGCCATTGCTCGGCGGACTGTAGTATCCAGGCATGGGCGATTTTATTTTTCGTCGCCTGCAGCGACAGCCAGTCAAGGACCGACTGTGGACAGTACTCTGCCGCATCCCACATGCGGGGCAGCACTAGCTGGGTGAAGCAGGGCAGGCCAACGGGTCCGCCCTGCGTCTCGGTGAGCAAAGTGAGCAGCTTGAAGAATGGGGCACAGAGCTCGGTGTGCTTGGTGACCGAGGCGAAGAGCATACTGATGATTTGGGTGGCCAAGCGATCGTCCCAGCGGCAGAGCGCATGGATTAAATGCTTTGTCTGGTGCGGATTAATGCCGTCCTTTATTTGTTGATACAAAAATGGAAATCCCTACGAAATATGTGAAACAAATAAATACACACAGGCATTAGATATATTAGATTGTTTGGCTTTTGGTGGATTTATGTTATGGTTTTGTGTTTTGATAATTGGCGTTAAAACGATGTGGTTGTGCTTGAATTGATTCATGATTGATTAGATGATATATCAACCGCTTGAGAGCTTTTTCAGTATCACCTTTCCACCGGCAATGGCATTGAAGTCTTTCGGCGACAGTCTCAATCGAAAATCGGCGCCCCGCGAACGCTCCACAAGACTGGCACAGAGTGCAATCATTTTGTCTAGCGACGCTGGACGCATTTTTTCAACTGAAAGCGCTTCATCTGACGAATTGTCCTCGTTGTCCGAGCTGATGTCAATCTGCAGTGGGCAAACACACATGGTTAAAATATCAGTTTTGATGGATTGTTTTGTGTTTGCTGTCGACTTACACTATCCGTTTGCTTATGGCCCAGATAGAAGTCGACCAGGCTCTTGAGTACACCGATGCGCAACAGAAACAAGGCCTCCTCATCGCCCATGCGCGAGAACTCGCACATCAGGCTAAAGTACTCGGACAAATGACGCAAATGCGAGCGAGCTCCATGCTCCAGCAGCGAAATTAGCGAGCTTATAAACCGTGTCACACACGATGCCTGGCCAATCAGCTCCCTGTCATTTTCATCCGTTTCAACGCCCAGATACAGATCAGCATGTGTTGCACTATGGAAATGTGGTAAGTGTAAGTTGAAAGTGCAATCGAGAGTTCATTTTAAAAGGAACACTTACCGTAGCCGCTGTATGACATGAACGACCAGACGCTGAAACATTTGACGCACCATTTGATTTGGACACTGGATTAGCACCTGTACGGGCCAAAATGGTTCCACGGACATGTGCGAAAGGAACCATTCGCAAGCCTCTTCACTGGCATTAAACTGCTTTGTAAGCAATTCCACCCAAGGAACCATCGTGGGCTGTAAATTAAAATGATTGTGGTGTTCAAATTATTAGATATCAGTAATTCTTTGAATTCCATTGAATAAAAATAAAACAAACAACAAAATGAAAACCAGGCTTGCTTTGAAACTTATTTAAGCTGCTAAACAAGTCAAAATCAAATTTGGCAAGTCAACAGTGGAGATTAGTTCAATTCTGAAATTAGTTTCTCATGAAACTTGAAATTGCATCATCTGATTCGTTCGTTGAGGAAACAGAAGACATAATCTATTATCATTATCTATTTATAGGTTGTATAAGAAAACAGAAGTCCTTATAATTTATATATTTTAATGGAAATTAGAATCACAAATTATAATACAAATCTGCAGGAGTCTGCATGAATAACTAAAAAGTATCCATGTGAAAATTAATTGAATTAATTAAAAAACAAAGTAATTTGTTGTTGTTTTTATGGGAAAATAGAGTGAGTAATTATAATAATTAATAATTACTCATTATATATATTAACTTAACAGGTCTTATGCAATGGGGCTCAAATCTATATTTATTGAGGTTTACTACTTTTGGAATGCTCACCTTTTCCTTGGCATGTATGAATGTTTCAATAAAAAATGACACAGACAACTTGGCCGCCATGCAGGTGACGTCCGTATCCGAGATTAACGTCTGTGGTATGTGGCCACAAATCTGCCACATGAAGCTGCAAGCAAATTCCAAAACAATTAGCAACTATATAATCTTACTGAGATAGTATTTTTTTTGCGTCTGCTCACTTGAAGTAGGTGTGCTCGAAGATGTTGCGATCTTGCAGGAACTGTCTATTGTCCTGCCATATCCAATCCTCTAGCTCCTTGCTCAACAATGGACGAAACTGTTGTGGCTTTGTGGACACTTTGGCTTCCGCGACGACGGCACCCTTTGAGGTTGACGCCTGCGGTGGTTCTTTGTTATTATTCGACTTAAAATTATCACAATTGGCTGTTATTTGCTCCTCCTCCCCCTTCTTCTCATCATCGTTCTTGTCGGACTCTTTCTGCTGCTGCTGCTCTGCATGCAACTTGTCAGTTTGGCTCTCATCCCTCTCTTTCTCCAGCGGCTGTGCCTTAAGTGGTGAATGCGCCTCGTCCGCATTTGTGGAATCTTTTTTATTATTGTTAATCAGCGTCTCCGCTTTAAGGAGTTCGTCCGCTTCGGGCTTATCCTCGTTGGTGGGACTTGGCGTTGGCGTCGCCAGTAGCTCCGAGTGTCGACGCTGCAGATGTTCAGGCAAGCGTCGCTCATAGAATAGCATATACGCAGAATTGGTCTTCTCAAAGCTAAAGTCCAAATACTTTTCGGTCACCGAGTCGTACGTTTTGCTCTTTAACATGAAATAGGGGAATATGTAAGTGGAATAATCTTTAGTTGGAAATTAAGACTTACTGTCATTTCGCCACCAAAGCACTCGGCTGCTATTTGCGAGGGATCAAATGGCTTGACCTCGGCATCATTGAAGAGGAACCAACGCTCGTGCGGATGATAATTGCTTTTCGTTCGCTCCTTGATGAAGCTGTAATAGTGTCCACCATCCGCGGTTCCCGTGTGCACCGTAACGCCAACCAATTCGTACCTGCAACAAAACAACAAAAATTGTTTGGTTTTCAAAACGAACTGAAAGATAACATTCCATGTGTAGTCACTTACTCATAGCACTCCTCGATGTCAGCGTCCAGTGTCGCCTCAGCCTTTTCGTTCTCCGCCGCCTCGAGATCCTCGCGCTTCCGCTTCTCGCGATCCTCCTTGTACTGCTGCGGCATCAGCGTCTTCTCCACATAGTGGCACATATTGAGTCGCAGCGGAAACGAGAAGTGTGTGTTGACCTTCTCCTTGAGCATGGTAACCATGTTGAACGTATATCGCATCGTATTGAAGCAGAGTATCTGTGGCAGCTTCTTGAAGCAGGCGCGCTTCTCGGCGCGCACTTTTTTGCCGCACTGCGAGCACGTGTACATGTTGTCGCCCTCGAGCGTATCCTTGACGGTCACCTCGTCGAGCGACTCCTGCAGATTGCGCATATCCGCCACCTGACAGCGAACCGTATAGAATTCCTCGGCGGTGCGCGAGACATGTCCGCAATCCAGTGAGACCACATTATTGCTCAAGGTGCCGCAGAACAGACGCTTCACCAGATGCTTCAGATCCGGTGTCATCTCCTCCAGTTTCGACACCAGATCAATAAAGAACTCGGCCATATCCTTCTGCTCGCCCGTATTCAGCGGCTGATGGTCCATCTGATAGACCCGACAAAAGCTGCGCGGATTATACGCCTTGCGCTCCGATTCCAACAGATATGCGAACATCCGCTGCAATTCCAGCAGCGTCGGCGCATGCTTCTGTGCACCGGCCGGGGGCAGACGCAAAATTGCGGCACGCGCCTGTGGCATCATGTACAGATGCTGTATGCAGCTGGCCATGTAGCAGGTGGCACCCAGATTCGTTAGGCCGACATAGCCGCACTCGGCACGGCCCTCGTCACGTGGCCAATAGTCCCAGGGATACGGTTGCTTGGGTCCGGACTTGTGCTGCGCCAGCAGCCGACCATGCAGATAGCCATAGTTGGTGGCACAGCCGCGGGACAGTTCCACGAGCAGATCGTAAGCAGCGGCACGCGATGTAGCCGATTTGCATTTGGGCTTCTGCCGGTTCGCCGGCGACGGCATCTCGAACAGAAACTCGATGAGCTGCGCAATGAAACTGAGCGCCTTCGCTCTGTACTTGTAGCTGGTGTCGTACTTGATCAGGTTCGACATGAGATTCAGCAACCCGACCAGACCATCATCCTGATAGCCGTGCCGCAGTTCGTGATAGTCCCGGCCGAGAATGCTCTCCGAGATGCTCTCGCACAGCAGCTCGATATCGATGCGCTCCTCGGCGACCATTTCGGGCGTCAGGGTGTCCACGAGACGCGCCAGCAGCCAGAAGTAATCCCGACACGCCGGTCCATACGGCTCCTTGCCCTCCTCGGAGAGCAGAAACTGGGTGTGCTGCACCGAGGAGCTCATCTGCTCGGCACGCGGCAGCAGGGCGATCAGCTTGTGCAGCAACGGCGCCAACAGTAGCCGATAGCTTTGCGCATTGCCCAAACAGATGCGATAGAGACCGGCGCAGATTTCACGGCGCACCGCCGGTTCCGGATCCTCGAGTATGAACTTCTGCAGCCAGGTGCATTGCTCCGGCTGGGACCAGAGCAGACGACGCGCCTCGGACGAGGCATGCACGAAGCTCACCAGAATATTCATGGTGAACTGCACCAGTTGGGCGCGTCCCCAGAAACCAGTGCGCAGCTGATGGAACTGATAGGGGAACACCAACGAAGTGGCGCCGGCGGACAAATGCTGATGCACCTCGTCACAGAGAATGCTCGAGAGACGCTGCAGACACTGCGGCACCTCCATTAGCTGCAGCATGAAGGCATGCGGTCGTGACATCAACACGTGTGCATCCTGCGTCTGCAGCTCCTCGAAGCCCAACAGCCAAAGGATGCGCAACAGGCTGGCGAGGCAGTCGTGACGCCACTCGTTCAGCGCCAGCTCCTTGGCATGGGCGCTCTGCTGCAGCTGGCCCCCGCTGAAGATCTCGTACAGATGCTGCAGTCCGCCGCACTTGATGAACGCCTCGCTCCACTTGCTACTCTCGCCGAGGAGTACACTGCGCACAGGCGCCGCCGCTGTCGCCGCTGGCAATATGGTTGCTGCTGCCGCCGACGCTGGTGGCGGCTGTGGTGGTGTCACACAGCCAATTGGACGCTCTAGCTCGATGGGTGCATCGATCTTCTTCTGCCGCTTGCTAATCTGCTTGGGATGGTTCTCTTTGTCGCCGCCGCTGGATTGGAATTCGGTGACATCCGCATCGCTGCCGGAGCGTGGCGTCGATGGTTGTGTCGTCGTCGTCGTATCCAGCTCTGAGCAGCCGATCAGCTCCTTGCTGCAATCACTGCTGCTGCTGCTCCGTTTCGGTTCCGGCGGCTGCTCGTTGCTGTTGTGCCGCCTGTTGGTGCCCTTCTTAAGACGCGGCTGCTCCACAATGACTAAACTGCCATTGGACCCGGCCGTAGCAGCGCCGGCAGCGGCCGCTTGACGCGGTGCGCTGCTCAGCGCAAGGCTCTCGACGATGTGCAGGGAGTACATGAACTTTTGCAGATTGCTGGGATCGAGCAGTTCGTTGAACTTCTGTTTGATTTCCTTGCGCTTGTTGGCCAGCTGCTCCTGATCGCCGACGGCGTCCAGTTGCTGCAGCTCATTGAGATCGTTGACCAGATTCTTGAACGCATCCAAAATGTGCGGATTCGTCGGCAGCATCGCCAAAATGTCCCAGACACGGCGCGACAACAGTTGCGCCTTGGTGTGATGCTGTAGATGCACCGTTGAAGATTGCGGCTTCATGTCGCCCAGCGTCTGCATCAGACAGAAGAGTTTCTCAAAGTATTTCGGTTGCAGCAGCAGCACCGTCGGCAGGCATTCCTTTGGCGGTGGCGGCAACATCGATGGATGCTCCACATTTGTCTCCTTGCGCCGCGCACCACGTCCGCCCAACGAGACGTACACAATCTGATTGTCCTTGAACCCGGCATCGCCCAACGTCCGCTCATCATAATCCGAGGTGAGCTCCTGGCCCTGTGTTATTATCCGCAGCGGACCGTCGCTTAAGAGCAGGCCCAGCACCGGCGCCGTCATGCCCGACTGCAAGCTCTCCCACCACTTGGACACCTCCGCCTTGAGATCGGCAATCAGATCACAGGCATGCATCTGCAGCAGACTCTTCTCCGACAGCCCAGCCTGTTGCAGCACAATCCTCAACGGTGGACCGGCGCCCTCGTTCTTCAAATTGCTGTGCGAGCCAATCCCCTTGCCCTCGATTGCCCAGCGCCGCAAGTGGAAGGCATAGCGTCGCCTAAACGTGTCCAGATGCGTATTCAACAGCAGCAAGCCACGCTGTACTCGCATCAAGGCATTCTCATCCTCAATGCTGCAAAAATAGAACATTTTAAATGGTTTTCGTTTACAATTTAAATTGTGGAGTTGAGGTTGAGGTATGTTCAAAAAGTATCGCGAATTTTGAATTTTCGCGGGTAACGTATAATCGAATTTCAATTTTTTTGTAGCGTTATGTTGGTACTCATGTCTCTCACTTATGCCGACAAGCTCGGCCATTTTGAATGTTCACTTAATTGTTGACAGCTGCTTTGCTTGCACGTGTTTTGGATCGTCTTCGATTTTTACCTATTCAAAAAAATGGATCAAAGAACCTGTATCAAATTTTGTGTGAAAAACGAAATTAAGTGCGCGGATGCATTCCGAATGTTGATTGTGGCATACGGAGAAGCTACCTTGGACCGAAGCAACGTTTATCGGTGGTACAAAATGGTCTCAGAAGGCCGAGAAGATGTGAACGACGAAGAGCGTGCCGGACGCCCGAGCACTTCAACAACAGACGAAAAAATTAATGGAGTGGAGAAAATGGTATTGGCCAATCGTCGAATCACCGTTAGAGAAGTTGCTGAGGAGCTAGACATATCGATTGCCTCATGCCATTCGATTTTTATCAATGATTTGGGCATGAGACGGGTCGCCGCGAAATTCGTACCAAAATTGCTCAATTGCGACCAAAAACAGCATCGCATGAACATTGCTAATGAGATGTTGGACTCTGTCCGCGACGACCCAAATTTGCTCCAGAGGGTCATAACTGGTGACGAATCGTGGGTTTATGGTTACGACGTGGAAACCAAAGCTCAATCATCTCCATGGAAGCTGCCGCACGAACCAAGACCGAAGAAAGCGCGCCAAGTTCGGTCGAATGTGAAAGTTTTGCTGACAGTTTTCTTCGATTGCAGGGGCGTGGTGCATCATGAGTTCTTGCCACAGGGTAGAACGGTCAATAAGGAATATGTCCTGCAAGTTATGCGCAATTTGCGCGAAGCAATCCGCCAGAAACGCCCGGATTTGTGGAAGAACAAAAATTGGCTTTTGCACCACGATAACGCCCCTGCTCACACATCGTTGCTTGTGCGCGACTTTTTGGCCAAAAACAACACACTAATGATGCCGCAGCGACCGTATTCCCCAGATCTGGCCCCCTGTGACTTTTTCTTGTTCCCTAAACTGAAGAGGCCCATGAAAGGACGACGTTACGCTACGCTTGACGAGATAAAGACGGGATCGAAGGAGGAGCTGAACAAGATAAAAAAAATGATTTTTTGAAGTGCTTCGAAGATTGGAAAAACCGTTGGCACAAGTGTATAATATCTCATGGGGAGTACTTTGAAGGGGGCAAAATAGATATTCATGAATAAATAAATACTATCTGAAAAAACACAAAATTCGCGATACTTTTTGAACACACCTCGTATATGTAAATATTTGTGGGGTTTTTTATAGATGTTATGTTCATACATAAACACTTTCGAATACTCTTAATCATGTCAAAAAAAAAAACAACAGTTGTTACGAGTCTAAATAGAAACAATCATAATTTTGAGATATCTTAAGTTCAATTCCCTGCACAAATATAATATAATAATGAGAAATTTTAAAGATCATAAGAAGAAAATCATTTCCAAGACACATATTGATAAAAACGAATCTTGTTTGGAATAAAGGATTTGTCTGAGCAAGGAAATTTCATTTTGTGAGCAAATTTAATTTTTAATTTAAAAAATTTTGAAAATCCGTTCTGTAAACAATTTTGCTCTCTCAACAAAACAGACTTAAACTTGCTTTCAAAATTCTAAAACTTCTTTTGAGTATAGTATATAGTACTACAAAGCTTACAAATCATATTATAATGATTATTTATTTAACGTCAACTGAAATCAATCGTCACAGAAAAATACAAAAAGTATAAATTAAATTAAATAAAATAAATAAATAAAAATAGGAAATATTTACAAGATTTCGGAGGGTATTTAAATGCAAAATGGTCCAACATTTGTTGCATGAATTGGGGAAAACAAAATAATTAGCATTAATTAGAAGATGCCCAACAACAAATGCCAGCGAAAATGTTATTCCTGAGACAATGAGTTTAAAATTGAGTTCTAATGATAGACGTAGAGCAGTCTAAATTGATTGCATGATAAAGTCTATTGTAATCATTGCATTCATTGTGGAAGTTGTGTCAACAAGAAGTCTATCCATGTATGGAGCCAGAAGTTCTTTTGCACCGATTCCCAATTCCGGATTCTATTTATGCATGTTTATTTAAATCTCGATTGGTTGCAACTTACCATTCCAATGCTGTTGCCGCCTGCACCAAGTTGTCCATGCATTGGGAGACGAACTCCTTTTCCAGGCGCAGCTGCTGGCCCATGTAGTACATGTTGATGTATTGGATCGCTGCCAGCGAGACCTCGTTGCTCTGGGCACGCAATGCGATCTGCCACAAGTGGTACATGCCTACGGCACTGGAATTGGCTGTGATGGCATCGCTGTGCTTCTCGTACTCGGCCATGGCGATGCGTGCGAAACTGCACAGTTGCTGGAAAAGACCCAACGCCACCATGGAGAACTCTTCGGGTCGCAGTTCCGGTAGCTTTTTCAAGTATAAATGTTGCAGGGCATCGATGCCGAGGGCATGTTGATCGCCGCCCTTGGTTTGCGCCTGTAGCCATGAGAAATAACAGTCGGAGCACTCGGGATCATGCGCCAGCCACTCCCACAGTGCGTCCAATTGATCCAACGTAAGCCGAAAGTTTTTTGGCGAGCCCACCGACGAGAAGATCGACGACAGAAACTGCAGCCGCACTGAAACTTGCGTCTTGTGCGAGTATAGCTGGAGGCCCAGCTGCTGCTGTTGCTGCTCCCCATTCTGATTGATCAGCAGCTCCGCATGCCGCCTAGCATAGTGGCGAATGTTGTTGAAGAAGCACTGCATCATGCGATGATTGCGTTCTGCCCACATCGTCATTGTGTGTGTGTCCGATTGCCGAAATTGTTGGAAGGACGCAAACAGCTTCGGCAGCAATCTCAAGCTGACAATCACGCTGCGATTGTTCGCCACGTTCTGCAGACAACCCTCAATGAACTTTGTGCGCAGCTGGCGGTCCATGCTGAAGCACAGCAGCGTCGCCAGTGCCTTCTCCGCCTCCAATGCCAGAGATTCGCCAAGTTGACCCTGAATACACAATACATGAAATTTAATCAATACATGATTCAGTCAATGATTGTATTCCTAATAGATAGATACACCTCAAACCTCGCCTATTTTAAAATCAGATTTGTACTTGAAGAATATAATATTAATCAAAGATAAAAGTCAAAGAATAAATACCAAAGAAATAAGATCCTTTAATTTTTGATTCATATTTCCCAGCTAAACTCAAAATTTGCCCTCAATTAATATTCAATAAAATAATAGATAAAAGAGTTGAATATCATTAAATACCAAGGAACAAGATCTTTTTAGTTTTGGGATTGAATCTTAAGCTCAAATTCGTTTAAAATGTACTCACAATTTTGTCATCCTGCAGCAGATCCCAGAGTAGCGTATTTCCCGGCTGGCAGACATCGTTGAGCTTGAAGGAGGGCTGATTGTTGGCCGCCTTGGGTGAGTGCTGCTGCTTGTTGTTGCCCTCCATGAGATCCACATCGGAGTCCGACTTTGATTTGGCAGCGGCGGCAGCAGCAACAGCGGCCGCTGCATTCGCCTGATGTCGCATGGCCGCCAACGATTGTTGCGCATTGCCGGTGGCAACAGCGGCAGCGGCAACAGCAGCCGCGGCAACTGCCACATTCGATTCACCAGACTTTTGCATGGCCACGGCGGATTGTACGGCCATCAGAGCAACAGCGGCGGCAGCTGCAAAGCCCGGTGCAACATCACAATTTGGGGCAGTCACACGGCCCACATGTGAATTGACAAGTTGCGCCAATTCCTCCTCGCACGGCGATACATCCTCGTCATCGAAGTCAGCAAGATTCTTCTCCGATTTATTGCTCATCGGCGACGAATAACTGCCATCATTCTCGGCGCCGCTCAACAGTTCGCTGATGTTCGTCTCGGCAATGGCACGTATATACGGACCTTCGCCGTGCAAATGTTTCAGGACAGCGGCGGGCACCAGTTGATGGCCGGCGCCATCGCTGCATTCATCGCTGTCTGCGAGCAGTTCGCCATCGCCATCGGCATCGCCGTCATCGCTGCTGGGCACATCCTCGGCACCGTCCCATATTTCGACGAGCTCATGCGGCAGCAGCAGCTGCTGTTGTTTGTTGCTGCTGGCTTTTGGCCGTCGTCGCTTGTTGCTCGTCTTCTTGCGATGCATCTGCAGCTCGAGAGCAGCTCGCGATTGCAGCTCCTCTTCGCTGCTGGTGTTGTCGATGATGTTCACAATGCGATGGTTTCTACAAGCACAAACAGAAACGAATTAGTCAGACAATAATTAAATCTCACATTGTATATCAATTGGACTTACTTGATGTCCACCTTGGCCATGTCCTCGCCACTCAGCTGCTTGACCTTCTCGGTGGTGGGATCACAAATATGCCGCCTGTGCCTGGCCTGTTTGCAAGGTGTTACCCCGTCGACAGGACTTTTGTGACCGCCACCACCACCTCCGCTGACGCCGCCACCGCCACCACCACTTGCAATACTGCTGTCGTCGGCGCCGACATGATCATCCTCGGTGTTACTACCCTCAATGCTGCCGCTGTCCGAGCTGGAAGCCGTCACATTCGAGCCAAGCAAATGGTCTTGCATCAAATTCATTTGGCTACGCGTACAATCGCGCGTCCAAATCAACTTGGTCAGCGCGGAGGCAATGTAAATGCTTTGCTCCGTGTGCTCCTTGGGATCCATGCGACAAAGCAGCGAATACAAATGCATCGCCGGACGCGGTGCCAGATTCTTGACAAGTGCCGGTAAAATATCAAATATGGTCTTCGAGCAGTGCTTCAGCTGGGTTGCCTGCCAAATTAGCTTGATGTCCTCCTCGGAGATCTGATTCTCCACGGCCAGGAAGTTAAGAAGTACATGCGCCTGCTTCACAATCTCCACGTGCAGATTCGGGCCAAACAGATGCTGCACAATCTGATTCTCCGTCAGCCAGTTGGCAATGCGCTGACCAAACAGCTCCACCTCGTTGACCGTCTCCGTTGTGCAGATCTCATTGAATAAATTTATGTGAGCATTGATCTGCGCCATACCTAAAAAAAGATGAAACAGTTAAAGTAAAGTTCAAATTGATTTTTGATTATTGATATTATTATCACATTAAAAATATTGACACCAAACCAGTTGCTCCGTAAGATAAAAATAATTTATATATATAGCATTTTAATGATTAACTTGAGATATTGTAAGCTCTTATTAGGCATCAAAATAACCAGCAATCTCTTAATTCTGCTAACATTTTTTTAATATTAGTTTGAAATAATTTTGTATGTAAAAACAATAATTAAAAGTTAACTTAAGTTAAATAAGCTTGGCATTTTAATGATTAACTTAAGATATTCTAAGTTCTTATTAGGCATCAAAATAACAATTAAGCAATCTTATTACTCTATAATTAAAAGCGAAGCTTATGGATATAAATACAAATTTAGCAAATATTTGAAACTTAACTTAAGTGAAATACGCTAGATATTTTAATGATAAATTTGAGATTTTCTAATTTCTATGAGGCAATTAAATTAACTCTAAGGCATCTCTTAATTTAATCTATTATTGAAAGCGAAGCTTAAGAATATGAATACTAAGAATATTTAGCAATTATCTAAAATTCAATCAATTCATCCGAGCACTCACCCGCCAGACGCATCGTCAGTGTGGTGGATGTGAAATACTTGAAGGCCAGCGCCAGGCCCTCGGTATCAAAATTGACGGCCACGTCGAGGGGATCCCGCATTGAGGACCACACAAAGTCAGCCATGGCACGCGTCGCCGCTGAGCGCAGATTCTGATCGGACAGCTTGCACATGTACTGCAGAATGCGGCTGCGGAGTGGCACAAAGAGCTGGGTGTTGCAGTGATAGTTGAGCCAGAGCTTCACATTCGACACTGTGGCAGTCATGGAGTGTGCCGTGGACACAGGCAAATCGGGATGCTCGAAGCAGAGCGACATGGCGCCAAAGCCGCCCGAATTGCAGAAGAGACTCACGTTGCGCAGCAGGTATATGGGCAGATCGTTGTCGTGCAGATCGCAGATTAGGGCCAAGTGGTGCGCCTCGTCAGCCTGCAGATCGTCCAGGCGGGAGTGCATGCCGTGCTTGTGGGCAATGTATAACGGAAAGTTGAGTAGAAATACCTTGGAAACGAGAACGAGCAGCTTCTCCACCTCCGGCAGTATCCATGGCTCTTCGGTGTATTGTGGATGTGATTTGGTGCTACTTGGTGGGGCTGGCAGTGGCGGTGTTGTTGGTGGCTTCTTTGTCGGCCCTGGGCCATCGCCCGAGGCACGCTTCTCCTCATCGCCGCTGCCGTCTGCAAGCTTGGCTTTGTTCTCATCAGCGGCGCGGGCAGATGTCGGCGAAGACGACGACAACGACGACGAGGACGCCAGCTGCTCCTTGGACTTGTTTTCGCTCTCGCTGTCATTGTCATTGTGTGGCTCCCTTTCCGGTGCCGGCGGCTTCCGTTGCGCCTGGGCGACCACCTGCGCCGCGCTGGCAGTCAAACGCTTGTAGCTGTCGATCAGATGATCGATGTGCTTCAAATGCTGCACCGTCAGACAGATGAGCGACTGCACTACCAGATTGAAGCGATCATAGTTCTTGTTGTCACGATACAAGCACATGCACTGACGCTGTGGCCACGACTGAATGTAGTTGAATGTCGTCTCAATTTCGCTCTTTAGCAGCAGCTGAAACTTAAGCTCCGAACTGGCCACGCGCACCTCATCTGAAAAATACAAAGTGTATGTATGTGAGGGGGATTGAGGGTGGGGTGTGGGGGAAGGAGTGGGCGCACATTTAGACAGTTGCCACAGTGTAAAGCCGACACATTACAAGCAATATTTTTCATAATTTTGCTTCATATTTTTTCTTTTTTTTTTGTAGCTACTTACACAGCTCCAATAGATTTTGGAAATCGGCGCAAACCTCGCACATTGTGCTCTGGTTGTTTTTTGTGCGGCTATACCGAAAGCCGTAGCTGCTGCTGCTGCTGCGGCGGCTGCTTCTACTTCTTAAGATCCGTTTGCTTCGCCGTTGCCGTTGCCTCCTTCGCCTCTGCCAGCGTTTGCCGTTGTCGCAAAGTCGAATTTGTTGGTGGGCTTTTATTTGATATCGTCAGTCGTTTGTTGCTTCCATGCAATTCCATTTATATTGCGAACTTAGTGCCACTCACTCTCATGCACACAACACGCACTTGTCTAGCATTGCATATATAAAAAATTCTCTTAAATTCTAGTAAATTTTTATGATTTGATATATTTTCTAGATATATTTTCTGTCGATAAGAAACATCGCTACTACACGACCGATAGACGGGCAGCGAGTGTGGCGGCTGGCCGATTATTTTGCAGGCAACTCTAGATGTCTGTGAGTGTAAGATACGATATCTCTGGGGATAGCAGACGATATGCAATGGAACTTCGATAAATTGGCAATTCACTCACCCAACCGGCATTTACTATTTTTTAAATTAAACGTTGAACTAGCTATCAATGATCGAAATTTCGATATAAGATGTTAAACAATAACTTGTCAGTAAAGTCGCTGTTGATAATTTTATATGAATGGAGTTTCTTTGCTGCTGTTAAATTCCACTTGGAGGATCGTTCAGATTAACTTTTTGGATTACACAGTTAGTTCAACTAATTCTCGCGAAACTTCATTATTCAAATGAAACATCTTTGCGGCTTAGAAAGTGAGTAACGGGACTTTTTATCGTTCCTTTGAGCGCGCTCTTATTAACATTGAACCATTGAACATTCTGGGGTGACCATATTTTGATAGCTCACTTTGTTCACTTGAACAATTTTCGATAAATCGCCGCCGATTTGGCAACTTATTCTGACAGCACAATTCATTTGTTTACATATTTTGTGAATAAAACATCCAACTAGATTCCATAATTAAGCATGGACGACTGCGGAATGGAGACCAGCTCACCTTCTGAGGCCACCACCGAGCTCAGCTTCAACACCGACGACGAGAAAATGCAATTGCAAGAGCAACGCACCTCTGCCACCGTCGGCTGCGCAGCTGTAGTTGGGGAAGGCAGCGACAGGCCGGCCACAGCCGGCATTTGTTATTGGTATGCGCAAAAATGTGACCAGACATTTTGATTCTCTGATAAGCAGCAATTTTCTATATTTTTTAGTGGCAAGGAACGCAACCTCAACCTGATCGAGCTGCTATGTGCAACATGCTCGCGATGGGTGCACGAAACCTGCATAACATATCAACTGGGCAAGGGCAAAATACTGCCCTTTATCTCCAATTATATATTTGTGTGCAAAAATTGCTCGGGCACCGGCCTGGAAAGCTTTCGCAAAAGTCAGGCCAGTAAGTGGCTAATAGAAAATTGCTCATTATAAATTACTCACTGACTGTATTTATATTTCCCTTTTTAAGCAATATCTCAGATGTGCCAATGCGCGATTGCGAATATGCAGCAGGCTGCTTTGCGCGATGGCAAGCAGCACATACAGTTCAGCAAAGACAAGGAGATTATACCCTACATTGAGCAAAACTGGGAGGCAATGACCACGATGCCGCGACGTTTGACGCAGTCCTGGTACTCGACGGTGCAGCGATCGCTGATCAAGGATGTTAACACGCTGTTCGTCTACGAGGAGCACGCCGAGCACGGTGCCATGTACGGTCTCTTTCATCAGGATCTGCGCCAGATCAAACCCAACTACGAGGTCATGAGCAAAACGGGCGCATTGCGCCTAACCGAGGATGGTTACATACAAGGTGAGTATTAAATGACATTAAACCAAAACAATTTGCTAATTTATTCAGCTTAACATATTTACGAAATTAAAGGGCATTCATAAATCGGTGCTTGGCAATCATTTGTGCCAATCATTTGTGTTGTGCGCACCATTCCTTACAGCTGAGCGTGCACAGTGGGGCCAATTTGGCTAAATTTGCCATGAAATCCTATTCATCGTATTCGTTTTGCACGCTCTTTCTAAACATGATTTGCGTGCGTGCGTGTGTGTGTGCCTGTGTGTGAGTGTTTCATTTTTTATTCCTGCTCGTGCGGCAGTTATCTATGCACATTTTGTTGTTGTTGTTATTGTAATGTTGAGTGTTTCTAAGATTAAATTCACTGCTCGCGCTCGCTGCTCTTCGCGTTCTCTCTCTCACACTCTTTGTGCTCTCTTCGTTAATTGTGTTTTTTTCGCAATTCCGGCTAAGCGAAAGCTGATCGTAATTACGTTTCGCGGTAGTTTCTTATTTATCGTCGTCTTCTCACCACACACCCACAACAACAAAAACCAAAAAAGACAACAAACAAAGAACTATAGAACGGGGTGGGTGGAGCTCGCGAGCGGAACTTGTTCATTGCACTAATAATTAATTGAAAGTTGCGTTATATATACATATTTATTTTTATTGTTGTTGCTCTTTTTGGTTGTGGCTCGTTAAGTGTGCGCTGTTTGCTGTCTGTCGCTAGCTTATTGATTTAAAGCGCGTCGCAATTACGCTCTTTCTTCCACATACACAAACACACGCATATATATATATATATATATAAATATATATGTTTTTATTGTCCTTGCGATGACGTCAACGCAGAGTTCAGCGTCGTTTGCCAGCAGCGAAGAAGATTGTAAGTTGAGCAACCTGCTCAACACATCGACAACCACCCACGCAACCACCACCCACCCAACCACTCTCTAGTCACCTACATCCACTTATAGACTTTTACACCGTTTTTTTTTTTTGCAGCCACGCTCGCCAAGAGCAACAGACAGAAGCGCAAATTTCCGGGCACCGATGCTGGGCCGACGGGCAAGAAGGGTCGCCCCAGCTCGGATGTGACGGCGAATGTGAAGCTGCCGCCCCACGGTTATCCGCTGGAGCATCCATTCAATAAGGATGGCTATCGTTACATACTCGCCGAGCCCGATCCGCATGCGCCGTTCCGGCAGGAGTTCGATGAGAGCGCCGACTGGGCGGGCAAACCCATACCCGGCTGGCTATATCGCACGCTGGTGCCACACGCAGTGCTCCTGGCGCTGCACGATCGTGCGCCCCAGCTGAAGATCAGCGAAGATCGTCTGGCGGTGACCGGCGAACGTGGATATTCTCAAGTGCGCGCCACCCACTGTAAGTTAATCCACGGATTACAACAAGGAATTCGAGAGTAAATCGATTTAATTTTGTTCAGCTGTGAATCGCGGCAGCTGGTACTACGAGATCACCATTGAAGAAATGCCGGAGGGTGCAGCGACTCGTATCGGCTGGGGACGGGAATATGGTAATCTGCAGGCGCCGTTGGGCTATGACAAATTCGGCTACTCCTGGCGATCACGCAAGGGCACCAAGTTCACGGAGAGCCACGGCAAGCACTATAGTGAGGCTTATGGTGAGGGCGACACACTGGGCCTGCTCATCGAGCTACCCGAGTTGGCCACCCTCAACTATCTGCCCAACACATTCAAAGATCGCGTAGGTCTCTCCTCGGATTATCCCCAAATTCTTAATCGTTATTTTCCCTATTTACAATTTGGATTAGCCGCTCGTTAAATTCAAATCGCATTTGTACTACGAAGACAAGGACAAAATTACAGAGACCCTTAAAAACCTGCACATTTTGAGCGGCAGTCGCATTGAGTTCTTCAAGAATGGCCAGTCGCAGGGCGTGGCTTTCGAGGATCTTTATGGGGGCAGCTATTTTCCGGCCATTTCCATACACAAGAGCGCCACGGTCAGTGTGAACTTTGGCCCCGCCTTCAAGTATCCCGAAACGTTAACCGAACGCAAAGCCAAGGGCGTAAGTTCATATACTCGTATATTATATATATATTTGTCTTAATCTCGCTTACTAATCTCGTTATATGTCTCGGACCCTATAGATGAACGAGCGCGTGGAGGAGCTGATCACGGAACAATGCTTGGCGGACACACTATATCTAACCGAGAACGATGGCCGGCTGCGTCTGGACAACCTAATTCTTTAAATAAGGATGCATAATATTATATTATAAAGCGTCTGACTGAAATGTCGACTTTATATTCTGCAAATTTACAGCAAGTTTTTTAATTTATTAATAGTCGATGTTATAAGGAGGCGAATATAAAATGTATTTTTAATACTTACTAAACTAGAAGGTTCCGCCTGTCGAGTATATTTTCTAAAAACAATAAAACACCGCTTACAACTCGAATTCTAATCTCACTAAAATTCATGTTTGACTTCCCAACTTCCATTAATAAAAGCATTTGCAACTAATATTTGTACGAAAATAAAGTTAAGCAAATCTGATAAAAAAGAACTTGATTTATCGAAGAAAAAAAAACAAAGTTAATATTTATTTATTTTTGGCTAATCAGCTTGAACTCTTTTATATAGAATTAAGTCTAATCTGTAGACTAAAGCAAGGGCGTAACAAAGGGGCTTTAATTGTAATCATTTCTTAAATTTGAATCGAATCCGCTTTTTGTGTTTTTAAAGTTGAGATAGTGGATGGGTACAGCTGGCCCCTTCACCTACCGGCGAATGCCCTTGATCTTTTTGAGATAGGTTGTTGTACAATAACAAAAGAAACATAGAAACAGAAGATTAAATACCCTTGCATTTTTTTAAGGGGCATCTACTTCGTTAAAAAAAATAACAAAAAAGTTTTTATATACATGAAATCCACTGTCAAACTAAATATCTGTAGCTATATAAAGATTATACGAGGTGTGTTCAAAAAGTATCGCGAATTTTGAATTTTCGCGGGTTACGTATAATCGAATTTCGATTTTTTTGTAGCATTATGTTGGTACTCATATCTCTCACTTATGCCGACAAGCTCGGCCATTTTGAATGTTCACTTAATTGTTGACAGCTGCTTTGCTTGCACGTGTTTTGGATCGTCTTCGATTTTTACCTATTCAAAAAAATGGATCAAAGAACCTGTATCAAATTTTGTGTGAAAACCGAATTTAAGTGCGCGGATGCATTCCGAATGTTGATTGTGGCATACGGAGAAGCGACCTTGGACCGAAGCAACGTTTATCGGTGGTACAAAATGTTCTCAGAAGGCCGAGAAGATGTGAACGACGAAGAGCGTGCCGGACGCCCGAGCACTTCAACAACAGACGAAAAAATTAATGGAGTGGAGAAAATGGTATTGGCCAATCGTCGAATCACCGTTAGAGAAATTGCTGAGGAGCTAGACATATCGATTGGCTCATGCCATTCGATTTTTATCAATGATTTGGGCATGAGACGGGTCGCCGCGAAATTCGTACCAAAATTGCTCAATTGCGACCAAAAACAGCATCGCATGAACATTGCTAATGAGATGTTGGACTCTGTCCGCGACGACCCAAATTTGCTCCGGAGGGTCATAACTGGTGACGAATCGTGGGTTTATGGTTACGACGTGGAAACCAAAGCTCAATCATCTCAATGGAAGCTGCCGCACGAACCAAGACCGAAAAAAGCGCGCCAAGTTCGGTCGAATGTGAAAGTTTTGCTGACAGTTTTCTTCGATTGCAGGGGCGTGGTGCATCATGAGTTCTTGCCACAGGGTAGAACGGTCAATAAGGAATATTACCTGCAAGTTATGCGCAATTTGCGCGAAGCAATCCGCCAGAAACGCCCGGATTTGTGGAAGACCAAAAATTGGCTTTTGCACCACGATAACGCCCCTGCTCACACATCGTTGCTTGTTGACGACTTTTTGGCCAAAAACAACACACTAATGATGCCGCAGCCACCGTATTCCCCAGATCTGGCCCTCTGTGACTTTTTCTTGTTCCCTAAACTGAAGAGGCCCATGAAAGGACGACGTTACGCTACACTTGACGAGATAAAGACGGGATCGAAGGAGGAGCTGAACAAGATAAAAAAAAATGATTTTTTGAAGTGCTTCGAAGATTGGAAAAACCGTTGGCACAAGTGTATAATATCTCATGGGGATTACTTTGAAGGGGACAAAATAGATATTCATGAATAAATAAATAATATCTGAAAAACACAAAATTCGCGATACTTTTTGAACACACCTCGTATTAAGTACAATGGAGATTCACATTTGCCAGGGTATAAAATAATCAGCGAAATAGTTCAGACGTACTAACTGAAGAATACATTTAAATTATGGGAGCCAGATAAACATTTGGCTGCGAAATGGTATAAAAAGATTTGTGAAAAACAAACGTAAATAAAATAAATAATATAGAAATAAGTTGTATAAATAATAAGTTGAACCTTGTTAACTCGATGTAGTTAGACCATATCATATAAGAATGTGATTTATGACCCCGATAAGTTCTTAGTTCCCCTCAAGAATTATTATATTTCATCCCTGCAATTTGGTCAAACTTTATTGCTAGTTGTTGTTGTTGTTGTGTATACAAGATGAGATTATTTGGCTACTTAAAGGCTTTAAATTTTGAGGCACTGTACGGTATGTAGAAGGCACTACTGTTGGCAAACTCAGATCGCGGATGATGGATGGCAGCCGATATGGAACGACCTGTTGATGGCGTATTTGAATTAGTGGTCACCACTTGGTCCAAGGCCAGGCCATACTGATGCTGACGCTGCTGCTGATCCCGCTGCTGCAGATCCCGCTGCTGCTGGCCACGTCGCGTGACATGGCCCAACGAATCGCGATTGCTCGAAATGCTCTGATTGGACGCGGTCGTCGTTGTCGTCATGTCATTGGTGCTAAATTCCCTGGGATGCCGGTTCAACGATGGCAACACAATCGCATGCTTGTTGTTTAGGAACCGACTGGCAGCCATTGGCATATTCCAGGCGGATCGAATGCCAGTCTGTTGGCGTCTCTCCGCGTATGTTAGGGCCGCTGACTTTGGCTGCTGTTGCACCTGTGTCAGCTGCACAAAGCTGCGATTGTTGAGCAATCCCCGAAAGCGTCGATTCGAATCGAGCACATTAAGAATGGGCGGCATCCGGAGACGGGAGCGGGCAACGGTTGCGGATTGAGGTGTGATTGGTGCTGCTGGCGCCGCCGGCGGCACCCGCTTCCTCAGCTTGAGCGCCACGGATGTGATGTGTAAGTCTCTGTCGAGTATTGCCACAAGATTCGGGCTGGGACGCGTATAATTGCGGGCTGGCTCCCGTTGATCCCTCTGACGCTCAACGGTTGGCGTGAGAAAGCCATCGTCCTCCTCCTCATCGCCCTCGTCAAAGTCATCCAGCGAGTTGAGGCTCAGATCGGAGATGGAATCAATGTCTCCCGACTCATTGGGTGCCGGATTGTTGCGGTGGCTGTTGTCAAAGCTTTGCTGTTTCAGTGGCTTCGCTTTGCGCGTCAACAGACTGGGAAATTTGCGCTGCCAATCGATGATTTCATGTCGCAACTCCTGCTCCTGGTCCGGCAGCTGCTCCTCGCCGCTCAGCATACGATCGACGCGCTCCCAATCGAGTTTGTTCTTCTTAATGGCATCGTCCGCCCAGGGTATGGAGCCAATGGAGCTGCGATCGATGCTGCTGGACGAGTATGGCACTTCCTGCAGAAATTCCGAGTCATCGTCCTTGTCGCCATCCGGCTCTGGTTCATTGTTCGTATCGTCATTGTTAGTGCTGCTCTTATTGTTGTTGTTGCTGTTGTTAATGCTGTTGTTGGCGTTGTTACTGCTGTTGGGAAACAAGGGGACATCATCGTGCAAGGCTTGATCGTCTTGCCCTTCGCCGGAGTTGTTGTAGCGTTTCTCTGCTCCGAAATAGTAACGTCTAGCAGACATTAGACGACAAAACTGGATCCAGGAGCGAAAACTGGTTATGCTAGTTCCTTATTATATATTTTTTTTTCTCTATTATTTGGCTAAGGATGAGCAGGATGTGAATGAGTCCTCAAAATCGATGCCGCAAAATGTTGTAGCGGCAACAAGAGAAGCGGCAGCGGCAGCAAACTGACAATTGTTGTTTTGTGCTCTATGTTGTGTTGTGTTGTGGCTCATTCCAGTTTTGCCAGTTATTTATTATCCTTTATTTCCGTTTCCACCCCAACCCCACACGAGCAAGGACATGCGCAATTGTGTGCCGCTCTCAGCCGGCATGCAAAAAATATTATTCTTGATTCCGTTTATTTTAAATTGGTTTTTCTTTCTTGTATGTCAATATATGTTTTTGCAACCACCATCCTTATTTTATTTTTTAGTTAAACCCAATTAATGTGCAATCTGGCCTTATCGCAGGGCAAAAATCGAGCATTGCCAGCGGAACCAGTTCCAATTCAGGGCGTCGTACTTCTAACGTTTCACAACACTGGCGCCGAGACACAATGGAAACGAGTCACTTGATAAACGAAAAATAGACGATTTTTGCCGGCCGAGCGTGTGTGAACGTGAAAAGTTTTCGCTGTGATAAGTTTGATATTCTTTCGGTTTAGTTCTTTTTTGGGTTTAAATGGGAAAATTATGTGGCACGAAGCACGCAAACAGGAACGCCGCATACGCGGCCTCATTGTGGACTATCGCAAGCGTGCCGAGCGCCGGCAATATTTCTACGATAAAATCCAAGCGGATCCCACACAATTCCTGCAGCTGCACGGCCGGCGAAGTAAAATCTATTTAGATCCGGCCGTCGCAGCCGCTGGCGATGGAGACGCAATCATGCAAGTCATATTGAGTGCCGCCTTAAATATATAAATTACAAAATAAAAAAATATATCTATTTAAAAAAATGCGGCAATTGTTAACTGTTACTTGCATTTCTTACAGTGTGCCTTGGCAAGGGAATCAGGACAATCTCATCGATCGCTTCGATGTGCGAGCCCATTTGGATTACATTGCGCCCGTGGCAAAGAGCAGCACCAGCAGCAGCGAGGCGGCATTGACTGGTCACGATGACGATGCGGAATTGACGGCGGAGGAGCGCCAGTTGAACTATGAACGTTATCGCATCTTGGCCCAGAATGATTTTCTCAATGTGAGCGAGGATAAGTTTCTGCATCAATTGTATCTGGAGGAGCAGTTCGGCGCCAACGCACAGCTCGAGGCGGAGCGCAATTTGGGCAAGAAGAAACAGAAGAGCAGCGTGGGTGGTGCAACCATTGGTTATTCCTACGACGATGCTGGGGAGACGGTGGCCACGGTGGCGATTGGACCGCAACCATTTGGCACGGCGCCGGCAACGAGCAGCACAGCTGCTGCTGCGGCTGCTGCTGGCGGTGGCGGCGTTGGCGATAAGGCTGAGAATTCGGATGAATCCGATTCGGATATCGATATGGATGTATCCATCGATATTGGGAAACTGGACACGACACAGGCACACGAGCTGAATGCCTGCGGTCGCAACTATGGCATGAAGAGTAACGATTTCTTCTCGCACTTGACCAAGGATGCCGACGAGGCGGATGCGCTGCGGATTGCCCGCGAGGAGGAGCAGGAGAAGATGCTGTTAAGCGGTCGCAAGTCGCGTCGCGAGCGACGTGCCCAAAAAGAACGACGCATCGCGAATCGGCCGTTCAGTCCGCCCAGCTATGCGGCCAAAGAGGATCAGGGCAAAAGCAAGGACAAGGACGAGGAGTCCGAGTCTCGCTCGCCATCGCCTGCCGAGGGCGGTGGCGAAAAGATCACGTACATTACCTCATTTGGCGGCGAGGATGAGATGCAGCCGCATTCGAAGATCACCATCAATCTGAGCAAACCCGGTCAGACGCTGGGCGAGTCGTGTATTAATGCGAGCAGCGGTGCAGCAACTGCTGCAGCCACTGCTGCTGCCTCCGTCGTATCCTATGCCCAAAAGGTCAAGGACAATCTGGACAAGCTGCAGCTGATGAACGAGACGGCGAAGCGCAGTGGACGCCGACGCTCTCACAGCACCACCCGCAGCCCCAGCCGGCGCCGGAGTCGACGTCGCAGCTATCATCGTCGCAGCCGCAGCCGTAGCCGGACACGCAGTCGTCGCCGACGCAGATACTATACAAGATCACGATCGAATTCACGCTCCCGCAGCCGCAGCCGTAGCCGTACACGCTCCCGTTCCGGCTCCTGGCCGCGCTACACTTCGCGCAGTCCCAGTTATAAGAGATCACGGAAACGCTACTCGTATTCCTCGCGCAGCTCCAGTGCCAGCTCCTACACGCAGTCGAGGCGACGACGTTCACGATCCCGTTCCCGCTCTCGCACTGGTCCCCGCTCCCGTTCCAAGTCGCGCGCCAGTCAACGGCGTCCGAGTCGCGTTAAGAAGCTAAACACGCCGCCAGCTACACAGAAAACCATTTGCCTGAGTACAACGACAACGACAACATCGAGCACAATATTGGCAACAACGGCGACTGTGCCACTAAAGCACTTTCAACAGCAACAGCAGCAGCAACACTTGCAACTGCAAGTGCAACAACAACAGCCGAAACCCGTAGCTCCACCAGCTGTGCCCATGATCAGCTATCCGCTGTCGACACGTGTGCTCAGTCTGACAACAGCAACGCCGGCGGTGACAAGCACAACGGGTTTGGTGCCACAGGTGACGGAGGCGCCTCCGCCGCCACTGAAGCGCTACTATGGACGCAAGCGTGGCAACGACACATCCTCCTCGTCGGCAGAGAACAGCGACAACAGCGACGCGGATGAGGAGGAGGAGGCGGCGGCAGCAGCAGCAGCCAAACAGCAGCCGGGCAAATCTTTGCGCGGCCGAGAACGCGATGATTCTGAGGATTTGGATGTGGATACTGCGTAAGTGACGGCAGCCGTGTGGTAAAGTTGAGCAACCAAAGCAGAAACCCAAAATATTTAATTTTTTCCATTTTTTAATGTTTTTGTTTTAAGTTTTGCTTTACTTTTGATAATTAATGCAAACTATTTGCTTTCAGCTCGGAGCGCTCGCAGCCATTGATGTCGTCAACCAGCACGGGTAATCAAACAGGCAAATATAGTTCTGCTACCGAAACCAAAGTCAGTAAGCAAAACCAAAGTGTCCCATTGCCTCAAATATGTAACTGGAGTACACCACAAAATTTCACGCCTCTACCCAAAAATACAAAAACCAAAAAAAAAACAAAAAACAATCCAAATCAATGTGCATCCAAGTCGAACACCAATCAACCAATATGCATATTCACAACATCCCAGACGTAGACGCGACCTTTATCCTTGCAGCATTCTTACTCCTTATATATGTACATATACGAGGTGTGTTCAAAAAGTATCGCGAATTTTGTGTTTTTTCAGATATTATTTATTTATTCATGAATATCTATTTTGTCCCCTTCAAAGTAATCCCCATGAGATATTATACACTTGTGCCAACGGTTTTTCCAATCTTCGAAGCACTTCAAAAAATAATTTTTTTTTATCTTGTTCAGCTCCTCCTTCGATCCCGTCTTTATCTCGTCAAGCGTAGCGTAACGTCGTCCTTTCATGGGCCTCTTCAGTTTAGGGAACAAGAAAAAGTCACAGGGGGCCAGATCTGGGGAATACGGTGGCTGCGGCATCATTAGTGTGTTGTTTTTGGCCAAAAAGTCGCGCACAAGCAACGATGTGTGAGCAGGGGCGTTATCGTGGTGCAAAAGCCAATTTTTGTTCTTCCACAAATCCGGGCGTTTCTGGCGGATTGCTTCGCGCAAATTGCGCATAACTTGCAGGTAAGATTCCTTATTGACCGTTCTACCCTGTGGCAAGAACTCATGATGCACCACGCCCCTGCAATCGAAGAAAACTGTCAGCAAAACTTTCACATTCGACCGAACTTGGGGCGCTTTTTTCGGTCTTGGTTCGTGCGGCAGCTTCCATTGAGATGATTGAGCTTTGGTTTCCACGTCGTAACCATAAACCCACGATTCGTCACCAGTTATGACCCTCTGGAGCAAATTTGGGTCGTCGCGGACAGAGTCCAACATCTCATTAGCAATGTTCATGCGATGCTGTTTTTGGTCGCAATTGAGCAATTTTGGTACGAATTTCGCGGCGACCCGTCTCATGTCCAAATCATTGATAAAAATCGAATGGCATGAGCCAATCGATATGTCTAGCTCCTCAGCAACTTCTCTAACGGTGATTCGACGATTGGCCAATACCATTTTCTCCACTCCATTAATTTTTTCGTCTGTTGTTGAAGTGCTCGGGCGTCCGGCACGCTCTTCGTCGTTCACATCTTCTCGGCCTTCTGAGAACATTTTGTACCACCGATAAACGTTGCTTCGGTCCAAGGTAGCTTCTCCGTATGCCACAATCAACATTCGGAATGCATCCGCGCACTTAATTTCGTTTTTCACACAAAATTTGATACAGGTTCTTTGATCCATTTTTTTGAATAGGTAAAAATCGAAGACGATCCAAAACACGTGCAAGCAAAGCAGCTGTCAACAATTAAGTGAACATTCAAAATGGCCGAGCTTGTCGGCATAAGTGAGAGACATGAGTACCAACATAACGCTACAAAAAAATCGAAATTCGATTATACGTAACCCGCGAAAATTCAAAATTCGCGATACTTTTTGAACACACCTCGTAGTTCCTAGATCTGTCCATTTATGCCCCAAAACTTAAGCATTTAGTTTTATGATGTGTGATTTTCCTCTATCAAATTGTTATTGTTCTCCTGTCAGGGTATTCACTTTGCACTGAATTAATTTTTTTTTTGTCAAGCGAATGCTTTTAGTAAGTTTTACAAAAATAATTATTTCGATATTGCAATTATTTCTCAAGGAGATTTAGTTTTCATAGTGATCAGCTATTCATTTTCTAATCTTACAAGATCTCGAAGTTGAACTCAGTACCTCAGATATATAAACACAGACCAATAGTAATTCGTATATCTTTTAAGTGTTAGTTCTTCAATTTGCCAAGCAGACGCTTTTAGTCAGTTGTAGTTAATTATCTATATTTATTTTCTGGCGCAATCACAAATTAATTTACTAAATTTGGAAGAGCTCAAAATCGAACTTTAAATGGTTTCCGTCAGACAGACGAACACAGACCAAAAATTATTATTATAATAATTTTTCGTATTCAAATATCTTTTAAAATTTCAAATTTTTCTTCTTAAATTTGACTTCAAGTTCATTAAAAAAAAAAATTGTTTCTAAAAGTAAGAATACTTTCAATATGACGACAAAATTCCACTTTGGCATAGGTAAAAATATTTTGGCCCAAAAATTATTGAGACAATTCTCAGATTCCTAAAATACTAATGAAAAAGTCGGTGAATATGGCTCTTAATATTTATGGGACTCTTTTGCCAAATCCCTTGTGGGAAAAAGAGATATTTTGGGAACAAGATTTTCATTTTAGTGTCAAATTTGGCGATAAAGAAATGGCCACGTAGAAAGTGCATTGCCCAATGTAAAGAAAACACATCCAAGTTAAAAGTGTACGAATAATTATCGGTTTGACTGTACAAGATCCACAGGGTTTTTCTATTTTTTTCCTGAAAGCAAACACACTTCCTTTATATGTATTTTCTTTTTTTGTATATGGCTAAACGTTTCCTCAAATTATTTGTTGCCACGTCTTTTACGCAAAGACACTTTCGACTGTAACCAGAACTGACTCCAATTTTTAATCACACACATTCGCGTCAAGATTGCTAAGTAATTGTTGTCGACTCTTACAGGGATCTGGACAGGCGACTGGCGGCGGACGACCCAATCTGCGAGAGCGTCTTAAGCGCAAGATGCAAAACCTGCTAAACAGGCAATGTAAGCCGCCGAGTGTAGTGTGACTTTCAATTAAAAATGCCAGCTAATCTCCTTCTGAAACAGTTGACTAACTATCCATTTCTCCATTTCAGATAAGGCCGATAAGCGTGCCGAGATTGAGAAATCGGAGCGGGAGCGTCAGCTGCAGCAGGAGCGCGAGGATGAGATGCGCGAACTGGCGCTGAAATTGCGGCGCAGGTGAGTAATCAGTTGTGGGTGGCTTTTGTTCTTAGGGAAAGCCCTCTCACATCTCTTTATTCACAGGCGGCGCGAATTGCGCCACAAATATGGAACGCCCTCCAGTGGCAAACTCTCCGACAGCGATGTGGAATCGGTGGACTCCGAGGCGCCAGCGCGCTCCACAAAACCAACTTCACGTCGCAGCAGATCGCACAGTTGCAGTCAGAGCCGGAACAGAAGGCACCGATCCCGTTCGCGCATTCGTCGGAGCAGCAGTCGGGTGCAACGGAGGCGCAGATCCCGCAGTGCAAGCCCCAGTGCCAGTGCCAGTGCCCGGAATCGAAGGCAGCGATCCCGCTCGCGCAGCAGACGCAGCAACAGTCGCATGGAACGCAAACGCCGATCACAAAGTCGACGTCGCAGCGGCAGTCGCGATCGTCGGCGATCGCGCAGTCGACGCAGTCAATCCCAAACACGACGACGCCGCCAACGTGAGCGCAGCCTGGAAAGAAATCGGGAGCGGGAGCGCTACAGACAGCAGCACTATGAACGCTCGCATGGAGGACGCGACGAGGCACATGCTCATGGCAGTCATTTCAGTGGTGGTGGAGGAGGAGGAGGAGGAGGGGCAGTAGGTGGTGGAGGTGGTAGTAGTGGTAATCGCGGCAGAGTTGTCATTTCCGCGCCACCCAAGCTGAAGAAGCTCGTCGATTACTGAAAACGATCAACTGACAAAAATACTAAAGAATATTGTAGAGAGATGCGAGAAAGATTTATTCACATTGATCATGCCTGCTCAACTTTTCATTGTTTTTGTAGGGTATAGGCATATTTTTCTATTACATGTTGAATATATATTTTTTTGCTTGCAAACACTCATAATTCAAATAAAAACATTCATTAGAGCAATTGCAGTTGTTTTTTGAGAATTTCTACGTATTTGCTGCAAATAAACTGTGGCAAGAGAAAAATGTATCCACGAAAATGTTTGTAAATTAGGCGAGCAGTGTTTTTTTTTTCTTTGACCGAATGCTAAATTTTGTGAAGGGCTTTCCTTTGGTGGTAATTTTTAAATAAATAATCAATATTAATAAGGGCGTACCCAGCTTAAAAAGGGGCGTGGGTGAATTAATCCCCTCTTTTATTTTTGTATTTTAAAGTGTTAAACATATTTTTATATATCAAATTTTAAATACCTCGAAAACTTTTACATATTCTATATATTCGAAAATTTCTTGTTTTTTTCCCATTCGCGTTTATATTATATAATATAATCATATAGTTTACAAATGAATTAATTTAAATGAAGAAACTTAGGCATTTTTAAATCTCTTAATTTCAAATAAACATCAAACAAATCACAATTAAAATTTATGATTTTTTTGTACTTTACAGCAACTAAGTTCATGATTTCACTACTTTTACTAATTTCTTGAAAGACCTTATAGTAAAATATAAATCTTTTTCAAATTCTTAAATATTAAAAAATACATAGCTTACAAGTGAATTAGTTGAAATGAAGAAACTAAAGAATCTTAAATTCTTTTTTAATTTAAAGTCAACATCAAACAAAGATAAATCACAATTTTGGTTTGAAAATTAATTTCACAGCAACTAAATTTACCAGTTTTGTTTGAAAAGTCAACTTTCAAATTCCATGCAAATTGATCTAGTACTCAAAAAAAGAAAAGTTCCACTCTAATTCAAATTCAAAACTGCGCCTATCGATAACACGCAGAGCGATGAACCGAACTGGTTCACATCGTCTATCAGCTTTGACATTAACCGGCCAGCGAAGTTTGTTTATGTAATTGTGAAACAGCTGAGCTGAGCGTGAGAAGTGGAAACATGTTTAGTTTAACTTTGCGTCACTCCGTCAAAGCTAGCGCACAAAAGGTGAATCAACTGCTGAGCACCAGCGGCACATACGTCTGTAGAAATAGCCGAGCAACGATGTCACAGGAGCCACAATATCCGCCGATAGAGACGGCGATGAGAAAAGCGCTAACAACTCAGCTAAAACCCATTTTCCTCGATGTCAGCAACGAGTCGCCGATGCACAATACACCCAAACAGGCCGAGTCCCATTTTCGGGTGCTTGTCGTCTCCGAAAAGTTCAACGATCTGACGCTGATCAAGGTGAGTCAACAATAGTTGACAACTGTGTTTAATTTACAAAAATGCAAATGTTTCATTTGCAGCGCCATCGACTGGTCAATGACACCATAAAGACTGCACTGCAGGAAGCGGGATTCGAGTTTATGCACGCCCTCTCCATTGAGGCGAAGACGCCTAAGCAATGGCAACCGGAGCAGGAGCCGGAGAAGAGTCCACCCTGTTTGGGTGGCTTTGGCAAGTGATGAAATGCTGCTGCTGAAGATGGATAAGTTAACTTTATGTACAAAAATCGAAAGGCAAAACTAAAATTATATACAAAGATTAATAGACAAAAAGTTTAAAAATTTCACTGTGCTTGTGGCATGGGTAGCAACTCCACCTGCCGCCTGGCAGAGAGGATGACATCGTTGATGCCGACGCCATCGTAGGCAGCGCCACACAGCGACAATGGCAGCTTGTAGTTGCGTATGTAATCCCGGATCTGCTGCACCCGCCGCTTGTGGCCCACGGTATATTGGGGAATGCATTTGTGGAGCAGGTGGACGCGACTAAATGTCGGCTCCTCCTTAATGTTCAAGATCTTGCGCACATGCTGCTGGGCCGTGTCGCGCAACTCCTTTTGGCTGGGCTGGTGGCCGAACCACTGTTCGAACCACCTGCCGCCCATCATTACGGTGAGGATCGTGTTGCCTGCCATGTCGAAGCAGCAGCTGTCAAAGATCACCCCCAGCACCGGCAACTTTTCCACTGGCGGCACCAGCAAACCAAAGCCATTTTGCTTGAGCAGCTGATCGCTGTTGTATTGCAGATTGACCACAACGACATCCACATAAGGGATCTCGAGCAATTGGGCACACAGCGATGGATGCTGCTGCCGCACCAGCGGTGCCAATTGATACGCCGGCAACGAACTGACCACATGCGACACGGGCAGCTCCGCATTCCGTAGACCGAGCCGAGCGCCGTCGCTGCTGAAGCTCAGATTGTGACAGCGACTGCTCAGCTGGACGTTCACATCGTGCTCGCCGAGATATTTGCGTAGGGCGCGTGGCAGTTGCTCCAGGCCATCGGTCAGGCTGTACATGGCCCACTTCTCCTGCACCGCCTGCTTGTACAGATTGCTCGGTTCACCAATTGGCCTATCCACATCCTTCTCCTCGTTCTTGTTGAGGCGCGAGTAGAGCACGCCCTTGATGACGCCCCCATACTTTTGCTCCTTCTCGAAGAGACTGTCCATGAGAAAGCGCACGCTAATCTCGCGCGCATCTCCGGCACAAATCCCACAGATCATTGGACTAATCGCATAGTCGGCGATCTCCTTGCCAAATCGCCGCTCGGCAAAGCTATAGATAGATTCATCCTCGTTTTTGGCCACAGTGCCGCTCGTGGTCAAGTCATGAAGCAGAGCTCGATACAGCGGCTTGGTAAACGGTGGCACCGTGGTAATCAGGCCCTTTGGACTGTTGGGTAGCATACAGACCTGACCCTTGGCATAGAGCATGCGATTTCTGGCCGCCACATGGGAGCTGCGTATCGGTTTAACCGGTAGCTTCAGTTGCTCCACCAACTCCAATGTGTTGGCACCAGCCTCACCCTTGGGCCGGATTGTGCGTGGTCCAGTCTCGAATATAAAGCCGCGCTCCTTGTGCCATTCCGTTCGTATCCAGCCGCCTACCCGAGGCGATGCCTCGTAAATGGTCAAAGGTTTGCCAAAGCGGCGCAGCAAATAATAACCGGCGGATAAGCCACTGATGCCGCCGCCGAGTACGGCTGTCGTTGTCATTGTGTAATTGGAGTTGGGTTAGGTGCTTCCTTTTTGCCGTACGTTTCCCTAATTTCGGATAATTTCGCCACCTTCTTGAATACCAAATCTAGGCAACCTAGTTTTCGGTAGTTATGGCTTAAATATTTTGATTATCGGCTCGTATCTACGACTTATCGATGTTTCGATTATTAGCTCAGTACTGCTAACTATCGAACAATAAAACTATCGAAAATAAAAAAAAGGTTGCTGCCCAATGTAAACATATTAGGCGCGCCTAAACGAAGTTACTCAGAGGAATACAAAACTTATTTGTTTCGTTTAAAGACAATAGGAACTAAATTGTTGCGAAGGCCACCTGACCAACGGATTAGAGAAATAATGCAATAATCTTTATTAAAGAAAATTAAATGCAGATTTCGAATAACGTGGATGAAAATAAATCCAAGGTTCGTTTGAACATCTTTCAGGCTTTATTTTTAAATCGCTGGCGGACGGGAAGCACTAGTCACAGTGTTTGAGCTGTATTTTTTGCTAGTTAGTCCCACGGATCCCTGGAAAGTGCAGATTTTTTCTTGGCTTAGAAAAAATATAAACTAGATAATAATATATTATAATGTAATATACAATGTATAAAATGTATTATATAAACAAATTAATAAATATGGATAATTGTTGATATCATTTTTAATGTATTTGGAGTACATTTTTATATTGATAAAAAAAGCTAAAATTTAATCCACATTTATGAATCATTTATATTTCTAACTATTTGCCACTTAGTGAACCACTATTTATTTTTGTGATTTTAAATCCCGATACAAAACCATGTGGGTCGATGAACCCCTGTTCTGATTCCCTTGGAGCTTCATCGAAAAATATATTGTGTATATTATTGATATAACAGTAGTACATTTTATTTTGCATTTTAACTTAATTAACTTCTCAAAAAAAAAACTTTGTATGAATTGGTAAAATATTAAAAAATTTAAAAGAAATTGGAAATCTTGCCTTAATCGCCGATATATAAATATATGTAGAAAATAGAATCTAGAAGTTTTGAAGGGTTCGCCCAGAAGTATGCAACAGTTGCATTTGAAAAGGTGCCACAAGTATGCAACATTTGTTTGAAAGAGGCGACAAAATGTTTGCATTTCCGTGCCTGGATGTATGAGCAATATTACGTATACGCCACGTGAGCGGATCGCCAATAAAGCGAATCACCAACACACACACGCACACACACATACATTGGCATTCTCGGTGCATTTTGGCGGCAGTTTTAATGAATCAGAAGTTCCGCCTGCCGTTGCCAGGCCCCTAGCACTCCGAAAAAGCTCAGAGGCGAGCTTTGGCTGCACAGAGCCACGAGTCGTGTTTTTGAGTTGGCAGCGCGCAGAATTGTATACGCTGCTGACGAGAAAGGTTGGTTTCTTTTGGCCTGTGCGCGTCGTTTGTCTGTGTGTCAAAAGTAATGAAAAAAAGTTCCTCAATAAATATATATGTATGTGTGTACACACACACACACACACCCTCATGCTGTTTTCCCATATACTGTGAAAGTGAAAAATTTTCAATCTGCGTATGCCAACTAAAGCAAATATTTCCTACGCAAACATTCAATTGGAAAAGTTAAACGCATTTTTTCGAAAACAAAAAGTATCTAAATATTTCTATACTCGTTCGTGAAAACCGTGTGCTAGCGTGCGAGAAAAAAATATAGAAAAATGATTAGTTGTGTGACATTTATATATATATATATATATATATATATATATATACATACATATTTTTGAACAGGAAATTCAATTAAAATAGCTCGCTCGACAAATTCGTGTGAGTGTCGTGGAATTTAATACGTGGAATTATACAAAATACAAATTATGAAATTAATTCAACTGTATAACCAAAAAAAAAAAGAACCAACAACCAACAACTATCAACGGCTAAATTAATATGCGGATTTTTCCTGTTTATTCTGGCGATGTTGCTGCTGCTGTTATTTTTCATTTAAGAGGCACACAAGCACGCATATACGCATGGCTACAAAGATACATTCCTTCACACACACACACACACACACACACACACACACACACACAAATACACGTATATATTTGTATATGTATACGTATTGTGCCAGTTTCATGTTGAAACGCTCAAAAACGAGCACACACACACAAACGTTTTGAACGACGACGACGAGGACGAAGGGCGCGGCGAAAGGACACGATGATAAAGTCGATGGGCAGCCGGAGATATAGTACAGTTATAGTTATAGCTGTTGTTGTCGCCGAATGAGCTGCTGGCCCCGTTCTAGCCAGGCTTCGTCGTCGTTGTCATCGTCAATGTTATTTTTGTTGTTTCCCACTCGTCGTCCTCTTTCGTTCGTTCGTCGCGCCTTTTGTTGGTATATGTGTGTCAGTCAGTCAGTGCCCGAGTCTATGCGTGCATATGTATATGTATGTATGTGCGTGTGTGTGTGTATATTGCAGTAGATACCTACAAAGAAATTAAGCCCAATTCGAAACCGAGTTCAATGCGCGCCTGGCCAGGCATTCGCTCTGTTTACATTTCGGCTCACAATGGCAACACTGGCCGCGCTCACTCACACACACACACACACACACACACATGCACGCACACGCACGCAGAGAAACGGTATTTAGCGCAAATTGGCATGTTTAAAACTATATTGCCTGCGCAATTATTTTAAATATATGCACTTAAAGAAAAAAAACAAGTATCCCTATGCGGCTTGTTAGTGTATGTGTAAGTGTGGGTATGTGTGTATGTGTGTGTGTGTGTGTGTGAGTGTGAGTGTGAGTGTGTGTATGTGCACAACTAAAAAGTAGGGCAGTGTGTTTCCGTTTCAACGACAGGCTGCAGCAGCGTACTCTTGGTCGCGTTCATTGCCTCGCACACGCTTCACGCGCACAGTTCGTGGCATGCCTGCTTCTGCTTCGTTCGTTCGTTCGTTGCCCCGTTGCCAACACTGGCGTCGCATTGCATGCAGCATTCATCCGTACTGTGAAAATTGTGCAACATTGGTTTTTGTATGTGTGACTGGATTTTTTTTTACGATATTTAAAGAGTTCCTTAATGACAATTGTTAATAAAGGGCAACAATAGCAAATCACAATTTAACGACACTGCTCCTTGTATGCCCAATCGAAATTATTTTGTGCGTTCAACTTGAAGGAAAAAGCTTCACACGCATTCGGAATGCAGGCAAAGCGCATGCCCCAAAACGCTTAAGAGAATGCGTGTGTGTGTGAGAGGGAGAGAGAGAGAGAGAGAGAGAGAGAGAGAAAGAGAGAGATTGAGAAGAGAGACCCATGCTTTGCTAGTCCTAATAAAAAGCGACGCTCAGCTGCTGTTTTTCCTTTCAAATCTGCTTCGCGTCTTTATTTATTTATTTACCAAGTGCTTTGTCGTTTTACCTGCAGTCGCCTAATTACTATCATTTGTCGTGGCAAATAGAAAAGCGAGTGAAAATGCTAAAGCAAAGGCACCATGAATAATTTCTCTGTGTTGCAGTTAATTAAGTTTAAAAAACCCTGCTCACAATTAAAAAAGCCAATAATAATTTGTATGTGTGCACCAAAAAAATTCAAATCAGGCAAGAGCTGTGTGAAATAAAAGAAAAAAATAAATAATAATAAACAAGTTTTAAGTTTTCTTAATCATTTTTATTCATAGCAAATCAATTGAACAAAATGGTAGCAAGCAAACGCACAATGAAATTAATAACGGTATTCTAAAATAACAACAACAACAACTTCCGAAAACCCAATTTATATGAATCGAAACCAATAAAATGATATAACAAGCCGCATATAATGAAATAAACACGTTACCAAATCAAACAATTCTCATTTCTACGGCTAAAATAATATTTATAATAATAACCAAAAACGGCTAAAAGCAAAACAACAACCACTGTATAAATAATAACAAATACAACAAATCGTCTACACATTGATGTGCGATTTGAGCGTGTGAATGTTGGCAGCCCTGGAGCCCTGCCTCGGTGGTTTAGCCTGTACTAGGTGAGTAACAGCACCTCCTCTTCCCCACTAAATATAAATACACAAAACGAAAAACACAAAAAAAAAACACAAAAACAATTTCCCATATATCTGACGCACACACAATATCCAAAGAAGCGAATATGAAAACGGAGACAAGTAAATCGATTGCGGCTGCTTATTTGGCTCTAATTGAAAGTGAGAAACCCAAATCCAACCAGATATCAAAAACGAAAACGAAGCCGAAACCGAAACAGCTAACATGGCCAGCTGGTGTCCAAATTGTCAGGAACTGCCACCGTTCTATCCGCCAATCTCGCCAAAGGTAAAAACCGTCATTACTTACGTGTGTTGTGTGCAACAACAACAAGCTAGATGTCGTGAAAGCTTAATTCTGCTCGTTTTGGCTATCGATGTGCAATCAATGCAATCAATCAATCCAATCAATCAATCATATTGGGGTCATCATCATTAAGGCAAATCGGAGGTGACTTATTCGAGGATAATTGGATATCAATCATTTACTAGAACTGGCTCTGATATCTGATAACAGTTTCAGTATTTGAACAAGCTTAATAATACAGTAGTACGGTTCAAATACAAATTGGATGTGTACTTAGAAAATAATATCTGCCTTAGAATTTAAATAGTTAAATAGTCCCAACATTATCAAATAAACCCACGCAGACTAGTGCTCGTATTGGCTAAAGATGTGCAATCAACGCAATCAATCAATCAACCATATTGGGTTCATCATCGTTAAGGCAAATCGCTGGTGGCTTATTCAGGATAATTAGATATCAATCATTACAAGAAATGCCTCTGATCCCTGATAACTGTTGCACCGTACGAACATGCGTATTGTTTCGTATTACGGTACAAATATAAAATTGATGTACACTCAGAAAAAATTATTTACATACGAACAAATATCAAGAAAAACACTGAAAATCAAAAATATTTAGTAGTAATTTCCAAGTTGAACTTGAAAGTCTTCCTAATATTCAAATAATACTAAAAGGCAGAAATAATTAGAAATAATTTCGAAGTTGGCGAAATACATTTTTTGACTTTGAAAACGTTTGCCATTAATTAAAATTATGATAGTTCTACCAATATTAAAATAATACGAAAAGCCACAAATAAAAATAATATTGACATGAATATAATATTAACAAATGGAAATTGGTTTGGTCAATTATAACAAATTATCTAAAAGAAAGAAAAAAATTAAAACATTTTCTCAATTTTTGAAAAAAGTTTCATTCAATTAAAGAAATAATTAACGATCCTCCAAGCTCAGTGGCATATATTTTTCTAAGTGTATTTACGCATGTATGCGCATATTTCGCTCGCGTGACCTTTTGCGAACGTGGCACAGAAACTCAAAGTGTAATTGTAACCGAAACAGAAACGGACACACAGCACCAAACAACAAGCAGCTTGCAGCTAGCAGCTAGCAGCGAGCGGCGAGTAGCAAGCGGCAAACGCCCAAATGGGGCAGCGTAAGCCCTTTGGCCTTGGTAATGTCGCGTCGGCAGCGGTCAGCAATCAGTGGCTACAATCAGCAGGCCAAGTGCGACCCATGAATTGCTCAAAAAGTCGAAGGGTATTTGTCAACTCATTGCTAGTCGCTTGTGGCATTTGCAACAGTCGTCTGTCGGCTCTGTTGGCTCTGACTGTTCTCTATCTTTTTGTTCTTTTACAATTCTTTTGCTTGCCACCATTTGACGGACATGCGTCAAGTTGCCTATCTATGTATATATGTATGTGTGCATATATCGGGTGGTTACAGCCACGCCCACCCACCAAGCCTACGCCAACGCCTTAAAATCAATAGTTCACAATGTAAATTATTACCACTTGGTCGCCGTGTGACTTCATCCACTTGATTGCCACCCGGGTTGCGCGTTTCTGCCTGACAACCTGAGAAATCGCCTTAGTCTTTGGCCATAATTTATATCGCTCTGTTATCTAAATGCCATGGGTCTGGCTTATTAGTCGCAGCAGGGCGTCGCTGTAGAAAACGCGTATCTAAATTCCAGTTAAGTCACTTTGAAGACAAATGAAATGTATTGTAGAGCAAAGTAACAGACAAAATGCTGACTAGAGCAGAAAATAAGACAGTTTAAATAATTTCTTATTATTTAAAATAAATGTATAAATATGTACAAATTGCTGATGTTCTCAAAATTCAGATAGAAATTAATTGTGTTTTAAGTGAGTCATTTGTAATCTTGACGGCTGTAGTTTTTGTTCTTCGCTCCAAAATACACATCGGAAAAAGACGATGATAATGATATTTGTATGTTTATTTATAATACCGACAGTTGAATTGCAAAATCACTTTTCATCATGTCATTATCGTTAACGGCTAGTTTTAAACAGATTTAGTATGTCAACAATCTAGTCCATTGCTCGATTTTGATTGATTTGAAGATAAAATTGACGGCATTTAAAATGTTGACAGTACAAATAAAGAAAATATATATGTTTGTATCGAATATACTTATATAAGTGATTTACTCAATCATTTCATTCAATCATTTCATTACTTCTAGCTGGAATATATATTTAGTTTATTTAGTTATTTAATGTCGACTAGTAAGTTCAAATAAAACCATTTAAAATTAAAAATAAAAAAAAATTAGAAAAAAGCTGTATTTTTATAGCCATGTTTTAATTTTAAACGAATTTCCCATTAATAATTCTTGAATTTCATGTCAATGCTTTTTATTTTATACGACTTTTATTTAAAGACTGAAGTGTTTTTCTGCGGTTATAATGTTCGAATTTACTTATAAATTATATATTTTTTAATTTTTTGTTTTATTTTACTCATTTAATATATTTTTTTTAATATAAGTTGTATATCAGCCAAAACGGTAATATATATAAAGTAAAAAAAAAAATTAATAATATAATTCAAATAAAGAACAATTAAAAAATTATTTAACAATTGAAGCAATACTTAATTTTTTCAAATAATTTGAATTAACATTGATAGTTTTTTATACAACCTTCATTTAAAAACATTTTATTAGGTGCTGGAGGTTTGTCGATGGTCAATTTTAGTTGGAATTTACTTAATATTACTTAATATCAGTCGAAAAGAAAAAATACAGAATATCAAAATTCTTGCTACTTTTATAATAAATAAAGAAAAAAAAAGAGTAATTAAAGCAATGCTTAATAACCTATTCTAAATCCCTTTAAAATTCTACAATTTGAACACCAAACAAACACCATTAATAATATATATTATTATTTATGCAAATAGGTCATCGTGATGTAGTTGTGGACATCATTCCATGGCATCTAACAATTTCAAGGTTAACGACAGTTTAAAAATACGCTTCTAAGTACACGAATTGAAAATACATTTTTTTAATTGGCCAATTGCAATGAAGCGATAAACTTAACCAGCTACTAAGAGTGACATATAAAAAGAAACTATAAATAAAATGCACGCTGCTGCCGTCGCTGATGATTATGAGCAATTATGGCAGCTTAAAATGCATAGTTAAGACGGGCACATGAACTAACTGGGCCAACATGTTTATGGCAACGATGGGTGGGTGGGTGCTTGGCTATTCAGGCCGTTGTTGTTGGTCTATACCCGCAGGAAATAGTAAACAAAGCGCGTAAATTATGAAACGACAGCTAACTGGCAACATGGCGTGACAGGGCTGAGTTTAGCCGAGTTGGGCTGAGTTAACCTGGCTGGTGTGCTCTGTTTGCCGTTAACCGTTAGCCGTTAGCCGTTAGCCGTTAGCAGCTTGTTGGGCGACAGGTCACAGAAAAGCAATGCAAAATTTGTGTGTGTGTTGGTGTGTGTGTGTGTGTGTGTGCTTAGAGTTGAACTGCTACTGAGCGGGCACAAACACAAAGAGAACTCATATTTTATTTATTTATATTTGCCCTGCTGCTGTTCTTGTTGTAATAATAATTCATTGTTGGCAACACACGCATACACAAAGGCAGACACACACACATACGCAGAGGTAAACAGCTCTATTGTACATACAAACCGTCTTATACACTTCCCGAAGGCCTTTACACTTTGCCGCGAAGTTCAAAAGACTACTTTGGATTAAAAAATTATTTTAATAACATTGATTATTAAATTAAATTGATTCAAAATAAGACTTAAGCATATTAAAAAATTTGAAAACAATAAACTAGGATTAAAAAATACTGTTCAAAGCTGTTGCAATGAATCAGTTATTATAATAACAATAACATATAATTCTTATCAGATTTCAATTAATAAAGAGCCTAACTTTGGTTGACAACCAACGTAGACCAAAAACCATATGAACTTGGTTACCTAAA
This sequence comes from Drosophila basisetae, assembly GCA_035041595.1. Taxonomy (NCBI): domain Eukaryota; kingdom Metazoa; phylum Arthropoda; class Insecta; order Diptera; family Drosophilidae; genus Drosophila; species Drosophila basisetae. Next base: position 4,139,990 of record JAWNLB010000090.1, read on the forward strand.
ATTATGAAAGAGCTCGGAAAATGGAGTACAATGTTCAAAATTGTTCTTTATTATGTTTAGCATTCCAATCATTTTTAAGCATATAAGAATATATATACAACTGTACAAATACAAATATAAAATGTAATTTATTTTTTATTACACTGGTGTTTTATGAAAATTGGCGATTAATAGTTATAAATCATATGAAATATTTTATTTGTTTTGTTTTTTAAGTAAAGAGGCGCTCTACCAAAATTTACATTCAATATTTATTATTATTTATTAAAAATTGGCATTGAAATTTAACCATTATACAAATTTAAGCGCTTATAACTTATTTTAAAGTGTAAAGCTGACGAGTGTGATTAAATATAGGAAAGAGTATGACAGGTGCTGGTTTTCTTTAACTTTTCGTGGCATTTAATTAAATTCAAGTTTGTCGCCTGCGCTGACAATTTTCGCGGTCAGCCAGCGAGAGAGAAAGAGAGAGAGACGGAGAGTGAGCCAGCGTCAGGAGATAGCCCCAGTTGGCCAGCTGAGAAGTCATCGACGGCGGCGTTGGACACCTCCTCATCGCTATCGTCGCATATACGCAAAAGAGCCCGTTCATTTTCAGTTGGTGCGCGGCTTTTGTGCTGTTCGCTCGATGCCTCCTTTTTTGTTTGGCTGACTTTGGTCGTGCGTGTTGCGTTGTGGCGTGTGTGCGTGTGTGTGTGTGTGCGACAAATGCAAATTTTTAATATACATATACAGATACATAAATACATATAAATATATATATTGCAAGTGGTGTACGCAGTGATTCATTGAGTGCGTTGGCCCCAGTGGCTCATTATTGCAAAGCGTGCAAAATTCGATCAAATAAAAATTAAACACAGTGAAATTAGTGCAAACATCTCGCATTGGGTTGAGAAATGGTCAATGTTCATTGATCATTGATACTTATAAAGATAAAGATATATATATTTATATATAAATATCTGAATGTACACGTACTCGTCTAGTAGTATTGAAAATGTCGCATGGCTAATGCTGACATTTTAAGCAAATTGTCGCCGTGTTCTATGCTCTAGCAGGTTGTGCGTGTGTGTGTGCGTGTGTGTTGTCGCGTACATTGCGAGATCACTTTAAAAATAAAAGAACGATTTGTTTGTTGCTATTTTTAAAGGCGTGCCAAGTTTTTGTGCCGTTCTGTTCCGTTCCGTTTCGTCTCATCTCGCCTCGTTGTAGTTCGACGTGTCGGGTCGTGTCGGATCTTTTGGCTCTTTGGTGGCGTCATTGGCTACTTGGCCATGTCCAAAGATTGCCAGGGGTCTGCTATATGCACTTGAAAACCCAGTGAAAATCAGTCACAGACCCACTCTCAGTCAAAACATAAAGTCGTAATTTCCCAACAATTGTATATAAAGTGTGTATATAGATAATATATAGATATATATATACATAGCAATGTAAGCAAACTGAAACTGAAATGGCAAACGGATTGATCGGCACAAATATCAGTGTACTGACAAATGTAAGCAATGATATCAATAATGTACACAAATTGTCTGCTGCTTATACTTGACATTTCATTAGTTGGCGTACTACCATGTAAATTTCAAAGCATTCACAATTAAGTTTATACTTATTTATGGCCTACACTCTCTGTCGTTAAAAACTAATATTTTTGTTTACATTTGTGCTTCGCGATGCAAACTTGAGCCAAAAACTTGTGCTCATTTTAAATGTCAAACGTGACGTATGTGTAACATATATATGTTCATCTATTCAAATAAACACACACATAAATACATACATACTTGAATACATACATATATACATGCAATTACTCGTGTAGCTAAATACATATTTATAAATGGCTGCTGTCTAGTGCTCAAAAATGTTGTCACTACCTAGTTATGAATGTTATTATTGCTAAGAGTTAATGAAATAAATTTGCAATGCTTATAAATATTTAATATACATTTTGCAGGGGATGTCGGGGTGTGATCAAAGCACTGTCGAATCATTGGCCGATGATCCAACAGATTCACCATTCGATGCCGATGATTGTCTCAAAGTTCGCAAATATTGGTGTTTCCTGCTATCCAGCATATTCACATTCCTTGCTGGCCTGCTCATTGTGCTGCTATGGCGTGCATTTGCATTCATCTGCTGCCGCAAGGAGCCGGATCTGGGACCCAACGATCCCAAACAGAAGGAGCAGAAGGCGTCGCGCAACAAACAGGAGTTCGAGGGAACATTTATGACAGAAGCAAAAGACTGGGCTGGAGAGCTTATCTCGGGTCAAACAACAACTGGTCGAATTTTGGTATGTTACTTCCCCAGTTCTTTAAAATTCGATTCAAAATTCAACTCTGATCCAAGTAGATAATTTTGCAATTTACAAAAAAGCACATTGCTTGTGTGGCATGTGGATACACTTAGATAAATCGTTTCTAGAAGTATTATTTAAATTTACGAAACGATTTTTATAAATAAAATAAGCTTAGCCTCCAAAGACGCAAAATTATCGTGTTTATTTCTACTTTTGAAAACTGTTTTAAGATAAATGTATACTAAATGTAGAAATGCATTTTAAAAATCGCAGAGAGAGAGCATAATTAAATTTGTTTGAGTGTAGTTTTCCTCTTCAAGTGCATTTTAGTTGCTTGCTCGGTTGGCGACGTGCGTGTAAAATGAAACATTTACATTTTATTGTGGCACATTTCGCTGCTGTTACTGTTGGTTGCATGTCAACATCGGAAGGAGCAAAGTAAATCAACCATTTCCATGTACCACAATTGCTCACAGTCAAATTTATTTAGTGGCCTGCGAATGCCACCCGCTTTGGTGCTTTGAATAATTCTGGGGATCTAAATGTTACCCAACTGCTTACTTGGAAATAAACATGTGTGCTGATAACTAATTCTGTGCGCGAGTAAATATAAATATTTCAATATTATGCATATGTCACTTTATACAACCATCCATTAAATGTGAATGCTTAAGTCCAACGCTACAATGGGGATTTAATATGTGGCATTGCCTGACAACCGCTTGAAGTCGCCGACTCAGACTATATATATTTGGTACCTTCAATTTAGTAATTATTCATTTTGATCGTGAGTCACGAATTAATATTTGTATATTAACAAAGGAAGAGAGCAACACACATTTGTGTCTTAAGATGCCAAAGGGTATACTTAAAATATTTAAATGGTTTACTTTGTCAGGCATTGTTGAAATATTTTAATGGATTAATTCTTCAGGTGTAATTAAATGCTAAAATATTTAAATGGTTTATATTTTAGATAAAGTTGACATATTTATAAAATCTAAAAATATTGACACACAATTAAATACCACATAAGTAAAAGAATACAAAGAAAACATCTGAATGTTCTAGTCAGGTGACTACTCGGTAAATTCTGCGTTGAATTCTGAATATGTTTACTTTGTTATTTCCTCTTTTTCTGTGCGCACTTAGATCTTAGTCCCATATTTTTAATTTAAGAGTTGTTTCTATAATGAGATTCAGGTGTGTATCTCTGCGATCCAGGGGGAGTATTTCACCTACCTCTTAGCGCAGGATTGATATTTTTCCAACTAAGCGTCGTAAAACGCAAACAATTTTTGTTTCAAATATGTTTGTTTCAAATATGAAGCGATCAGGTATGACTACAGGGCTGGTAAAGTGCATTTATTTAAATCGATTTAAGATTAGTTTAATAATCCAGAGGAAATTCTGGATGACGATGCTGGTCTTTGTAACATATTCATACTTTCTTTTTCAATTTAGCCTCACAATTTGGTGCTCATATAGTTGTGCTAACAATAAAGATTTCAGATTGAGAAGGGTTATCAAAACTGCTCTACAATTTTTTTTACAACTTTCTCGGATATCCTCTATTCAAAAAGGGCCCAGGGCTGTAGAGCAAGAAAATTATTACTTTCTTAAAAAGCGTTTTTTCTTTTTTTTTGTTGCAAACATTTTTTCGTATTAAAATAGCTTGTTTTACTTCAATGTCAGAACTTCTATGAATTAAGTGCTATCCGAAGAATTTCTTTAATAATCACAGACGTTTCTCAGTTGACTATTAAATCGTAAATAGGAGCAATAAAATCAGCAACTGGGGAGTGCTTCGATAGACTTTATTTTTCTTTTTTATTTCTATAGCATACTTTTTTTGTAAGCGTACTGGGTAGTTTGCAATAAAAAATCTATTAAACTTTTATTGTGGTTATAGTAAGAATTGTTAGCCATTTGGTTTGTCGCCTGAGCGGGTTCGATTAAATGAGGGTATCTGCACAGATTACATTTAAAGATTGAAACATGCACAGATATCTGAAATTCCAATTATGTGGCTTGTTGATATTTCGGTTGGTGTTTATCTGGTATCGCAGATTGAAAGACACCGAATAGCGCAATCGAATGCCAGTTAAAGCCAACGCATTCGACATACTTACATAGTTCTTATTATCAAATGACAGTTGAATGTTGAGACGACAACAAGGGCCAAATGGAAATAAAAAAGCCAACTCACAGCGTTCTATGTTTATGTATATGATAAATACCTCTGCTTGACGCTGCATGGCATTTTCCCATTACTACAAACAACGGCAAGAACAGCTAGTACAAATATTACTAATGCTCGCACTCCCAGACCGACGCACACATCCACATCCACACCCACACCCACACACATCCACACCCACTGCCAAAACAAGCTGGCTTGTGTGCCACCCATTTATTGATAAATGTTACATGTTCTTTGGTATATGCAAAATGGCAACAACAACTTTCAGCTAATAACGGGAAACAAGGCGAAATGAAGCAAAAAAATGAAGATACATGTAAGGGTGCTCTAGTCAGCAGAGCCCAACTAGTAGATAGCTAACAAGGCCTAAAATACAGTCTTACTTGGTGTATATACACTCTTCGCTACATGAATAGGACACCCTTTAAATATGTTTTATACTAGGTATGCCAGAGACTTCATCCTATTTCCAGTTATGGTGTATATAGTATATTCAATTGTTTAAATTTAAATTCAAGTATGTTTTGCGACACTTCATTAATTTTTAAGAAAAAATATACAATTTAGTAAAGTTTGACTATTCCTTCCATAATTAAGTTGGACAATTTTGGATTTATCAAATAAACTTTTATGGTGTATTAATGTATATTAGAACACATATTTATTGATTTAAAACTCTGTAATCAATGCACTTCATGCAATGGTATTGTATTGTCTGATTATTATAATTTGTTTAGGGCATAAGGATGTCAATGAAATATGTGAAAATATACAATTGAAGAAAGTGATATCATAAGACTATTTTTATTGTTTAAAGACAGGAAAGCTCTCGATTTTTTTATCTTATAATTCCTCCGGTGATATTTCCTTCGGATATCCTTTTCACGGATACTTCCTTCGGTAGGGGTATATATGTACGAAACTTGACTCTAGAGGTACAGGGTATAAATAATAGAATATATGTGCCACAACAATATAACAGTAAATATCGTGGGCGATTGCCAGGCAAATGCCAAAGAAAATCGATAAAAACTTGCACGTTTCACTTTACTGTTACCAGGACCCACAGCGAAGATAGAAGCCAGAAAACGAAAGCATTGAAAAGAGAGAAAGAGAGAGAGAGAGAGAGAGAGAGAGAGAGAGAGAGAGAGAAAGTGGATGAGATAGCTAACGGGGTGGGATAAATGTTTATTGCCAGGCCTACTGCCAAAGCACGCCAGTTGGCTGGCAGACAGTGGCCAAATGCCTTCTGGCATTGCAGCTGTTGGCCGCTTTTTTAGATGCCTTTCTACACGTAGACGTTTTACCAAAGCCATTTGGCATTTACTTGGTATCCTATTGTTGTTGATTTATTATTGTCATGGCTGGTAATAGATGTCGCATGAATGTATTACATCAATGGATTTTTTTCTCGTTTTGACTGTTATACAATCAGCATGCATTAAAAGTTGCTTTTTAATTGTTAGTGTTCCCATAACAATTAGCAGTTGAAGCCAGACATGAAGTGCAGTGCACTCCAGTTGGTCGCGTTGGGGCTTCATGGTGTATCCAGCTGCTAATTGGATTTACACTTTCAAAGCAACGGGAATGCGGATATGGAGCTTATGCCTCAAACTGCACTTATCGCAGCTTACTGCGTGCCGTGCCGCCCATATCCGATTGCACTTCGTGACGCCATAGAGCTCATTTCAAGTGTTGCATTGGATACAGCCAAAGCCTGCAACTAATATATGTAATATATATATGTAGCACAAATAATTTAAAAATCGTTACTCAAACCATTATAAATTGGTGTATCTTAAAAAGGACAAAAAATTGATTACCCATTAATCCGCAGAGTAATCTTAATATAAATCTAAATTTTAGTTTGGAGTTCGAAATATTACAAAAAGCTAAGGAAGTTGTGCTCATTAAAAAAATGAATGTTTAAAAAGAGGACATTAATATTTATTCTTGTACGAATATATATAAATATGTTACAAACTAGTCTAATTTTAGGTGAAAATAGATAATTTATAAGCAAAAGCCAATTCTACGTTATATTTTGTGTGGCATACTTGGAGGCGTCTAAAGATACACAAGACGGTTACAAAATGAAACTTAAAATCGATAGTTTGCTGATGTGTTTGTTGGGCAAACAAATCGAATGAGAACATATGTAATAATCTCGGCTAGTGAATCCAGCGTTCTTTCTCTAACGTTTTGCATTCCGTCGAATGAAAGGAAATTTATTGCCTTTGCTCGAAGAATATTTGAAAGAAATGAATAGAAGAAACACGTGTTTCGCCCACACATCCACTTTGGTTTGTCCGACATTTCAAGTTCGCGGTGGTGCAGCTGGCGTCTTTGCGCTGCGGCTTAAGTGGTTTTTGCGCCACATCAAACACATTTCGGGTTGAGCTCCCAACTAAGTGATTGACCCAGTTTCTTGCTGATGCCAAAAAGAACAAGACGTCGATATTTTTTTTATCATATTCGCAACATGGCTATGTTACGTTTGCCTTGTCGCCGTCTTGGCCTGTCCTGGCCCGGGTGCTGCATTGATTACCTTTTCTTGCTGACGTCAGTCTTCAGTTGACTACCGATGGGTATTATTAAAGCCTTACGTCAACAACGGATGCGATTGAGAGATTCTATTTCATTAACGGACAATGCCAATTAAGTTAAATTAATGAAAAGAAAACGACGACCCATGGCGTATACGTAATCAGTTCATTTTGTCTTCTCATCCAAAACCTTGGCTAGTTTTAAATGAAATTCCATAAATTAAGACTATTTCGGAGATAGATTGAAGAATTTCATAAGTTTTTATGTTATAGTCATGACGTGAAAGTTTCTTAATGTAAGATTGTTTTGGAGTAATTCAAGTAGTCAATTTCGGTAGTCAAGCTGTGAAATCAATTCCGATATTACCTTCAAATAAAACTAATTTACTGAAAATCAATAATATAAGTCAATTAAGAGCTAACAAGATGGCAACAAATATTAGAACAAATAGAACAAAAGATGTAAAATTGAAAGTAGAGAAAATGTTTTGTTAATTTAACTAGAATAGCACAATTTTATTTAATTTTCTTTTTGCGCAACTAACCAACATTTAGAAGAGATTGTAAGTTCGGCTCGTCTTGGCTTACTAACAAAAAAAAAAACCAACAAATCAGAAACAACTTTGGGCTTAAGAAAGTAGTTTGCGTGCGGCATTAGCCAAATTTTGGTTTCCTTTTATGGTTCGTTTTGTTCGATTAACAAAGCAATTACGTCTATGAGGTAGAGTGGCGGCAATAACCATTAAGCCCATTTAGAATATAAGCAGTTTCAATGTTGGCAAAAAGTACGACGGCCTACAGTTGATTCACCTCAACTGGGCTCTTCCGTTTTGGCAATCAGCCCTGACATTTAACTGGCGCCCAAGTAGTATGTACTTTTGCCTCCCGAGTGCATTTTAAACAAAAAGCAGCCACGTCGAAATTACCTTGTAAATTTTTTATGATTGCCACAGATTTATCAACGGGACGCCCTCGACTAATTGCCGCAGTGATGTTGGACCTCGGCCCATGAATCAAATGAGCTGTGACCAGAGCAGAGCAGAGCAGACCCGAGCTCCTGCCGGCTTCAATGCCACTGTGCAATTAAAAATGCATACTCACATAAAAGTATTTTTTCTGTATTTTAACATTGTATCTGTGCCAAAATTGGGCTCTGCCAGGAGCAGAAGCCATGCCTATGCAGCCTTCATTGACATTGAATTCAAACATTTAAAGTTACTTTCAATTAAAACAACAAATAATCATAAATATTGTTTATTTTGTGCGTACCTCTTTTTTTTATTTTAAATATGTTTTTTTGCTGGTTCTAAGTCAATTTAAAGGTCTTGATGTCCTTCCGATTGTGTAAAAACACAATTGAAGTCTACGAATAATCATTACAGGAAGCTTGCAAATATAAACAAAAAATCAGTTAGAAGAAACGTCTTTTTAAATTATCTCAAATAAAGAAATTTAGTGTTACACCCTGAAAAATTAGTTATTCGTCTCGGCTTTAGGAAAAGTAGATGAGCTATAAAAACTACTGGAACTTCCGAAAAAAATAATTAAAATAATAAATATCTATCAGTACCAGTAAGTATTCTAAGTCTGCTTTGTTCGTTTTTGTTCATAGCCGCATAAAAGACATTAGGCTTGTCTGAGACCTGATGCCTCTACCCAACTCGATTGCCATATATCTTTGTGATTCTTCGTTCATAATTTCGGGCTTTATTTAAATAAAAAAATATATTTTAACTGCAACTGTTTGTCGTATCCTACATATTTCGGATTTGTTAACAGCGAACTGGAATTTTTTGCAACAAGTCTGAAATAAATTGTTAGCCTGCCCCAAACGATAGGTGAATCGTGTATCCAGCTCCTCCGACAAGTGTGTTTTGTTGTTGATTGCTAAATCAAATAATTATAATTGTGATCAAATTTTAAGTCTTTAGAAAATATAAATCCTATCGATATATAAAAATCGCAGTCTGTTTATATGCTAAACCTGTAAAAATCTAGACATAGTTTGATAACTTTCATTTATTAAGAGATGAAGATGAATTACCTTGTTAATTATAGATACATATTAATCAATAAATTCTAATGATGGTTTCAAATTATTAATTTATCTTTCAGGTCGTTCTCGTATTTATACTCAGCATTGCATCTCTCATTATATACTTTGTTGATGCATCTAGTGAAGAAGTTGAAAGATGCCAAAAATGGAGTAATAACATTACTCAACAGATCGATCTCGCATTCAATATATTTTTTATGGTTTACTTTTTTATACGAGTAAGTTTCCACACAACACACTATTTATTTTCTCACAAAGCAATTGGCTGAGCCATTATTTGATAATCAGTTGATATTTATGTTTACAAATTTGTTAAATATGATTGTGTTCTTTCATTAACGATTTTTTTGCAGTTCATAGCGGCGTCCGATAAGCTTTGGTTTATGTTAGAAATGTACAGTTTTGTAGATTATTTTACAATACCCCCGTCCTTCGTATCAATATATTTAGATCGAACATGGATCGGTAAGCGCAAAAATGAAAAACCCCAAATTTATACTATAATAATGAAATTCCCAACAAAAAAAAACAAATTTGATGCATACAAATCGGTTCTAAGATCACAGATTCCCATATCTCTTGTGTACACTTAAACACACACACACACACACACACACACTCACACACACACACACACATATATATATATATATATATATGTATGTAGATCACAATTACACGCACGCAAGCGTGAAAGAAATGTTTAGTTTTAATAACACGATTCAATAGTTAAAGGCGTGCCACGATCGATTTGTATGCATGCAATGTGCTTTACTCTATGTGTGGCAACTTTAATTTGTGTCAATATGTATTATATAAACAGGTCTTCGATTTCTTCGAGCGCTACGTCTCATGACTGTTCCAGATATTTTACAATATTTAAACGTACTAAAAACATCGAGCTCAATACGTTTGGCTCAACTAGTATCAATTTTTATATCCGTGTGGTTAACAGCAGCGGGCATTATACATCTGGTATGTAGACACACACTCACACACTTACACAATTACACACGTACACTTTTAAACATTTAAACACTCTCAGCTATGCGTGACGAGCGTCTTCCCGCCGGCTCTGTGACAGATTTGCAGTGTGTGTTTGAGCCAGTTAAAAGATTACGCATACGCCTCGCTGCACACTGTTACAGAGCATGTGGAGGAAGGACGTACGTTTCGCTTTCTTTTTGTCGAGTGTCCAATGGCATAGTGATTTGAAATGTGCAATGTCGAAAAATCGCTGATGCGTATTTGTTTGCAATTGAAAATTGCAATTGCATTTACTTAAAATTTAGCTGGAGAACTCTGGCGATCCGCTGGATTTTAATAATGCTCATCGTTTATCCTATTGGACCTGTGTCTATTTCCTAATTGTGACCATGTCAACGGTAGGATATGGTGACGTTTACTGTGAGACTGTCTTAGGGAGAACATTTCTCGTGTTCTTTCTGCTCGTCGGCTTGGTAAGTTTTAACAACAACAACAACATGCTTAAACATTCAACAAAAAATATATACCACTTACACATATAGCAGCAACAATATGTTCTATTCCAAAAATATTCAATCTTTCTTTTAGTTTCCATAGACAATGTTTCTCTCTCTCTCTCTCTCTCTCTCTGTGTCTTGCCCAAAATTTACATCGAGGCCCATTGAGTTTAGGCCAAGCAACTGTGGTGTTGGCAGTGCTAAAATGTGTGAATGATTAAAGTTTTGGTTGTTGCCTAATGTACTTAGTAGTACAGTTATGCTCAAAAAACAAAAACTAGCTTAGTGACCAAGTATCCAAGTAACCAAGAGCCTCCAGTACCAGTATCAGTTACCCTTTGTACCGAGTTTAGCACTTTACATTACTTAACCTCAACCTCGCGTTGTCCCTCTACTGTAACAACATCAAACAACAACAATCCGACTTCTACCATAAGGATTTATCTACAAAAAAAACTCTATATATTTTATTAAATTAATCTTTTTAAAATGTATTTAAGAAATATGCTACGTTTATGTAAATACATAGAACGACTTAATAACGCTGCACCAAATTTGATTATAAAAAGTTTACTTTGAGACTCCGTTTCCGTTTCCGTTTCATTTATAAGTTTTGTCTAAGTTTCGTTAGCTTCTTCATCACCAAAAGTAAGCTTAACGCGTTTCAACGTGCGGTTTAATTTTTAGTCACTTTCGATCAATTCTTCTTCTTATTACCCCGCACACACAGTGACATCTACATACTTACTCGTACAGCAGCTGGTAGTTGATTCATTTTTAATACAGTCGCATTTTCTGTTCATTTTTAATACTGTCGAAACAAATGCATGCAGTTTTCTATCTATATTTTTAAAACATATTTGAATTTTCAATTTGCCTTTGGTTTGGTAAAACAAAAACTTGTAGACACCGACACTGACACCTGACACTCTGACAAACAGGCATAACAAAAAACCAAAACAAGAAAAAAGCATATTAGGAAGACAGGGTCCATTTAATTTAGTATATGCATATATAATCAATGTTTCCTAACTATATCACATGTAAGGTAATGGTTTTTTTGCATGCTCTTATGCTGGCTGCCGCAAATTTGAATTGAAATCTAAAAATGCTTTTAGGAACATATGTATATTGAGATACACTAACAATTAATTTACTAAGTATTAGCCTCCTTTTGGTGTGACTGTCTTGGCCTCAATTCGTACCCACACTAAGCAGATGCAGAAAGTGTTTTTTTATCGGAACCTATTGCTAAGACACACTTAAATCACTCAAATCTTAATCAATCAATTATTTTTGATAAACAAATTTGTTAATTTTGCTGTATTCGTATGTGTGGAATATTTTAGGCAATGTTTGCCAGCAGTATACCGGAAATAATTGAACTCGTTGGTAGTGGCAATAAATATGGCGGTGAACTGAAAAGAGAACACGGAAAGAGGTAGTCTATAACATTCCATATGCAATAAAAGACATAACAACATCACATTCAATTTGAAAATAAAGAAAACATAATTCGATATAAATAAATATGAATAACTGTAAAAAAAAATACCAAATCAAATAATATAAAGAAATATATATCTATAGCAAATCTATACTTGAATGAAGTTAGGAAACTTTGAATATGTGTAATTTATTCAATCAGCTATTTAAGTTTAGACTATTGTGTTGCTTGAAGTTTATTTTTGAGCAGTGTTCTCTCACATATATGTATATCTAACTTCGAATTAAATATATATATCCAAATATTCAGAATTGGATCAAAGGTCTAGGTGATTATTTATACGATAACTCTGTGTATGTCCTTATTAAGAACGATAAACAATCTTTCGTACAACAACAATTGTAATTAGTCTTATTAGCAACACAACAATTATTGATTAGTGATATATTTATAAAAAAAAAAATTATATATATATATATAAATATACAGTAACGTGAACACTCAGTTATCAAATTACGTACTTAGTCTGTTACCCTTTGTTTTGTTTTTCATTTACCAAATGGATTTGTATTTTGGTAACTCGCATACGAAGTTGACTGTCATGCAAAGTTTTACTAATATCTTTACCCTCATCAAATGTAGTTCTCAGTCAACTCTGGTTAAAAGAGTCATATTTACTAAGTATACTTTTTCAATATGAATATACATAAACAAAAATCATGACAATTATTATCATTGCGTGACGCGCTGATAAATCATACAAGCTATTAAGTATAGTACTTACTCCATTATAATTTCTCTTAACATCGATATTCCTTTCAATTAGAAACAGTGGATACACATTTTTTTTTCTACAGATCAGTATGTCATATACATATATACATATAATTATAAATATGTAATGTATATGCTACATTTATTTTTGTGTTTCATTTAACTAGGGTTTTTTTTTTTAGTGTATTTGTATTTTGCCTTGATTTATTGGTTTTGTTTCACACATTGGATTTCAATTAGTTAGCAATTCGTTCTATAAACACTTTGTAGGCGTGTGTTTACATTAAATTTGCCCCGAATTTGCTGTCCAATTTTTTTGTATTTTTTTTTTTACATTTTTAATTTTTAATTTCGTGTTTACTGTTAAGTTACGGTTTTGTTTTTATTTGCCAATGCTTTTAACGTTTTTTGCATTAACACCAGAAGTACAAAACATGCGTTTATCAATTTGAGATAGTTAAAGACTTGTTTTATTCAACCATCTTAAAGCATTTATGCAATACTATTAGGCGCATTGTTGTTAACACATATAATAAAAAGCATCGGTCACGCATTGCCAAATCAACAATTTTATCTCAAAGTACACGTTAATATCATATATATTTTCTATATTGAAGTGAGCAAATATCAGCTATATATTATGCAATAATTCAAATTTACTACAATTGATCCCTAAATAAAAAGTTTTGTGTCAGTGTCACCGTAACATAAATAGTACATACATTTTTTAAGTCTTTCTTTTTTTAATTATTTTCCCTTAATGGGAAATTTATAAAGACATTTTCCAGATATACAAAGAAATTATTATTATAATTATTATTATTATTATTACATGTGTGTCTGATTAATAGTTAATGATAAATGCCCATAACTCCATTTTCAAATTCTAAGTACATTCAAAGTAGAACGTGAAATTATTTTGGAAGTTGTCTTTAATCTTCGGTAAGCCGAAGTTTTTTTTGCTATCGATTTCAAAGGCAATTAAGCATACTAAACGTACAATTTCAAGGTTTGTTTAAGTTCGACCTCATAGCATTTAACATTTAGCACATCACTAGAACTGAAAAGTATCGCTCTATTTTGTATTTAAATAAACCATTACAGTACCCCAAAACTAAAAAGGACTCATAAACTTGTGCTTAGCTGAGAGATGTCCTGCTCTTCGCACATTCCTTGGCAGCCACAGCACTTTTCGTGTACAGCTGTAAATCTGTAAATTAGTAGATCTTAAAGTAAACCAGTAACTACAGTAAATGTTTTAGATGCGGTAAAAGTGAATATCTTAACGGAAAATTAAAACCAAACTGTATTTGTAAACTAATGTACAATTAGATATGTAATACTATTGTGAGAATGCTTTCAAACTTCTGCAAATGTTGTCAACTGTGTAAATAAGCAAGTATGAGTGTTGGAGTGCTTGATCTGAATGAATGTCTGAATAATGTGTGTGGTGGGGTGAGATCAATTGGATATTTGAATATTGTTTTCTGTTCTGCGTCGTCTGCGTCGTTTCTTTACGAATTTCTTACTCTCGCATTTAGCAAATTTTGAGCATTGTTTAATGCTTAAAACACACACCATCCAAAAAGACCAGCAACAACAAGTTAGCCAAATACTTAAACTGCAATTGTAACTGAAACTGAACTATTTTGGCACTTCTCTCTATTCTAAATGTGTATGTGTGTTGTTGAATTTAGGCTGTGTTCGCTAGTTGGATACCAGAAATCACTGAACTGGCTGCCCAGAGAAGCAAATATGGTGGAACATATAGCAAGGATCCTAGAAAAAGGTACACGAACATATTGCTGGCTGTACCACAAAAAGAAAAATATACAAAAAAAAAAAAAAAATAGTATAAAATAAAAACAAATAAAAACCAAATAACAACAAGAACACCAAAAAGATGAATTACAAGAAACTATAAAGCAACAATCGCTACAATCGAATTAACCTGATTTCTCTTATATTGCATTCTTACTAAAACTTCAGAAAATGAACAAACTTTTTAAGATACCTTTGTTATTATTTCTTACTTGCCTTTTTTCCTTTAATTAATTTGATTTTTATTTTATTTTTATTTTCATTTGTTTATTTGACGCCACTTGAATTTGCATAAAAATGCCCACAAATTTTGCTATCAAACTCTGCTCAGCAACTGCACTCAAAACAGTTGAAAAAGCAACACAATATTACCGATAAATCTTAAACCACAAAACAGTTGCCAGCAGCTTAAATTGACTTTAACTATTGCTTATCAGCAACTCGAATTAAGACTAGATCAAGAAATATTACTAAGATACGAATTCCCAAAAGGCATTGGTTTCTTGGTGGCATGTGTAAAGAGGAGAGCAGAACTTCAACTCTCTTAAGTTAAATAAGTAAAGCAAATGAGGCTAAAACTTAACTGTGTAATTTGTTTTTCAAAACCTTCTGTAAATTATGTTGTCATATTTACCAAATATAAACATGCTAAATACAAATCTTAAATTTTTTTACAACTTGGCTTACTTTTATTTCATTTGTTTTTTGTGTGCGAATCCTTAGGCTTAATGTTAGTTAACAAAGAAATACTCGACCAAAATCGAAAATGATTGCGAATTTGAACTTGTGCGCAGCGGTAATCTAATGTTAAATCATGATGCATATTCGATTTGTGATGTTGAAAGTACACACTTAGTTAAACGTAGCGCTTGGCGGGTATGCAACACATTTTTGCTCCCACATTTTCAAGTGTGCAACACGGCATTTCCTTTCACGCATTATAACAAGAGCTAACTCATTATCAGCTACTGCTACTGCTACCGACTCAAAACAACTATCTACTATACATAAATGTATGTAGTTTTCCTTTTAAAAGTAACATTTATTGATTTTGTTGTAATTATTGTTGCATAACTCAGAGCATGCATCTTTCGACATTGGTAGCATAATTTCGAAATTGATTGCAAACAAGCCAACACTGCAAACAAACACTTATCTGCACACACTAACTCACAAACGCACACACACACACACACACACACACACAGATACACATACATAATTTTCTTAATTCGTTTCGTTCGGGGAACAATTTACAGAAGGGTTTGAATTAGTTGCGTGCAAGTGCAGTGAACACAATGCACAGAAATCGATGAATTTTGGCACAGAAATCGTTGAACTTTATCTTCATGGTCTTTTGCTTAAGAGCCACGATAAAAAATATTCTCATTAAAAATGTTTTGTTACAATTTATTTGACAAAACATTTAAATAAAAGTTGCTAATTTTTTTTTTTTAAAGGTACAATCTAAATTGAATTTTCGTGTACTTTTAAATGTGAAACTCACATTAGGCTTTAATTTTGTTCCATTTTTAGTTTGCAAAGTGTCACTTCGCGAGTTTTTATGCAACTTCAGCAGAGTCAATTTATGACGAATTGGTTTTGTTTATAGTTTTAGTTTCCCCGCTGAAATGCTTCAAACCAAATAGCTTTTTATTAAGTTTGGTTTTTGAACTTACAAAAAAAAAAAATAATAATACTAATGATAATAATAAGATAAAATGCATAACATTGAATTGTTTGTTGGTTTGTTTGTTGGAACACACACCAAGTTGCTATTTAAGTTCTGTATTGATTTTAACTATTAACATACCTTTTTATTCCAATTTCGTACAAGTTTTATAATTCTACTTAAATACATACATAAACAAATGCAGTAGATACGTTTTTGCAATTTTATCCACTACCTACTACATATTATATTGAAATCACTTGTAATTACATACATACTACATACTAAACTAAATACTACATAATTATATGGTATAAACCAAGCCATACGAATAACATATATCACACAACTTAACTATTTAATAATCTCTAATTAATTAAAGTCGTTAATTTGCTTGCACCTACTTAGTATGCCGCAGCCACGCATATACGAGTAAAAATGAAAATATCAAACTGCGCGAATCCGCGTTGCCAAATTTCTCAATGATTTAATTAAGACAAACAACAATATTCTTTGTTATTCAGTAATCAGTTGCAGTATCTGTGTAATCGTTATCAATATCAGCATCATGAATACATTTGAAACTCTTTCCCGATTCCTCCCAAAAAAAAGTATAGACTCTCACGCACACTCAACCAGATACAAAGTTACAACAAATTTTGTTTGTTAATTAAACACACAGACAAAAACCTACCACACAGAGCCACCGTATTTTGTTGTAGTTGTAGTTTTGCAACAGATTCTGTTGTCCATATAGTCAAAATAGTCACTCTAGTCAATAGGTGCTAAAGCCCAGACCCAACATCAAGCTAATGTCAATATCGATTTGTATTGATGTGTGTGTGTGTGTACTTGGCACCAAATTTTCTTACAGATAATTACTTACTCCATACTTAAGACATTCCTGATATGGTGCATACATATATACACGTATTTGCTCGTGTACAATTATCGATTTATAATTTAATACATTTTGTACTATCTACTATATATATATAGTATATATGTATATAGTATATCTATATATATATATATATAAGTTTATTTAATAGGCAACACGTACCCCCAAGAAATCGAACGCCTACTGCAAAATTTGTATAATACACACAAGTGTAACCTGTTAACCTTTTGAAAAAAAAAAAAAAACAATAATTAGCTGCAGACTGTTGAAATGGTTGGTTGATTTGTGAAGAAAGTAAAAAAATATTAATTTATTTGAATTTTAGTTCAATTCAATTCATTTTCGATACGATGTTTCCGTTTTATGTTTCCTATGTTAGTTTTATGATTTCGAACATTTAGAAGCTTCAGTTTCTACAACAATGAGATCTGGCGTTATCAAAAAAAGAGAAAACAAAAATATCAATTCATGCAGCAGCAATAAAAATGAACAACAACCAGAGCAATTCTTACTTTCAGCAGGCAAAACTCATCTCGTCTACGTCGTCGAACTAATTAGCATATTTTTAGGGGCACAAATGTTATTACATACATATGTATGTATATGTATGTCTGCCAGTCGGTATATTCCTCTCTGTCTCTCTGTGTTTTGGCTCCATCGCGTTCTCTGAACTCCGTCATACTAAATTGTATATAATTTTTGTTTTATTTCTATCAACACAAAAAGCAAAATGTATTCGAAAATACTTCACTATCATTATCTTTCATACTGTATACAGGCGATTTTTGCAAGTTGTATACCTGAGATTATAGACTTGATTGGAACAAGAGCCAAATATGGGGGCACATTAAAAAATGAAAAAGGGCGAAGGTGAGACAAACTAAATTTTCTTACAATCAACAGACAAATAAATAATCAAAAACTGATTTTTTAAATATTAAAAAAAAAAAACAACCAGACTACTTACTACCACAAAAAACCAAACATAAATTTAAGTCAATAAATGTTTAAATCACTCAAAGCGTACCTAAAATTTACTAAAGTCTTAGTTTCTGACGATATAAACACCAAATCAAAATGAAATTTCTACAAGTGAGAAAGCAATGAATAAAATATACAAAAATAAAAAAAAAATTGAAAAGAAGAGAAAAAATCGAATACCATTAAATTGTGCAGTATTTACTTTTACTTTGCGCTTCATTCATACGAATCCTTTTCGAGTGAAAATGTATCTGAAATTTGATTTTGATTTCTAAAACATTAACCAACTACAAGCATACAAACATATTTACATATATATTTATATATGTATATATAAGCACCATATATACAAGAGCCCAACACACATACAACATAAAAGCCTCACAAAACACGGCCAACTAAACAGCAAAGCCAAAAGCTAGCAGCTGCCATTTACATAATACTCATACGTCTCGAGTGCCTGCTTAGCCAGAAACGGTGCAACACAACATTTGAACAACCCAATCAATAACCAATCAATCACAAACTCAAACTCAAACCGAATTCAGAACATTCGATCGATAAAACACAAATACACATAAAAAAATCCTAAAATACAAGCCACACAAGGAAATTAAACAAAATTACAAATGCAAAAGCAAGAATCAACAAGAAATTTAACACAGAAAAATGTTTGTTTTGAATTTTAGTTCTCAACAACTCATTTTGGGTTCTGGCTTTGTGTTTTTTTTCTATTTATTTTTTTTTTGCTTACTTTATTCACTTTATTTCGAATTTAATGTGTCGCCTACTCTACGTAGCCCGACACCATTTAGAGTGTCAATTATCGTTGACAAAGTTACCAGTGCGGTGGTGCTTGAGAAATTGAATTTTATTTTTGGAAGAGCTCGCCACATCAATACTGATTTGGTTTACTGATTTCTTATATATTTTGTTTGGATTGGCATTTTTGAGAACTATTGAAACCTGACTCCAAAACTGTATCGTACCTTAAACTGTTCTGAGTGTATAATGTGCGTACTCTTAACTACCAAATTTATCTTGTTGTAAGTTTAAAAAATCCTTATTGAACGCCAAATTATCAATCTACTCTTCTGCTACTTTCTGCTCTTTATAAATACATAATTACATATATCTTGCTCTAAATTTGTTATATTTCTTTATTAGTTTATTAGTTTCTCAGCGCTTATTCTCGGCGCAGGTGTTGCACGTTTTCAGTTCCATTTTCGGTTGACTTAAAACGATTGTCTATCTATGCAGCTAAATAATACAAAATTTATATTCTTTACATGGGGGTCTCGTGTGACAGTAAAATACTTATGATTGGCAAAACTATAAATGAAAAGCAATAACTGAAAACAAAAAAACAGCCGTTAAATAGTTTCTTTGATTTAATTCGTTTTGTATGCCATCATCTAGTCATTTTGCATTGTATTAGCCCTTGAAGAAACAGTGATTGGTGTTTAATATTATGTTACATATTCGTAATTGTCTATATAGTCCTTGATATCGAAGTCGTAAAACGTATATATATGTATATTATGCAATCAAATTTTAAGCGATCAAACATTCAACGGTAATAATGCATATTATAATATTCCATAACAACAAATATTATACGTAACTATTAGAAATGCATAAAACAATGTATACACACATACCTTCATTTGTCAAATGGTTGAAACTTAATATTAATAAATTTCTTGGAGATATTAACTTGTAAATAATCCAGCTATCATTGAAGATTTTTAATTCAAACCTAGAATATTGTTATTATATTTTTGGCTAGTCTGTAAAGCTTACTTCTAGGAAAGGGATTTAATAAAAAAAAGTCTTTTTTCATTTTTCAATTGCCCAGCCAGCATTTAAATTGTTTTACAATCATGTGGCATAGAAAAATGAAATATGTGTGTGTAACATAGTTTAATAAATAAAAGTTAAACTAAAGAAGCTCATATATATACAAACCATATATTACTTTCACTCTCTGTCTACCCGACTGTCTCTTTTTCTGTCAGTTATCAGCTACTACTTATCAATGTTGTAGTTCTTGAGAAATTTGTATTTATATCTTCCGCAATATACTCGATTTCATAAATAATACAAAACTAATTGTAATTGTTAATTTCGTATCTTTTTGGTTGTTATTATTGTAATTATTGTTTCTCAGTGCTCTATTACTATTCTATTCTATTCTATTCTATTCTACATAACTACAATAAAACATGGTACAATCAATAAATATACGAATTGGCGCATATAACAAGACCGTACACGATTAAAGATAAACATCAATCACATACTTATGTAACCAAGAATTGTAAGCATTGTTATGGCTAAATCGGTATATCTATTATTATTATCTATAAATCGCAACTTTTTAGTGTTCTGTATGGATGCGATAAAGTCTTGAAATGAATCGAAACCAAGCCAAAGGAATTGGATTGATTCGATGGACGCCATTTGACATCTAGATGATTCTTCCTTACACTTTCGATCTTTTAGTTGACGTGTAGTAGATCAAAGAGTAATTGTTTAGGTTGCCGTTGATTTAGTTTTGTGAACTGTAAAAAAAATCCTCGTCGTGTGATCAATGGTTCAAATAGTACATTACTGTATGAAAAGCCTTACGCTTAGGTGAGTCCAGTTTCAGGAATCCAGCGACTTACCGCAAAATGATACACAATCCGTAATCAAAACACGTACCCGATACCGTTTCCACAGCTGTTTCCGATTCCTTCCAATACATACACATTATGCTCTTATTCTGTTATTTTTACAAGCTCTCAACTTCCTACCAATTTTCAAAAGTTCATTTGTTGATTTTTATTTACTTTTCACCTAGCCACAAACATTTATACCATTCATGGCACATATAGGATTCATCTGAAATCGAATCAACATAATTTTGTAAATGGAATTTATTTGTTATTAATATTTATGTGTGAAACACATGACTCATATTTAAATATATCAAAAATGAATAGAATAAAAATGAACTAATGAAAATGCGTGGCCAGGCATCAAAC
The DNA here is from genome assembly GCA_035041595.1 of Drosophila basisetae. Lineage (NCBI taxonomy): Eukaryota > Metazoa > Arthropoda > Insecta > Diptera > Drosophilidae > Drosophila > Drosophila basisetae. Next base: position 4,161,206 of record JAWNLB010000090.1, read on the forward strand.
TTTTAACTTTTCACGGAACTTGTTAATTTGAATAATTAAGATCAAATTATATTCTAAAAACAGCAACGACAATATTCTAAAAACTCAGCACATTTTTATTAAAGCAAATATTAATGCAATTTATTATTATAGTTAGTTGATTTGCCTGCGAACACAAATTTACTACGACTTTTCTCAAACACCAACATCTTTGACACTGTAGTTGATAGATAATTCACCTAATTAGTTAATAGCGATGCATCCACTTTATCTTATATTGTTCATTTTAAATACAAACATATCGAAGACAACAAAACACAAGGTAAAAAATAAATAGCATAAGTGAGTTTAAACACGAAAAAAATCATAAATTGTAATTTCCATACGTCTTTTTCTATTCGAAAGTTGCAAGTATGCAAACAATTAAATATTCTATGCATATCATAACAAGTTCTTAAATGATTTGAACTGGTTTTGCATTTGAGTAGTTTGCTTACAGGACAGAAGGCTATCTTAATTTCGATGCTTTAATGAATCGAAATAATGATTAATTTCAAGTTGATTCTTCAAGTGCATTTTTGTGCTTTTATATGGAATTTGTATATGATTCTCATCGTTTACATTTAGAATGGTTTTTGAAGGATTGTAATGTGCCAAAAATTTGTTGATTGCTAATTATATTAAGGCAATCTGTGTAATGAAAATAAATATATGTCAGTATAAGACAAATCACACGTACATACATATCCCGACGATGTTGATATGAAGTGGATAAAAATCTCATCACCCATACGAACACAATAATAACACACACTGAATGCATGTTTTAACTGATGCACCCTAAGACTAATAGGTTTGAGTATGCCTGCCCGGTTGCCTGATTGCATGCTTGTATTAATCGTTTATGTAGAATACAGATATATATATATATATATACAAATAAATATATGTGCGTATATACAGATATTCCCGAAAAAACACTGTAGTCTATGATTGGAATGAGAGTAGTTATTTAAAATGCAATTACATACTCTGTATATACAGCCGAACAAAAAAAAAAAAAAAGAGAACAAAATAAATATAAGTATATACACAGATTTGGTAATTGTTGATGCTTTATACGATGCATGTAAGTTGATTATTGCCAACGGTGTGCGTAGCTATTTTTTGAAGTTAGTAATACATTTTTATTTTACCTTCTTGTTTGACTTGTCGAATACAACTGCAAAGCCGTAAAAAGCTGTTTTGCACATGTATGTATATATTTTAAGTTGGTTTTTCTTTTTGTTTCTTTTATTTTTGACATTTTGTTACATTTACTTTGTGTTCAAAGAGATTTCTGGGGTAGCAGACTAAATTCATGCATATTGCAGCAATTCTTTATTTATTATTTCGTTTTTTTTTTGTGTCAATTTGTATAATTTTCGTATTTTAATTTTATGAAAATACAATGTAATTTATAATTATAAAACTGTTTACTGTTTTAACTACAAAATAACACTGACAAGTTATAATAGTAATCATAATGAAAACAAATCAGTTGATAACCAATACAAATGATATGAAAATATTAATATATAAAACAATAATATAAAAAAAATGTATACACTCAGTATATAATACTTACACATACACATAACACACTTTCATCAAAGACACACACACATTAAACAAGCGCTTTTTAATTGTACTATAAACTCAAAAGCTGGTTTCCAGTTTGCTTCAACAAATCTTGTATAAATTGTTAAACTTGAAAAGGCCAAATATTCTGCCGAAAAAAAAGTTCAAATTATTTGACATATATTTAAAATTCTATAAATTGTTGCAATGCAGTGCTTGCAACAGGTTTCCACTGCGCTACTGCACTACACACACACACATGCGCACACACAATGACATCAAAATGCATATACACCTGAACATTAAAATCTGCACACTAACACACTGATACAGCTAAAATACATGAGACATGTACACGGCTTAATGCATCCCACTCTTAGGTTAAGCCAAACTCTTGCTTTGAATATATTCATCAACATTTAAAGCGATTTCACTAATATATTTCTCTTTATTATACAAAAACACAAAACCCGTTCCCAGACATATTGTGGTATGCGGTCATATAACATACGAATCCGTGTCGCATTTCCTGAAGGACTTTCTGCACGAAGATCGTGAAGATGTCGATGTCGAAGTAGTCTTTTTACATCGGTAAGTTATCAGAAATAACTGGCTATAGCACTAAGAATTTGTATGATCAATTTCTATCTGAGATTATTTACATATTTATTTTCGTAAAATTTGTTGTATTCTATGACATATGTATAACTTCAATGAAATCAGCAGCGACAAATAAAAATTTAGTGCAGTATTTAAGCAGAAATGTATTGCAGCAAGCAAGTGCCCTTAAAAGTATGCTATTCCAAATGGTTTTTGTTTGTACAAATTGCTTGCTGCTTTATATAGTTGAAGGTCTCAGTCCGTTAAGTTTATAATAATAATAATTAGTCAAAGCACTTATTTTAAGTATTTGCATTATTATCGCATTAGTTACTAGTTATCGCAAAATTCAAATTATTTGTTTTGTTTAACATACATGTGTAAATTTGATTTACATAATTAATTAATATTAAACTCAACTATATACAATAAATGAACGTAATGTAAAACCAAATAGCAAAGAGCCTGACCTGGAGCTAGAGGGACTGCTGAAGCGCCACTATACAACAGTGGCGTTTTTTCAGGGCACTATGATGAACGCAGTCGATCTGGAACGAGTCAAGGTACACAAATACACTTCAAGGAGCAATACTTAAACATATTCACATTGAGAGACACAGAACCACAGACACATATACACACATACATACAGTACTATAAACAGCATACACTTACACAAAGATACTGAAATAACTGGTCGATTGTGTTTTTTATATTGAGGCCGAGCTAAGTTTGCTCAGACTCAAAATCGCGTCACACTGTGAATGTTTATTAAAACTGTATGTTTGTACATACATACATAGGCTTTAGGCCGCGATGCGACCACATACAATATACATACATATAGTTAGCAGCAAACTAGTGTTTCACTTTAAATGCCAACCTCAAGTCCTTTAGTTCGATGGGCCAATATGCCAGCTCACAGCCACTCCCGATTCTCAAAATTTGCTCGTTCTCACTCTTAACTCTTCGTAATATGAATTTGGTTTCTTGCAATTTTTCCTCAAGATTTTGTTTGATTAATATTTAAGTTAATTACACATTTGGCAGATACTTGCAATACATTTTGAACGGAAACGAAAAGGATACAAATAGTTATGCTGCAAGCTAAGTGTCACTTGTGGATGCTGTTCTATCAATTTTCAGATATTGCTCATTTTCTATTTATTTACAATTAAACAATTTTTTTTTTTTAATATTTGTTCAATCCTTAAGAGAATACTTTGTAATAGATTTATTAAACACTTAATTTCACGATTTTCGATACCTACAATAAATTTATAGTAATTTTTCAATTTGTTCACGTTGGCTTTAAGTAATACTAATAACCTGCTCAATGGAATGTCCTCTTAGCTGAAATTTTATTCAAGTTTGAATTTCGTATTCTATTATTTATTGATTATATAATAACATAGATAAAGTCAAATTAATATATATATATATATATATATATATATATATATAAGTATATTAAATTTTGCATAGTATAAGATTCAAACTTTTCATATATATATATATATTTTTGAGTCGCAGCACCTTTTGCTTTTTAATCAAAGTACTTTTGTACTTTTGTATCATATGAATTTCCGAGCATTTCTCGTATCTACAAAACTTATATAGATACGAGTCTTTATTTGCGCAGCACAATTAGAAAACTACATATGATAATTGACGGTAATAATTATAAAATGTTCCGATTAGACTTAAGTTTTCATATCTATATGTATGTAATAACTAAAACTTGAGATATTTGTATTACATATATGTACATATGTACACTAGAATATGTATTTTATTAGTTATTTACGAGAGCTTACCTATTTTAGTAGTTAAGTTTAGATCATAGATTTTTAAGTCAATACAATCCACCTTATTAGGAATAAACATTTTCTAAATACTATATACATATTTTTGTACATAAACTTATATTTTAGTTTATGTTAATTTGTGGATAATTCATAGACTATTTCGCCGTTCGCACATTTGATTTGACCAAGCACTATAATTTTTGCATTATTTATTTTTCTTTTTTCATTTGCATAATCCAACTGCACAATTATTAAAATATGTGTATTAATTGTGAAAACTTATGGTTTGAACACAACCCAATTTTCCCAAAAAAAAAACTGTGTACATTGGAACATAAAAATAACACCAAACTACTCTAAAAACTTTGTATAATTTTTCCAAAACAAAAAAAAAATGTTCGTCCAAATACTATTTTAACAAAAAAAAAAAAAAAAAAAATTCAAAAGTAAACCACCCGATTTGGAACTTGAGGGTTTGTTCAAACGTCATTTTACCACCGTGGAGTTCTTCCAAGGAACCATTATGAATCCGATTGATCTGCAAAGGGTTAAGGTAAAACAATTTTTAATTTTATATGTTTCTCTGTGTTTCTTTGTTTATTTTATCATTTTGAGTAATTCTCTGTCGTTTTCATTTGTGCGTGTTTCCCCAACTTCAACTACTTAAACCAACCCCGACAAATTGTTAACATACTTACACACTTACAATAACGAACGCTCATACAAATGTACCAACTGTCTATATACATAATATATATATATATATATATATGTTTATATATATATGTATGTGTATGTAATTGTATTTGTTACAAATACTATGTACTAAATATGTATTTATGTAATGTTTATAAATGTATGTATGTAAATCATAGCTATAAATGTGCTCATTATTCATTGTGGCCTACTCCTTGGTGGCTTTAGTTTTGTGTACATCAACGGAACAACTTTCATTTGTATCTACATATGTATCAGTTGGTGAATTGCAATGCGTTAGAAGCTGCAGCCTTAGACTACCGATATTTGTGTTAACTTGTATACTCTATAAAAACACATACAAATACATACATACTTACACGCCCACGATAATTCTAACAGAGCCACAGAAAAACACAGGTACACTGTAAATTGTTGACGTTATTGTGTATGCAAACATTTATCGTGATTCATTATTAGCTTAAGCGGCATTTAAATACTATAATGTTATTTTTAACTTACTTATATTTGTATGTATGTGCTAAGTATATTACTGCATTTTAAATAATAAAATATCTAAATTGTTAAGTATATTTACAATTAAAAGAACTTTAATTCCGATGATAAAAAGTTATAAATTATCAGCTACAACAATTTAGGAAATATCTGTTCAGGAAAGCTAAACAATTCTTGTTGCTTAAACCACTATAATGAATGAATTTAAAATAAATGAATATGAATACTTGTATATGCTATGTATGTCTAACAGTCTTTAGCGCGAGGCTGTATAAGATATGAATGGATTCGAAGCACCCAACAAACATATTCTAAACACTAATCTGTTAAGAAACAATAGAATTTCCTTGGGATGTACTATAGTTCTTATATAACTTTTTTTCTTTAACTGACAGATTGTAAATAAAAATAAAACACGAAATGTGTGATGGTAATAAATCCTTATTATACAATAAATTCTATTTAAAAGTTTAAATTTTAGGAGATAAGTGAGCAACAAAATAGTGTTGGGGAAAGTTTGACGTTCAAGAGGTTTCCACCGTTAGTTTTCAAATCTACAAGCATCAAAAATCAATTTAGAAATTCATGGCGGGGCTTTTATTTTCTTTTTTGGCAATCCGCTAGATAAAATATTATCGCATCAGAGATCCATACTTTTTTTTTTTTGGAAACTCCACTAAATAAACATTTTGAGGCAAGGTTGTGTAGGCCTTCAAACGGACCCTTTCTATGGGAGCAATACGATATATAATATATAAAGTACAAACTTTTATAATATTTGCTTCAAAAATGGTGGCAGGAAAATTTATTGTACATTTAATATAAATAAATAATAAACAGAAAATACATTTTTTTAATCAATTTAAATATTTTGTTTAACAGATGATTTGAATGCTCTGCATTATGACCAGAGTACAACTGCATATTTGAATTCATTCATCTAATATAAGACTATGTAACGCACAGATAACAAGCACCTTCAGTGCTCAAGTATACGATTATTGCTGTACATTATGTATAAATTTGAATATTGAAATTGAAATATTCAATCAATATGGCTTATACCCGCATCCATATCTGCAAACAAAATAATCTGCTCTCAAACAATGCTTCTCCGTTTTTGTTGTAAATATATGACAACAACAAAACTGCTTGGGAAAGGACCAGGCGGTCTAATAATTCTTGTGCTTTTCTATATCTATGGTTCTGTGCAAATTGCATGCTGCATGTGGGCTGTGTTGCATGCAATAACAAACGGCTTGCAGTTAACAATATACATATGCATGTGTACATAAAAAACAATTATATAATACAAACTTGATTTTGGCTTTTTGGTTTGTATACTTGCTTTTATCTTTGGTTTTGATTCAGAACACCCTAAACGACACTCGAGTTCTTTGTATACCTCTACCTCCACCCATGCACCGAGCGTTCGCCTTTTGAGTTGTTATTATTGTTGTTGTCACCTATGAACTGGAAGTTGAACAACAAAATATTAAAAAAAAAAAAAAACAGAAAACAAATCCAGTTACCAACAAAACACCAACAAATTAAATAACCGCTTACTGTCTCCCTATCGCCGGTGTTGCCAAAGCTAATCAAAGTCAAGTACTTAATGTGTTTGCAAGAAAACGGTTCAACGTTAAATCGTGTCCCAATCATACACAAACACTTCACTTGTGACATTTCAACTATTTGTACTATACTTAGTTGTGCAGTCAATGTACGTGTAAACCGCTTACTAACTTTAACTGTTAATAATACGACAAGTCTGTATACATACATAATACCATGACACAACGTAAAGAGATCACAATCACTAAACAACACTTAGCCACCTAACAAAATACATACAATGTACTTAACCAAACCATCACCACTGTGAACAGATCAGAACATAACAATACTTACATTAACAACAAACGTCTATAGCTCTGCCAAGCTATAACAAAGACATAGACAAATGACTAATATATATACTAATATATATATTAAAAATTATTTGCTTGAATATGTAACTAATCAAATACTATTCTACAAAACAAAAAACAAAAAATATAGGTACACGAAGCCGACGCCTGCCTGGTGCTAGCTAACAAATATTGCCAAGATCCCGACGCAGAAGATGCTGCCAACATAATGCGAGTTATCTCGATTAAGAACTACAGCGATGACATACGTGTCATCATACAGCTGATGCAGTACCATAATAAGGTAAGATAGGGTATCAAACCGAAACGAATTTCGGTTCGTTTTCCAAATTGTGGTAAAGTATGCAAATTGCGGTAAAGTTTTAGGTATTCTTTCAAACTTTATGGTAATGGTATGGCCTAATGGTTATATAGAAAGTTTAAAAAAAAGTGAGAACGTTGAGCAATAAAAATGATCAACATTGGACAAATACGTATATCATAAAATTCGGTCGATTTTTTAAAATTTATAATGAAAAATTATGTGTCAGCAGGTGAATTGAGGTCTGAAAGGGTATTCTATATTCGGTGTTGCTAAAATACACGTTCTTTCTTGTTATATCCTGAACCGATGAAAAATTCTTGGCCTGCACTGATCTAAGTATGCATGGTATTGATAAATGATATTTATCTTTGGTATTTGATATTTCTAGGCGTACTTGCTGAACATACCATCGTGGGACTGGAAACAGGGAGATGATGTCATTTGCCTGGCCGAGTTGAAGTTGGGCTTTATAGCGCAGAGCTGTTTGGCGCCCGGATTTTCCACAATGATGGCCAATTTGTTCGCTATGCGTTCTTTTAAGACGGTAAGTATTGCCAAAGTGTTTAAAACGATTGGCTACTCCTAACAATATACCAGACACAAGCACACAACTGGGGCACAAAGATATCCAGAAAGCAGGCGTTAAATGTTAGCTTTTGATGACAATTGCTATATGTGAAGAAGAAGGGGCAGAAGTGAAGATGATGTGAAGGGGCTGTCCCAAGTCGATTCAACCATATCAACCATAAATCTATATTATGTATGTACGTCTTTAACCCCATAGTCGCCAGAAATGCAATCTTGGACAAATGATTACCTGCGCGGCACTGGCATGGAAATGTACACAGAAACATTGAGTCCCACATTTATTGGAATACCATTTGCTCAGGCCACTGAGTAAGTTGCGCAGCGGGCAGTCCACTTTTCTATATGCTATAAAACATATCGTATCGTATCCTACTATTATAATACCTTACTATTCAACTATGTACTTGTTAATCGTACAGCGTTGACAACTATCGTACAAAAAAAACCAACTAAAAACACAAATACACATACAAATGAATACACAGACACTTTTGTTCGTTCTTAACTTCTTGATCAGCTCTAATTGATGTTGTAACTGTTTTTATTTTATCTATTTTGACTTTGAAAGAATTTAACGATTCTGATCTCCAGACACGATTACATCGGTGTCAAAGTCTGGAGATATATAAAACATATGTAAATTGCCTGCCTATGGTGTAATATTATGATTTTATTTCAAAAACAGAATAAAACACTGACCAATATACACACAAATACACAGAAAAACAATCGAAGTACACTGTGACAAATTAGTCGGTGTTTTATGCTAATTCTTTGTGTACTTAATGTTCTCAATGTTTAAAATGCCTTCAGTGTTTGCAAATACAAAATGACATTCTTGCAGAATATTGTTTTAATTACAACTATGTTTGCAGCCAGACTGTTCTGTTAACTCCGCATTTCTAGGACACAAAAAAGAAACCAAAATATACACAAACACGACCACACACATGCAAAATACAAACACATACACTGTAAGAAATCGGGATCATTGTAAAACGCTAATTGTATGGTATCTTTGTGTGCTGTGCTCTTTGAATTCAGAGATAAACTATGCAGCGTGCATTTAAGTTGATGTGTTTATTATGTTGTTTTTATGGTTTTATCTTCTGTTTGAATTATGTTGATTTAATACAAACTTAATTTTCATTTCTGTTGGAACTCTATAAATCTCACACTGTTCGTAATATTCCAAGAAGTGCGCGTTGCTATGCCTAAAAAATATTTTATATATATGGTAAAATGCTGTTTCTATTGCTAGAAAATATTTTTAAACAAATGTGTCGAATGTTTGGAGAAGTATGCCAAAGCTATAGTTGATGAACCTGAACCACAAATGCAAACCCAGAGCACACACACACACACACACATACACACACTGACACACAACGACCGCTTAGATATCAGTTGTAAGTGTGCCCGTATGTACATATGTATATGTATGCCACAAGAAAAGAGAAGCCCGTACTTAAGTGACCCAATGCCCAGTGTTGAGAAATGCGCACGCTACCGAAAATTTATATATTTCTTATCCAGCCCTGAACCTGATCGATTACAATGCGCATATGAGCCAATATATGAATAAATCTCAAGACTCACTCAACTCTCCACTTACACAGTGCCAAGCAACAATAACAACCAGAACATGTACAAGAAACAAGAAACAACAACAACAACAACCGCCACGTAGTTACATTAGCGAACTTACTAAATCCAAACCACAACAAAACCATTTTCTAACTTTCAGTCACCAGACACACAGGCCTGGCAAAATGATTATCTTCAAGGTACAGGGTGTGAGATGTACACCGAAACTCTATCACCTTCATTTACCGGCATGACATTCCCACAAGCCAGCGAGTAAGACTCCAAAATGAGAAATTAGCGAAACAAAATTTACAAAAAATTAAAAAAATGTTTACAAAATCCAAAAAAAAAACAAAATAATAATAATATTATTATTAACGAAACAAATGTATAAAAAATACTTTTGCCTTGTACAATATGTTGATTAAAATTTTATTTGTATGATTTGTTTTAGTTGAATTCTGTTTCGTTTGTTTTATTCCTTCTACTATATACTTAATTGTAACAAAATACTTTTTGTCCCCATTACTACTTAATACTCTACTTACTCGTACTACTTACTTACTTAGTTTCATATCAAGTCTTATGAAAGATCCATATACAAGTGAAAAGAAATCTGCCAGCAAACATTGATCTCTTCCTCTTGTATGTTTAACATTTAACATTTAACATTTTTATGTATTATTTGGTTTTTGGATTAACAATCGCATTGCATCCGTTCGCATATAAAAAAAATAACCAGCCACAAAGTACAAACAAAGTTTAGAATATACTACTACTTATCTAGACACCGTTCGCTTGCTACCAACTCCGCTCCGATTAGTCCCAGCTCAAGCCCCAAATACTGATTACATAACAGCATATCGCATATACGGCATACAAACAAACCCATTATGTCTAACACATATTTTCTTCGAGTGTATATATATATTAAACTATGCGTAGAAACCACCAACCAGATTGCTTGATGGATGATTTGATGAATTGTAACCAATCCCAAATTCATCTTGTTGCATGTGCATAATGTAAAGTTGTTTTTGTGTCACCTTTGACCGACCTACACCAACCACCAACTACCAACCACCAATCACCCACCATCCCACAATCCACCTCCATTACTATTGACTTGTTTGTCGCAATTTTGTTTGTCAACCGATATTTTTCGTTGTATTTTTGTACGCATTATGAGAAGCATGTGATTCCATTTGTTTTTCTACAGTGTATGCTTTCAACGCACATACACAAAAAGCATGTAAAGTTTAAAAAGGTTTAGCTACACGTTGTGGTACAACAATATTTAAATTAGCTTAAGTATACTTTAAATATATGTAAATGTTGCAACACTTTGCGACCAAAACTCAAATAACACGAATATTCAATTTCTTACTCGGCGTTTAGACTGTGCTTTTCCAAGCTGAAACTGCTGCTGCTTGCAATTGAAATCAAAGGAGCTGAGGAGGGTGTCGATAGCAAAATTTCCATAAATCCACGTGGCGCTAAGATACAGGCAAATACGCAGGGTTTCTTCATAGCACAAAGCGCCGATGAGGTCAAGCGGTAAATGAAATGCAGTTTCTGTAAAAATGTCTTGTCAAAGTTTTCAATGCTCTTCACTTTGTTCACAGTGCGTGGTTTTATTGCAAGGCTTGCCACGAGGACATCAAGGATGAGACGCTCATCAAGAAGTGCAAATGCAAAAACTGTAAGCAAACTTTTGTACCATTTTATTGACTTGATAAGACAGTACTTCTGTCTACAAATGTATTTGGGTTTCATTTATTTCTATTTACTTCTTGTATTTAATTTTTGTTTTTACATTATTTTTTACCGAGAGTTACAACGTGAACAGCTAAAGTTTAAAAAAATTAAATAAAAATACATTTTAAGTACAGCCAACCAAATAGTCTTAAGTTCTTCCATAAGGTGCAGGCATTCAATAGATTAAGCAACGCCCAATATTAATCTTTATATACTATATATGTATGGATATGAAGATAAAAAATGGTTCCAAACATACACAAACTTATTCATAATTTATCTTTACCAAAAAGAATTTATTATACAACTCATGCACCACATCCTTAAATAAATTGTGGTGTTCTGGCCCCTTAAATCACTTTAATTGAAACTTAAAAAACAACAACAACAACAGCATCTAACTTGCTTTTGTGCATATACTTACAAACTTAAGAATGTGTATAAATGGATATGTATGTGTATGTATGATAAAATATGTATTTGTGCGTACCTATGACCTGACAACCTGAAACAGTTTTCGAATTAAATGTAATACATAATAATACAAATAAATGTCATAACTTTGTCCCACAGTGACGGTTCAGCCGAGGAGCAAATTTGATGACTTAGGTAAATCTAAATTGTTCAACATAACGTTTAAACCCAACAAAAAAAAAAAAACACACACACTAACAACATTCTACAAAACAAAACACCGAACAATTCCACTGATCCACCCACTGAGTTTTAAAGTTTTTTCCCCTATTCCAACATTGTTTACAGTACGCAACTTCCAAATTTGTTTTGTTTGGATGTACGTTATATACAACAAATACTAGTTCTATCTATAATAAATCCAACTGCATATGTTTGCCCAACCATATTTTCTATCGTATTTTTTGATTCTCAATTCTATTTAAACATATTTACACCTAATGTGCACCTTTCTTTTTACTTTCAATTATTTTGAAATCAGTTTTTTGTTTTGATAGTGAACTGTGCAATTAGCATTCCGCACTTGAACAGTGCGAAGCCATGATTCGAATTTTCCCAAAACAACTCACTCACAATTACGTACATAATACATTTAATGAACAATCGTCCCGTCCCGTATCTATGGATATGTGCAGTTAACTTTTGATAACTTTTCTTTATTATATGATATGCGCCTCTACTCGTATATAATCCACCATAATACAATTAAAATACTTACATCGGTTACACAAACATACTATATACATTATTACATATACACCATACACATACATACATACATACATGCACAAACAGACACACACACACACAAGTATATACGTTCTCTGATGGCTTTACATAACGTACCCTTGAACTGTAAATATGTTTGTGCAATATGCAACCCCAGTTTTTGGATTTAAATATTACCAACAAGTACTGCCACAGAAAATTCAAATCATAACAATTTCTATACCTAATTTGTGACTTCATACTATACTTACTTACTTTGTGTTTTTGTAAAGCAGAAAGAATAGTTTCCTTCTTAATTGTTTTGGTTTTATCTAAAAGCTTTACGCCATATGTGTGGTCCGCTTTGAAATGGCAATTCTGTGAGCAATAAATATGATATTGACTCGAGTCAACTTTTTACAGAATTTATTCATTTTGTGCATGTCAAAATATACACATGCATCTTATCTGTTTTATTTCAATATATAATTTATACGAAACATCACAAATGCCTTTATAAGATATCAGGAATTCGTCAAAATACATTTTTAATAAGAATTTCAAAGTGCACCAATCTTAAAGATCTGTCTCGCTACGCCTTTCGCTCCCTCCCTATCTTTAATAACTCTCTCGCTCCAATATTTTTTCTATACGTTATATGTGTTGATGAAAAAGAAACCAATATATATATATAAATATATATATACTTACAAGAAGTGCATGGAAATGAGCACAAAACGAATTTAAAAATTTCTATCACTCTATCACGATTCAATAAATTCGAAACTATTTTATTTTTTATAAATATTGTTGACTCACCTTTTGCAGCTCTGATTTTTAATTCCGTTCCTAATGAAACTTATCTAACTTCAATTATACATACATTCCTATTTACTATTTAGTAGCAATAAGTTATTCAAATGCTGCGTCGTTTTCTACCACCAGTTGAAGCCTATAAATATTTATGTTAAGTTTTAAGTTCCTTATCTTCCTGGCGTGGCACTAACCCCACTTACAAAATATTAATCCCATATATTTATATATATATATATATTAAATAATAATTGTAAATAAGTACATAAGAGTAGCTGTCCCCCTTAATTAACTAAAACAAAAAAAATGTAAATAATTTTAATGAAGGTTATTCTCACACTTTCTGGATACTACAGCTACTATTTAGCATTTCCATAAAGAGCGTTCTCCATCACTGACACACGTCGTGTAACTGACAATTTTTGTTATGTATTGGTTTTCTATGTAGTATACTTACTATACATAATTATAAATAACTGGATATGCATATTATGTATCCATAATTTAGCTGCAATGTTCTGAAGTAGTTAGTAAGTTTCCAACTTTTGCGTTGCCTGCGGCTGGCTTACAAAATAATGAATTGCAAAAGTGCGCTCTTAACTGGGAAAAGCTGTTTTCACAATTACAGCTGCCAATCTTTATGTGTCTAGTGTTAAGTATAGATTACAGTGATCTTAGTTTGTGTGTGTGAGATATTTGGTCCTGTTACTTGTATACACGAATACTATGAAATCCCTAACCATCTTACAGATGTGGGCATGATTATGATGCAGACGGGGATGGTCAACCAAGGCATCACGTCGGTGATGAATACAATAGAGGGTACGCTTAAAATCTAAAAAAAAAAAACAAAAATATAAAAAATCAAATACCAAATCCTAATAATAATTACAAGTTGCGGTACCTATATACCTAATTGTATACTTTACAAAGCCAAAATGATTTATTTGTTGCTGCTAAAGTGTTTAACCGCCTACCTAACCGTTTTTAAATGGCAAGCATTTTCCAAGTCCTTGATGCTTAAAAATAAATATAAAATATTTTTGACATAGTTGCATTTGGATTTGGAGAGTGTACATTGAATTCGGTTTACTGAATTCTAATCCGAAATATGTTTGCTAATAAATAAGCAAATATACATTTTGAAAAACTAAAACAAAACTAAATAAAATAAAATATAAAAAAAATGCTTGCATAATTGGTATAAATTGATCATAAATGCAATTATTAATCAGTTTAGTAGAACATAAATATACGTAATTGCTATGTCAGTGTACCTTTTACTTATGCTAAAAGAACCCTGCTGCTAAATGCGAGTTCCTGCATACGTCAACCATAAACCGACCCCTCGCCCTGCTTAGCTCGAATGGATAACATGACAGGCCAAATAAAGTGATAAAAGACAGAGTATGTGTAGTTGGGATTATCGAACAATTTAACAGTGATTACAATGATTACAATTTTAAGCAGTGTAATAAATTATGTTTCTGTTGTTCTTCTTCTGTCGCTCTATTGTTCGCTCTATCGTATACTCAGTATAAATATTACATTCAATATAGATTACCATTAGTTTGCAACGATTTCTGGTTTGATTCTTCTATGTCGCGCGCATAAATTCATATAAAAAAATATCATAACTAGCTGATATTCTATACATACCTACAATCATGAATTACATACCATATCTTAAATGAAAGTTCAAGTACAACGTGTGGCGTGCGATTTAATTTTATATTTTTGTTAATATTTTTTTTTCTTGTTTAATTAGGTAATATATATAAATAATTATAATTTTTGGTTATATAATTATATATAAAATTATGTTATAAGTTCAATTGCTGATTTGAAAAAAGAATAAGAAAACCAACTATCATTACCTTACCATCATTTACCTATTCACACAAATCCTATACAATTCTGTTTTCATGAAACAAAACAGTGGCCACCTTCCGGAAAGGCGTCCGAGCCGTACAAATGGTTGGGCGTGCAAGTACGTATAACTTTCTCCCTATTCTCTCTCTCTCTCTCTCTCTCTCTCTATCTTTCTCTATATACATACATATATCTTCTCCATGTCTCTACTCTACTGTAATTCTATTAAGCATACAAAACAAATTAATAAACAAAAAAATGAAAACAAAAATTGTGCAACAACAAACATAACCCCAATCTGAAACAAAATCACTCAACATACTTATAACATTCAAGTATTTACCAAATTAAAAGTCCTCTGTTTCCAAAACGCTCACTAACTCACATTTCTTGCTATTGCTGAGACAGTTCAGTCAGACAGTCAATAAATAAACCAGCCGAGCATTAAGATATTCAATAAATGGAAGACCCTAAACGAAAATTATCCCAATCATTTACTCAATACACACAGACGTACTACAAAGCACACTGATTGTTGCACACTCGAAGGAAACTACACACAGCTACACACAACATTTATAATCGTTTCTACTCGTTCGTTCTCGTAATTGTGTACTTTTCATAATAAATTTTTATCTTAACTACTTAGTGTGTGTGTAGTATATTGTCGATAGATAAAAAAAAAAAGAATTCCAATTTATTTCTGAAAAAATACTTAAATAAACATAAATCAAGATTACCCTTATCAATTTAATATGACGTGTTCTCGGATGTATTCCGTACTACAATCTTGTTACAATTTTGCCATCAAGTCGATATATTCATATTAAATATAATTAATCCTATTTTGTACAAACTTTCTGTACAGCAGTATACATATCATTTACAAATATAATTATTTTTATTTTCGCCGTTATAATCGTTGACTTTGAAGTTTATTTCAAGCTCAACCATTTTTTTCAACAAGTCGTGACATTTTCGTATATGCTTTTCGTATTTGTGAAACCAAAGGTTCGAGTATGAACAAGTACAATACAAATAGCATCTACTTTTTTGGTTATTAAATTTCTGTGAAATATCTACCTGTCCATCCTCCATCACATCATATTTGTATACATACAACACTCGAAAACATATTATGTAAAATACAAAAATATTCCAAAAGAAATACATAAATTTCTGATTCTGGGGTTTGCTCTTTTTTATGTAAAACATATCATACTTCTATGTATTTCCCTACTCGTACCTGTACTCGTTCGTACCAACTACTTCTACTTCTACTACTACTACAATACTCGTACTATGTATTTAAATGTCTGTGTGTGTGTGTAGAAGACGATGAATACTCGTTGTCAAGTAAGTCAAACTAACTAAAGTAATCATATACTCAAACAATATTAATTTTAAAGCCGCATTTGTATTTGTCATAAACATTTACTAGGATTCACATTTTAGAGCTTATCAATTTTCAAATATGTATTTTCTTTAGTGTGCCAGTGCACGTTCTTTAATTTTATTTTTATTTCTTTATAATTTTAGTGAATTCTTTCTTCATGTGAATTCTACTTCAAACTTTTTGGAGTATCATTTGTGTTGTATCTAGTTTATCGGTTTAAAAAAATATTAGACAGAAAAAAAAATTGTATTAAAACACATTCTGAGAAAGCAGAACTATAATTGTATGACTAGTATTACCCACTATCGATCATGATCACCAGCTGCCCTGCCAATCGCCAAATGCACAACGTTAACATTGAAGCAGCGAGCTTTAATGAACAAAAAAAAATTCCAAAATTGAGCATTGTGTTAAACAAAGTGATAAATGAAATAAGCAGTTTGTAGTAAGGCGACTCGTAGGTTAAATATTCTGGAAAAGCGTTTATAAGTGGGTGTTAGACTTCTAGTGCATAACAGTTGAACCAACTGCTTATTAAATTCAAAAGCACCAACTGATGGAAGAAAAGTTAATGTTAAATACTTGTCAAGTACGCTTTCATTGTAGCAAACTAATACCTAAGATCTTAATTACTATTCACTTATCCAATGTCAATGTGCCTATGCCAGCGCCTGCTTTACTTGCTTTCTAGAGTTGTAGTTTTTTCTGCATATCTAACTTATTGCCTCTTAATTACATATAACTCATAATTATTTGCATGTTTTTATATGCCTGGATTACAAATGCACAAAATTAATGTAAATAAATATATTTTAGTGAATACCCCAATAAAAATTCCTGGTCTCATTTCCCCAGATCATTCTGATCACTTTTCCTTACTTTGGTATGACTTTCGGTTCAACACAATTTTTTCAATATCTTGGGTTAAATCAAACCTATTCAAAATTTTTGTAGCCCATCTAATTTGATTTGAAGATTAAGTACTTGCTTTATGTACTATACAACCGCAAATTTTAAAATTTTAGTTCCTACAAACACAATATTCCCACAAAAAAAAATCCAAACTTAATGTATCCACCATCAAACCCAAATTATAAGCTTCACATTAAAAAAAAATTTCTTTTACACAAAAAAAAAAAAAATAAATAAAAATAAATAACAATTTGATTACCTAAAGCTGTGCGATAACAATACCAAAAATATCTTACAGATGAACACCATCCTGCACCCACATTTACGCCACCAGAGCTACCCAAGCGGGTGCATGTGCGTGGATCTGTATCGGGTAATGTCTCAATATCAGCTTGTATAAGATATAAAACCAAAATAGTGCTGCCAACTTACATATGTTACGTATAAGTCTGTCCAAAAATAAATAATATAAAACAGTACACAAAAGAGAAAGGTTATTTTGACCACAGTCTTTTCTTTGAAAACACACATAAAAAAACACGAATATAATTTTTTTATATTTGCATATTTGTCATAATTTGCCTTATCATTGTCTTATCATTTGCTCATATTGTGCCAAAGCTCTGTGCTGAAACTACGTCCAATGCCCAATCAATAAATTTATCAAATTAAAACCAGAACTGAAGTAAACAAAATAAATTAATCAATTTTAATTAGCTATTTATTTTCGTTTGTTTTTGATTTTGCATACAAAATGTTGTTTTTGTGTTAATTTTTGAACAGAAAATTTTGTAATTTGCTAATGTAAAAATGACAACGATTGTTTTCCATAAATGTAAATGTTTATATTCCATAACTATCTAAAGAAACTGCTAACTCTATTGTACCGAAAACTTGTTCTTAACAGTCATATACGAGTAATATTGATTCGATATTGATGTCTACCTATTTAAAGCATTTTCACTATACATTTTGTAAACATTTGTGTGTGTGTGTGTTGTGTTTTGTTTTGCATACATATATTTGCTTGTTAAATACACTGTTTATTTATTGTGTCCACACACACAACTCACAGCTACAAGTTTTCAACTAAAAAATAGCAACAACCTTCAAGCAAAAGTAACTAGTAACTAGTTGATTACATACTACTTACTACACGCGGCTCAAAAATACCTTTCTTGATTAACTTTGACCAATGCATAATATGACTAAAACCCAAAATTTTCCTTAGCACTCTGCCAGCAATATCAAAGAATATAAATCTTACTAACCGAATGTATCTGCTGTACGTTTCTCTCTTTCTCTCTCTCTCTCTCTCTCTCTCTCTCTTTCTCGTCTTCTCACTCTCACACACTCTCGCTCTTGCTGTTGTTGTCTTCAACTGCTGTTAACTGTTCAATTTAACAATGCAACGCAACGCACTTGCCACAGGTGATATTACACGTGACAGGGAAGATACAAATCGTAAGTTTCAACTATGTACTACTACTTAGCTTATGGTACCCCTGGTACTACAGCCAGTAAGCTGATGCTCAATGACTTTGCCACTCAATCTATGTATCTTTTTATGATTTTCCCTTTGCAGTACTCAATCGGAATGTGCGGCGCCCGAATGGTACTGGCAACGGTACAGGTGGCATGCATCACATGAACAATACAGCCGCTGCGGCAGCGGCAGCTGCAGCTGCCGGCAAGCAGGTGAACAAGGTAAAGCCCACGGTTAACGTGAGCCGGCAGGTGGAGGGTCAGGTCATATCGCCATCGCAGTACAACAGGTGAGTGGATGGAATTGAGTCAACTTTAGCACAGTCCGAATTTGTACTCAATGCGGGCGGGTGGGCGAAGCACGGAACCAACTACACTTATACAAATAATACACAACAGAAGGGCACTCGGCTTCAATTACAAAGTACTTGCATAATATATACCACATACATAGAAAGCAAAGCAATGCAAATTCGGTAATCGAGCAAGAATAACACTTAAGGGCTTCGCTGTTCAGCTGCAATCTATAATTTCCTGGGTTTTTTTCCTCCTACTTTGCAATACTACAACAACAAAACTAAACGTTATACATACTATTTAAGTTCGGTCACCTTATTATTCTTTGTTTTATTCCACACCTAACAAATAACACTCAGTTCGATGGCCCTTGATAGGTCACGCCTCATAAATATGTAAATGCTCTTTAAATATAGATTTATCTCTTAACACCTTAACAAATTGTCTAAACTACACTTTCACAATAACAACAAAAACAAAAAAAAAAAAAAAAAGAACTACAAACAAAACAATTTTAACCAGTTAATATGTATAAAAAACGAACAACATTTTGTTTCAGGCCACCAGAAAATGATGCTAACCCTTATGCGGGCTATCAACTTGCTTACGAAGTTAAAAAGCTCATGTATGCGTCCATAATTTCCTAGAAAATTTACTTAAAAAAACAATCTTACAAAAAAGCCAAAAGCGTTTTTAAACTTTTACTACTACTACTACTATAACTTAGTATTCGTAAATTCTTATTCAAAACTATGCGCATTTTGTTAAACACACATTAATTGGTTGATTGAAAGCTATTCCATACATCAATACCAAATACAATTCTTAACTATGCGTATGCGTCATTTTATTCACTTTGCTGTCTGTGTGCGTTTCTTTTATGTATTCGTATTTATATATGTGTGTGTACGTGTGAGTGTGTGTGTGTGTGTGTGTGTGTCGTCTGTCAGCGTGTTTGTGCATCAGAAGTTCTTTAACATCCAACTCATCTATGTACATCTACATACAACTTGTCAATATCAGCTGCTTCATCTTGAACATCAACATTTCAAATTCTGTCTCTTTTTGTAAAAAAAAAATCAAAATCGATTTACTTTTTTAATTTGTCAGTGTGTGCGTGCCACTAATCTATACCTATAACTGTAACTAATAATTGTGTACATTTTAACTCAACGCAACGAATAACTTGTTTCGAATAATTGTGTTTGTACTTAATTGTAAATAACAGTAACTACATCATTGCTGCATTTGAGCTGCTTATATTATTTAAGTGTGTATGTCTGAGTGTAAGTGTATGTATGTGTATATTCTGTGCATCTTATCATACCTATCAATAAATAATTGTA
Organism: Drosophila basisetae; assembly: GCA_035041595.1. Taxonomy (NCBI): domain Eukaryota; kingdom Metazoa; phylum Arthropoda; class Insecta; order Diptera; family Drosophilidae; genus Drosophila; species Drosophila basisetae. The sequence continues at coordinate 4,181,896 of JAWNLB010000090.1, forward strand.
AGAGTAAACCCGTGTTAGCCCAGGCAAGCGTAATATTTTGCCGTGCTCCCACATCCAAAAACGCACAATTTATGCGTTTTGAAAACGGACGCTTTAGAGCAGCCAAAAAGGAAAATTTATGCGCAAATGGAAGCAGGGCTGATTAATCCAAGCACTTCTAATGCAAATGATGAGTTTAAGTCAAATTTAAGAATTCCTTTCCAACATAATTTGGACTAAAACATTCCAGTAATATTTTGAGTATTCTAATTAGATTTGATAGATCTTTTAATATTACAAATGAATATATAATACTCTGTACTTCCCCATTTGAAGCACTTGAATGCTTTGAGGGTTTTCCATTTACAATAACAAACATTTAAAGTATTTCAGGATCAGTAAAGTTTACAGATAATAAAGCGAATCAGTTCAAGTAATAAATTCTGGCAATTTCAACTCTGCTGCTATATTTTTCTCTCTCTCTCTCTCTCTTTGTCACTCTCTGTCTATTTCTCTAGTTATTCTCATTTCTCTTATTATTTGATATCGACCGAGCACTAAATAATCGTGTTGTGCTGTGTCCACTCCGGCGGGGGCAGCAGCCGCATGTGGTGTGTCCCTCGTGCATGTTTAACACTTTCCACACACTAAATCACTTCACTTTATATACGTATATAGTACACCCGAGGGCGGCCGCATGTGACCCGACCTGAGTCTGCCGCCATCGCCGGGCTATTCTGAGAGCGTTTTGCGTAGTTGTATTCATATTCGTATGTAATTCGTATTCATTTACTGTATTCGTATTGGCATTTGTGTGTAATTTCGCAACTATTGTTATTAGCACAAGCTCTTCCTCTTCTCTCTATTTACATACATACATACATACTACTATTATATCTCTCTAGCTATCTATCGTATCAATGACACATTTTTTATAAAAAGTTATTAAGCTCCAAGTACTCGTATTCAAGTATTCATTTGATTTGATTTTGTTTTTTTTTTGAACGAAACTCGTACTCGTAGCGTTACGAAGAACACTTTGCATTTGGATGTAGCGTTTATTTTGATTGGTTGATACTAAATAATATGCAACGAAATTATAAATAAGATTCCCAAAATTTGGAAGAAAAGAATGTCTAGGCTAGACAGTTAATACAATTTAACAATTTGCTTGCCTCCAGGCCAACGAGTCGCAGTTCCGGCACAGGCACACAAAATCAAAATGGCGGAGTTTCATTGCCAGCCGGCATAGCGGACGATCAGTCAAAGGATTTTGATTTTGAGAAGACCGAAATGAAATATGATTCGACGGGCATGTTTCACTGGAGTCCGGCAAAGAGCTTAGAAGACTGCATATTGGTAAGTGACTGATATTGCTTGGATAGATCTCAATAGAAGTTATATTTTTCAGATTAAATTTAAGCCTTTATTATTTATTTAAACATTTGTAATTTATTTGCGTACAGAACATTGATTACTATTGCTGTAAAATCAAACTCGAAATTCAATTTGTTGTAAATGGGGTGAAAAAAATTAAGGGTTAAACGCAGTTTCTGATTATGGATTATCTTTATTATGCGCGAGTGCGTCTTTACTCGTTGAAGAATTGAGAGCAACTTTAGAACTTAGGAAAACACAACGCAGAACGAAAGAAAAACAATTCATGTGTGACCAGAGCATCGATAAAAATCGATATATCGATATTTAAGTATTAATCGTTGCTGCGATATTCAAACAGATTTCAACACAATTCTTATTTTTCTAAAAGCAAAAACATATTTATTTAAGTACACTGGCGGCCTCCAACAGAAAATTTTAAAAACGGAAAGGTTTTGCATAAATTGGAGGACGCCTGATTATCAATTTTAATTATTCTAAGTGGACGATATTTATTTCAAAATCAATAATAATAATTACTTACGATTTCTAGAATAATCGTAAATTAATGTAATATTCTTTTTCTTTTTACAGGATCGCAATCAGGCGGCGATGACTGTATTAAATGGTCACGTGGTCGTTTGCCTGTTCGCCGATCCGGATTCACCACTAATTGGGCTGCGTAATTTGGTGATGCCGTTGCGCGCATCCAATTTCCATTACCACGAGCTCAAACATGTGGTAATTGTGGGCTCCGTCGACTACATACGACGCGAGTGGAAGATGCTACAGAATCTGCCCAAGATATCGGTGCTCAATGGATCGCCGCTGAGTCGCGCCGATCTGCGGGCGGTCAATGTCAATCTGTGTGATATGTGCTGTATATTGTCTGCAAAAGTTCCTAGCAACGATGATCCCACACTGGCCGACAAGGAGGCCATTCTCGCCTCGCTCAACATCAAGGCCATGACCTTTGACGACACGATTGGCGTGCTGAGCCAACGCGGACCGGAGTTCGACAATCTGAGCGCGACCGCAGGCAGCCCCATTGTGTTGCAGCGTCGCGGCTCAGTGTATGGGGCAAATGTGCCCATGATAACAGGTAAACTGCATCGCACTAAGTTGGCCGAGTTTATGAACGACCGAACGCATAGCGACCTACCTCAAGCGGTGTACGTGAGACTGACCAGGCGGGGCGGGGTTGGGTTAAGTGGGGGGAATAATTATAATAATTATTGTGTCCTGATCAGTCTCATATGCCGCATAGATAATGTTAAAGAGGTCTTGTCTTACTAACTGAACACTGTGTGTGTGTGTTTTATTGTTTGGTTGTCGTTTAAAGAACTGGTCAATGATAGTAACGTGCAGTTTCTCGATCAAGACGACGATGACGATCCAGATACAGAACTGTATCTAACTCAGCCGTTCGCCTGCGGTACGGCGTTCGCTGTGAGTGTTTTAGATTCGCTGATGTCCACGGTAAACCCAAGTTCCAAAAAAAAGACAGACTCAGAATTGAAATTCGCCTTAAAATTCAGAAAATCTACAACTTTTGGGGCCAATAACAGCTTACTTATAGCCTTCTAAAAAACCAAAAACATAATCTTAAGTTAGATTTCCAAAAATCACGGTTTACATTTCATATATTCAAGGGATACTTTTTTTAAATTTCGACAAAACATTCGTAAATTCCAAGTTGTCTTTTGTGGTTTGCATGGCTTGCTTTGCAACAATATACAATGATGCCTCTATGGTAATCGATAGTTCATTTCTAAAAATTCCAGCCGGCCAAATAGATTTTTTTCAGGGTGTGAAATTCTATTGTATCTTTTAACAATTTTTCCAAAATTTTGAAATAGTGTGAATCTTATGTTGGTTTGCAAGGCGTGTTTTTCGTTAATCGACAGCTAATTTCGAATATACCAGTTGACAGACTATATATATACTTACCATATTTTTGCGAGTGTTTAGTTGGGCTTTGGGGCAAATGTTTCTAATTTTGATTAATTTATTTCGTTATTTTAGAAATGATCTTTAGAAACCTGAAAATCTCTATAGTTTTTAGAGCGATTTTCTAAATTTTAAGGCGAATTTAATTCAGAGCGTAATTTTATTGAAAGGCGACCTAACTCCCTGAATTTTAGACATACTTCAATCAAAATGCCTTAACACTGATACGATCGCTGATAACAGGCGGCGCCACGCCCGAATTGGAGCTGATACTGGCAGAGGGTGCGGGGTTGCGGGGCGGTTATAGTACCGTCGACAGTCTGAGCAATCGCGACAGGTGAACCGAAAAAATGCACAAATTAATCTCTTATATACTAATTAAGTTGAGTGCTGCTCGTTTAGATGTCGCGTGGGGCAAATTTCGTTGTACGATGGGCCACTGGCGCAGTTTGGCGAATGTGGCAAGTATGGCGATTTATTTGTGGCCGCACTCAAGTCGTATGGGATGTTGTGCATAGGACTATATCGGTTTAGGGATACCAGTTCTAGCTGTGATGCGAGCAGCAAACGTTATGTAATAACCAACCCACCCGATGACTTCTCATTACTGCCAACAGATCAGGTAAGATTCATTTAAGACTTCCGTTTAACATGCGCTTCCAACTCAAATTGAACTGCCCTTCGATCCGTTAGGTATTCGTTTTAATGCAATTTGATCCGGGCTTGGAGTATAAGCCGCCCGCAGTGCGTGCACCTGCCGGTGGACGCGGCACCAACACACAGGGCTCCGGGGTTGGTGGTGGCGGTTCCAACAAGGATGATAACTCTTGATTGTTACTGTGTAGCGCCTTAACTGATGGTCCTTATTCGTACATTTGAACGATGGAGCAGTTAATGGTGTACAGAGCAGCGCATTTATTGCACAGATATTGGCATAAGACCAGGAGACGTATTCAAGCATAGAGATAATCATTAGGTAAAGAAGACATTGCATGCCAAATTTGTGGCATGAACCAAATCAAAAGATAGGCCAATTGGCATTAGTGAGTTTTAAATTGAAATGCGTGCCAATAAATGCGTTACTCTGTACTTTTATGTTTGTGAAGATATCGTACAGAGTACTTCGTCTATCCAGTCAAACAATCAAGGGACAACCACATGAGCCACAAAAACGACCAACGTTGGGCCGGAATTACGTGGCAATGTCAGATATCTCCACAAACACAAAAACCACATATTTATTGAAGAAATAACATCTTCTTTGATATCCATCGTTCAATTGTCAGCTGATTGCTTCCCACACCATTCCGTATGCCTTTTAGAACCTTGAAATTTACATATTATATCTATAATTTTGTATCCATATCTATCAATCTATCTATCCAATATTCTATTACCATTACTTTTATAATTACTGTTAATTTTCCTGTTTTATTTGATATTCGGTTTGAATTGTAATTTTTTTTTTATATATTATTTTTTTTAATTACATCAAAATAAATCAAACCAAAAACCAATCCGTTTACAATATTTATTATTTTATTCAATTAGTTTTGAAGCAACAATCATTAGTTATTATGCAACACAATGGGTATGTATTATATATTTAACAAACATTTATCGTTGGTTTGATTTCATGATCATTATTGTTACCATTATTAACTTTATTATTGCAATTTTATTTCTGTAATTTCTTAATATGTTCGTTTGCATTATGAGTTCACTTCATGGCGCTATCATTGCATTACAAATATATATTGAACAATTCGAAATGAAAATTCATCTCAATGGTGTGATGTAAGCAATTGGGAACCATTAGTGAGGTAAGCTACACATTAAACAAAGAAAACCAAATCAACTCTCAGCTCTTAACTGATATCGGAGAATTCACAATGCAAACTAACAACAACATGTGCATATATGAAAATAGAACCAGGAGTAGGAATCTATTTTTGTGCAAGACAAAATAAGTAAACTTAAGAGCTACATTGCTACTGTACTAAAGATACAAATGCTTAAATACGTATATATTTAAATATGCAAAGCTATGCAATACACTACCAGCTCTCACAAGATATCTGTAACAACAAGAACAACTACGCTACAATTTATTTATACTTACTATGTATAATACATGCCCAAACATAAAAAATAAATAAAAACAGAGATACATATTCGATAAATGCTTGACCGCCACGTGGAAGGCAAACGACAAAAAAGACGAGGAAAACCAAAAGTTGTGTCAGCATTCAAGTTCAAAAACTGCATTTAGATGTTTCTGAGCATGCGCAAAAAACAATTTATATGAACATATTATAATAATTTAACTATAATGTTAGCCGAAACACAAGAAATTCCTAGCGGTAATTAATTACAAGAAAAAGAAAATATATAAATAAATAAAACAGTCTGCAGTCTATGGCAAAATGCCTATACATAATTAACTCCAAATTTTATATAACAAATCTTAAGGCGCAGGCTGAGAAATTAAAAAATATTAAAATAAAAACAAAATACTAAAACCAATGGTTGTTTCAACAAAAAAAAAACTTAAAGTATCATCTTTAGCATCAGATATTCATTGGTATGTACATGAATACTTTACAAGCCGAGCGAATGCTAATTATAATAACAACACTATTGAATATTTAAAATGTTTTCAACAACCTGAGAAATTTCTAGCTTTTGTGCATGTTTGTACTTACAGCAAATGGTTTAAGATGCTTCAAAATATTCAATTTAAGGCCTTTTCCACATAAGCGCTGCCGCAAATCATACCCAACATTTAAATAGAGTATATATCAAGTGTAAGTAGCGCATTCAAGTCATAATTATTCAATAGAAATAAATGCATAATTGTATTCATCGTGGTATGAAAGCAGCTGAAGGTATACATACATACATACATACATACATACATACATGATAGATAGATATAACTATATCTATATTGAGCAGTTGACAAAATGTAGCTAGTAATATTTATATAGTGCTGTATGATGTATGCGCTTTTTACGTGCGTGCCTATTGCGATTTACGAGCAGCTGTGGTGTTCTAAACAACATTTTTTTAGATTAATAAATCGAATGTAGACCGAAAGATGAGTTTTCGTCTTTGGGCCACCGTTTCTCGACTTGTCTCAAACCCTTCTATTGATCTTCTATCTTTCACACGCTTGGGCTTAAGCCGCTAATGAAACGTTCTCTTTTTGTTTGTATATATCATGTAAATAATTAAGCTACCTATGATTATGTAACTCGGATAATGTAAAAAGGTCGTCTAAACACTTTATTCTAAATACTTGCATTCATACAAATTTCTTTTCATATATAGTTTTCGGTACATGTATTTGTTCAAATGATAAACACTGCCAAAGCGTATAGAAATCACATAAAATGTACTTTAACAAGAATCACAAGTTGCAGATAATTGTTTTTGAGTTTGATTTTCATAATTTTAATTATCTAAAGCAACAATATAAACGTGACAGAAAATAGCACATTAGCATATGATTTTGTTATAACTAATTTACAATTTGGCACATAAGTTTAGCTTATAAATAATGACAGTAAATCGAATTCGAGCTTTTAATAATATAAAAAATAAAAATAAAAAAATAACAGCTTAAGCCTAATTAAGTTGACAAAGAAAAAATACAATTAAGATTGGTTTTGGTTCATTGTGTTTTAGTATAAAATGAATGTAGCCTTAAGCTTAGCCAAAACTTAAAACGATAAATCCAAAAAACAAAATTGTGAATATTAAGTATGCGCCTTCAAAGTTATATAAAAGTATGCATGTACGTATGTATTTAGATTAGCGGTGTGAGAAACAATTTAAGCCACAGACAATTGAAAGTGTGTCCCAACACATTAACGAAATGGAAACATGCTTAGATTAAAAAATAAAAACATAAAATATTAAAAAAACACACACACACACACACACATGAAAAGTTAATATGGAAGCCAGTTCATTTATTGTTAGTGGTATTTAAAAACAAAATGAATATAGATGAAATAAAAAAAGCATTTGCAATCCTTATAAAAGGCGTAGACGAAACCCAAAAGTTAAACATAATTTTTAAATGAATAACATAGTTTTAAAATTTTTAGAAATATAAATACTCACACACACACACACTCACACAAACAAACATACACACACACACGTATAGATACGTGCCATCAGCGAAAACCTAATAACAAGAACAACAACAACAACAAAACGAACTCTCGATGTTGTGAAACTTGATCAAATCATGTTTACGCTAAAGGAAATTATGAAAAGAAAAATCAAATGATATACAAAATGCAAAACGAGTACTATCCACAAAAAGCTTATTAAATATAAATCAAAAACTTCACAAAAAATTGAGCAAAGCTGCGTTAAAGATTTTTTCAATATTCAAAGATTCAATATAATGTCTTCAATTCAAATGAACTGCTTGCTTTTTCTATATTCTCTTCAACGTATGTGCTTTGTTCAAAAACAAAAAAAAAAAATAATAAAAATATATCGCCTAGAAAAACTTAACGCCATACAACTAAACACAACAGCAACGTTTTGTAGAAAATTTCGTGAGTAAAAAATGTAAAAAAAAATGTCATACCCGTAAATGCTAAGAATTTTACAGTAGTTAGATACTTTGTATAGGAATCAACGTTTGCAGCTAAAACCCACAAATGATAATTGTACAAGTTTGAGCAACAAACAAATGTTATTTTTTAAATGATTGAATACCAAAAACAAAAACGTTATTAAATTTATAAATGCCGGAAAACAAAATTATAATATAATTTCACAGTACTTTCACAATAACTGTCACACATACACATATATGTATGTATATGTATATTTATGTATATCCATATATATGTACATATGCATATATATGCACCTGCACCTGCATACAAATTATTTAAGTATTGTGTGCATTGAAAATGTATAGATAAATAAAAATATAATGCAAAAAAAAAACGAAAACATCAAATAGTCAACATAACGGTAATTGAATTTTTTAGTTTTTACTCGCAATTTATAAAATATATTTACAAGTAAAATTCTGAAAGTTTAACGTAAGTTTCAAATTAAAATGCTGATAAACAAATTATTTACATACAATTAATTAAAACCCAATCGAAAGCAGAGAGAACTCATAATATATAATTAGTTTTGTTTAAAAACAGCAGCAAACATTTTTGAAACGTAAACGAAATTTTAAATAACAACCAAACACCTAAAAATTCATATTTTAAACATTTGTCTAAGAATAAAATAAAATAATAAATATAATAAAAGTAAAAAAACAACAGATAACTGTAATTAAATAAATGGTATAATAATAATAATATTATGTTGTTAATGTTTAAAAAAAACCTTGTTAAAATAATATTTCAAAAATAAAAATACGAATATAAAATTTCAAATACCGTCCGACGACGATAGCTTTTCCTTATTAAAAGTGAAATTTTGAGTTATGACAGCGAATCACAGCGAAACAAAAAACAAAAGTGACAACGAACAGCCCAAAAATTGACCCGCATATGGTAGGCCAGCGCCAGAAATTCCATCGACAAATTGGGTTTAGAAATTTGCAGTCGCGACTCGCATAAAAATAAACCAAATTGTCAAGCCTACTTGAAAATGCAAGTTTCATAAACTGTTTATGCCGCCCTTCATTACGCATTAGTATTGTATAATCAGCGATCTGATTAATTATAAATATCCAAATTGTTGATCAGTGCTGAGCCGTACGGTATTTTGATTTATTTGAATTTATTTTATAATCTGACTTCTCTGACTAAACGATTAACTCGAAACTTAATCGAGCAAATAAAAATGCTTAAAATATGTGATCAAGCTATGAGATACCCTGTGTTTTCAATATTACACAAAATGTATTAGGGTTTCTAAACATTTGATTAAAATGGTTTCTGCTTGGAGTTTTGCTTACTTGTTTAAAGTGTATGTAAGGCCACTCTGCATTCCTACTCCACATTTATTAATTACCCTTCAAAGGGTAAATAGAGTACATGAAGTTGTGCCATATGCACAATACGTAGCTGGCAGAAGACAAAGTCTCCGATCCCATTAGGTATATATATTTCTGATTAGAATCAACAGCAGTGTTGAAGTAGCCATGTCCGTCGGTTGAACGAATACTTTTATTGGCAATACTGCATATTATTACAGTCGCTATATTTGTTTGCATATCTTATAAATTAATCACACAATTTAGATTTTTAAAGTACACGAATGTATATACATCTTTCACTCGCTTGATTTATTCTTGGTATAAGTTAATTATTTTGTCATTAGCTTACTAATCAATCAAATTGAAGTATAACGAAAGCAAGAGGGATATGTTTATTCTTTTACTTGTAATTTTGATTAGTTGTGATGCCGTAAATACGTGAGTGACAGTATACAAACATTTTAACATAACCATTTCTTTCCGTAGGTTAATAGCGGCTATAAGTTTAAGTCCCTCTCCCTCATAAATATTTCGTTGGTAAGAATTAAAAATGGCATAAAAGACTTTTTTGAAAATTACCAAAATATATATTTGACTTCAGAGATTTTCAATTAAATAAAATTTCTAGTACGTTCCCTTGTTTATAAATAAATCTTTTGGAATATTTTCGTACTATGTTTATAGACATTATAGCTTATGGAATTATTTTTAGTATAAAAGAGCTTTTAAATAATACACACAATAAAATGGAAAACGATTTGGAGCCACTGTAAGTAGCACGCATTTACCAAGTACATACACATATCTTTATGTAAGTTGCCATTTCACAATAACGCCTCATGGCTGGTGCTCCTGGTTGTCGCGGACAACAGGCGCAAAATGCGCGAGAGGAGTCCATTTGGTGGTCATGTGCGCCTGGTTGGCATTGCTTTTTAAGGTATTGAAGAGCGAGTATTAGCAAGACAAGTTCGTTGCCCAAGTCTTTTGTTTGCCTCCCAGTCCGAAAACTGGCAAAGAACTGGGCAAAACACTTTCGTTTCAGCTGTATGTGAGAGATTAAGACTGCAAAGTGCGTTCGCCGGCATTTCATGTTGTGGTCGCGTGCTGAACAAGTTTAATTTTTTTTTCTTATACCCCGAACCCATTAGAAGTGGGTAAAAAGGGTATAATGGTCTCGTGAGAAAGTATGTAACAGGCAGAGTGAAGTATCTCCGACCAGTCGACAAATATACATATGCATATATATAAGATGGTGTCGTAAGACGATGATTTCAGTTCGGGCTTATAAATAAAAAAAATAATTTTTTTACTTCAGAAATGAGAGTTCTCCCAAAGGTTATTCAAGGGAAATCTATAGTCATATATATCTAACAGCTGGCTTCAGGGTATCCCCTAGTCGTGACTCACACGACTACAGCGTGCTTGCTGCGATCGGGCAGCTCTGACGAAGCCGTCGAAGTCGTCGAAAGAAAAGCCGACCACTTTCTTTGCAGCTCTGTCCGCTTCCAGTGAGCGATGGATGGATGACACTTACGTTTGCTTCCAGTGGCTGGCAAAAGTAGCAAGCAGCCAAGTTGGCCACTTTAGTTGCGCTCAGTTGTTGGCGCGACCTGAACAGGTGCAGACTTGTCGAGTTGCAAGCTCCGGTTAACATTTTCAATTCTCGTTTTCGTATTAAAGGAAAGCGCCGCGGCGCACGTGGACATGAAGTTAATTGATGTGATTATCTACTTAATTGCTATTTTGATCTTCATCTACTTGCTGCTGGAATAAGCAACAGCACGTCTAATCGCGAAAGTCACTCAACTCTGGCTCAAGGCTTTCTTCCAAACTTAACAATCGACAAACTTCTATTCAACAAAATCGCACAATTATGAAGGTAAGTAAATCACATGCTGGGTTTACTGGCCATCCATCATTATTATCGATGGGAAATAACATGCTGTGAATAACATGTAAATTTGCAAATTTCTTTTGCCAACTTCACATGAGTTTCATCAGTCGACGTTCACCTTCTTATTTATTATTAATTTCAATGTGCAAAGACAATGCCGCCGCTCCCCATTCATCTTCATTTTCAATTGAATTGCAATTGAAATCACAAGTCTTGTTTTGAATACTTGTTAAATTGCGATTGGCGGGCAATCGTGCGCACTTTCATTTGCGATTCCAATTGTAACAGTAATGGTAATGGTAACGGTAGCAATTGCAATGAGAGCACTTGATGCGCCAAGTTTTCCCTGTCGACAACAACAATAACAGCAGCAACAACAACAACAACAACGGCAACAGCAACAGCAACAGCAACAATGTACTTAAGCGCAGTCTCAGTCACAGCCATTGGCATCGAGTTTGCCTCAATGTGCAACATTGTGTGGCGGGAAGACGATTCCAAATAATAAATACAAGTAAGAGTGAACTCGACTACGAGTTACCCTGAACCGGAAGCTGTTAAATATATTCTGGATTTAATTTTCCCAAATTTCCATTTAGTTAAGGCAAACTGAAATCATCAGCTTATATCTAATATACAAACACTTTGGTGTTTCTTATCCGATCTGGACTAAATTCATAGAGATAGACGGGTGCAGTTATCAATTAAATTAAATGAACTTGACATGCGTGTGATATATGGGATCGTATATTCCAAATTTTATAGTCTCTGAGATCAGCGTCTTCACACAGAAGGACATGGCTAGCTTGATTTGTCTCTTGATGCTGATCAAGAATAGATAAACCGTATGGGATCGATGATGATTGCTGCTGCTTGTTACATGCTTTTGCACAAAATCATTATACCCATTCTAACTATTTTTAATGGGTAATAAATAAGATGAGATTGCTACGAATGCAGTTGAATTGAGTTGCCTTACAGGTTTGGGCAAATTGGCATTGCAAATTGGGTTAACGGGTAATTGTTAATGGCTTCGCCTGAACTGCTATAATGCGATTTGAAGCACAGTCAAATCCTTTTATTCGGTTCATTGGCCGCTTAATGCATGCTTTGACTTTCATCAAACTAGCTGCTATTAACTCCTGTCAGCAAGTTCATTCACCACTGGCCATGATGTCGCCTATTATTATTATGCATATTTTAAACGGGACGACAAGCACTTTGAATAGCTTCGGTAACTAACTGACCACTTCATAGAGACGAAGCCAGCAATTTGGTTTCAATTACAGCTGTAATTTCGATTAAGCAAACGCAGCACGTAATCTATAACCACAGTGCACCGTGGAGACACAGCGGACATTGGTTGTCTGTCAATTTCACCTGCGAGCAGTGCGCTTGATTGACTGCCGGACTGCCGGGCTGGCGGATTGCTTGACTAACGGTACAGCATTGTCAATGCCAGACAAGTGAAACTTGTTGTTGTAACCATAACAATTACGCTGCCAAATTGTTGACTTCCAGTTCAAATAAAAAATACGGCAAAGCTAACGAGCCCAAACAGAACCCGAATCGATTAAACATTTCACTTTCATTCTGCAACATTGTTGCATGCCGCACACATTAAATGAGTCGCATCAAATGTCCGTCTCAACATGCACTTGCATATATATATATATATATTTAAAAGCATTGTTTGCTTAAGCAGCTTTTGATTTTACTAGCCATACGCAGGCGACGTGATGAAATTTTAGAAAACCGCCAATTTGTATAAATTAAGGCCATTATTTTCGGTTCTGCGACATTACACGTTACAGCCCCACACACCCCCTCCTCAGCTCCCCCTACTTCGTCTGTCAGCTAAGAGCGCTTAGAAAGTTTTATTCGTTTATTACACGTAATATAATTAATTTCAATGAAATTCATGCATTTAAGTGTTAAATTTGTTGTTTTATTTTTCATGACATTTTCACCGTTTTAGCCTTTAATACTCATTACGCTCGTGTTGGGCCTGGCCAGCTGTGAGCTGCCCGCCGGCAAGCGTCCGCTGATCTTCAGCGGCAGCAATTGGCCGCCCAAGAGTGCCAAGCAGTTGTCTCCGGCACCGGGTGGTAAGCAGCGGACCTTGGTCGTCCAGATACGCAGTGATCAGCCGGTTCCGTTGGTATTGAAGGGTCGCCACGGCTCCCATACGCACGCCCATCAGCATCTGACAGCGCATCCTCATTCTCTTGGACACGGACATGGACACGCCCATCTGCACTCTCATGCGCATCAGCTCTCCCACGCGCACGTCCATGCCCATGGACACGCCCACTCGCATCTGTTGCATGCGGGTTTGCCGCAACATTTGCGGGGCTCCCGTCCGCTTAAGCTCAGTGCTCCTGTGTATCTGAAACCCGCCGGAAGCATACGCAAACCGCTCAAGATCAAGCTGAGTAACTCCAAGCCGCATGTGAAGCCCACGTTTGGCTACGAGAAGCCCTTCAAATATGAGAAGCCCACGGCGATTGCCTACAGTGAACTGCAGAATTTGCCGGTAAGTAAATTCAAAGGAATCGACACAAACTATTGCCATAAAATGTAGAAAATCGCTATACCCAAACTACACTCGAAAGAGTAGTCTTCGAAAAACTAGTACTTTTCTTTCTCAATCAAGCGTTGATTTTTTCTTAAGGAAATATGTTCATACTCCGAGTGTATTTGATACGTTTATTCTTAAATTAGAATTCTTAAATTAGTCTATTTTTTGTGCTCTGCTTATTAATATATTCAAATACATTTTTTTTTCTTTATTTTTTTTATTTTTTTTTTTTAAGATGGTTTATAGATATGAATAATTTAATTAACTACGATTCGAACGCTTTGATAAGTTTATTTGCTTAATTCGCAATAAATCAATTCAGTAAATAGTAATAGTTCAAATTTGGACAATCTTTATCATTTTGGCAACTACGCAGCTCAACTTGTTGTTCAGCAAGTGTTTGCTTTAAAATGTTAAGTTTTGCTAAAAAAAAAAAACTGGGCTTTCTTCCGGGTATACGCAGAATATTTAAATGAGTACATTTTTTGTGTACGTCTATTTGAATTATGACGCGCATATATTTTGCGACTTAAGATTGTTTTTAAATTGTTCATAATTTAATTTGCAAAAGCATACGATTTAATGGCAATTTGAATTGGTGAAATTTGTTGAGTAAATTCGGCATTTATTTCCAGAGCCAGCTAATATCAGCGATTATTTTTTTATGGCTATTTTAAAAATGTAATTTAATCCAAGTTCGATTTTATTTTATTCTGACTGTACGTATTTGAATCTCATGTATGTTGGTTACACTTGCTTTATTTGGCTCTACACACACACAAACCGACACACACACACACACACACACACACACACACAGCTGGACACACACAACAATTTCAACACCGAGCACTTTGCACCAATTTACACGGTACCCGCACCAAATCTGGCCCTGCACAACGACAACCAGCTGGACAGTGGGTTAGACACCGCCTACCTGCCTCCCCGCCCCGCACAGAGCACACCCCGCCCACAGGCACCGTACACGTACTACAGCGTACACGAGGACGAGACAAATGATCAAACGATACGCGATCCCATTTCGGGCTCGCAGAAATTCTTTGCTCCAGATCCGGATCCATCGTTGCCAACGAGCAAGGTGAAGATCGCCACGGAGAGCTTCAACACGCCCAGCAACAGCAAACCGCTGCCCACTGATGTCCAGAGCAATCATCTGCCCGCCCAGCCACTGGTGCAGATTGTGGGCGCCCAAACAGCTAACCAAGCCGTGCCCATCTACCCGATCCAGTTTACCCAGCAGACGACACAACCCTTCATAGCCGCCGCCCTGCCCGCCGCCCACATACCCATCTATAATCCCACCTATCTGGTCACCCAGTCCAATCAGCTCTATAGCCAGCACAAGCAGCAACTGTTCAAGCCCAGCACGGAGCATGTGATTGAGACGGGCTACGTGAACGCGGATCTGACCCAAGAGGTGGCCAGCAACGGGCAAATTTTGCAAGCAGCCAAGGATCCCCATCATAATATCCACCCAGTGTTGGATACAGCGCCCCAATATGCAGCACTAATTGCAGCACCAGCACTGGGAGAGCCAACGGAACCTGTCTATGATACGGCACCGTTCCATTTGCCGAATGTTGCCGCTGCAGCGGCGGCTGCCACAGCGCCCGAGGGTGGCTTTGTGGTGTCCAACTTCTATGGAAATGCGCACGATTCCTCGCAGCTGCTGCAGGCCTATGCGGAGGAGGAGGCACGACGCCAGCAGCTGGAAACTGAACATGCTGCACTGGAGCTGCACAAGCAGCAGCAACACCTGCAACAACAACAGCACCTGCAGGAGCAGCTGCAGCAGCAACAAAGTCTGCAGGAGCAGCTGCAACAGCAACAGCAGCAGCAGTTGCACTTGGAACAGCAGCAGCAGTTGAACTTGGAACAGCAGCAGCAGTTACACTTGGAACAGCTACACGCACAGGCACATGCCCAACTGCAGCAGCAGCAGCAATATCAACAGGAGCTGCAGCAGCAGCAGCAATATCAAAAAGAGCTGGAGCAGCAGCAGCAGCAATATCAACTGGAGGAGTTGAAGGCCCAGGCACATGAGCAACACTTGCAGCAACAGCAGCAGCAGCAACCACTCCAGCTGCACCAGTTGCAGCAGCAGCAACTGCAACAACAGCAGCAACAGCAGCAACAGCAGACGCAACATCATCCAGCTGATCCGGCGGCGGCTGCCTTTGAGGAGCATCAGCGTCTGGTGCAGCAGCAGCTGGGCAGCAATACGCCTTTGCGTATCTTCGTACCAGATGAGGACACGTCCGAAACGGTAAGATTTTAATTTTTATACTCACATATTGTTAGTTTAAGTAATCACAATTTTGTTATACGCTAGCAGCGTCTGCAGAAGCGTTCAGACAATCTAACGAAAGCCACTTTTGAGGATGATACCACGGTGGCAGCTAGCGATGCCAACAAGGATTTATTTCCCGTCTCGACTTCCGTTGAAGTGACTGGCGGGCAGACTGACGTCAGCAGTAAATAGTTATTTGATTTTTGTTATGACGTAGTCGTTAGCGTTCTTCCAAAATATTTATGTTACAAAACTCATGTGTAAATGCAAATATATAGAAAGCAGTCGATAGTGTAATTAATAAATGTATTGATATTAAAAAATAAAAACCCGCGTTTTCAAATGTCACGATCTATGATGGTTCACACTGCGACATATCGATACTTGTGGCATGTGCGCCAGCAGACTGGCAGCACTGCTGGCAAAATGGAAGTATAACGAATATGCAAGCAGAAACACGAGGTAATTAAATACAAACATAATTTGCAGATAAAAGGGTAAGTCGCGCGACATATTTGCCGCCTTTCTAACTGATAAAAGTTTTACAAAACTCATATGTAAGCGAATACAAATAGCAAGTAGTTATATATATTTAAAACAGCGCGCACTGTAATATATCGATATTAGTGCCATGTGCGCATTTTCTATCGATAGTTGAACGCCGATAGTTTAGTCAAGTTGGCAGTACTGCTGTCAGAAAGAAGCAAAATAAATGTGCCGAAGACACAAAGTAAAATAGACGCATAACTTACAGCCAAAATATGATTATACCAATTCGTTGCTTTACCTGTGGCAAAGTGATTGGCAACAAATGGGAATCCTACCTGGGCCTGCTGCAGGCCGAATACACGGAGGGGTAAGCAAAAAGGCGGAGTTTTCCCGCCGACCAACCCAAAAAAAACAATAAATAACCCACCAAAATATAAACATTTTTTTAGTGATGCTTTGGATGCGTTGGGACTGAAGCGTTATTGTTGCCGCCGCATGCTGCTGGGGCACGTGGATCTCATCGAGAAGCTGCTGAATTACGCGCCACTCGAGAAGTGAAGCCACATTTTGAAATACAAACTTTTAATTTTATTGTTAATTCAAAGTAAAAGTAAGAAAACAAAAAAAAAAGAGAAATGAAAACCAATCCTTGTCAACTCTACATTTTGTCCATGAACCAGGGTTGCCCGTTGTTCTCACGGCGCTTCGTGAGGATCTCACAACCATTGTTGGTGACGAGCAGCGTTTGCTCAAATTGGGCCGACAAAAGGCCATCGGCAGTGACAGCAGTCCAATCATCTGGCCAGGATTCCGCCTTCTGCACTCCCTCCGAGATCATGGGCTCGATGGTGAAGCAGTGTCCGGCAGCCATGACGCCAACGGCCGAATTCTCTGTGGGATCGGATTGAATTTGAATATTACTAGTTGAATATTGTGCGTAATTTGAGTTGGAGACTCACTGGCATAGTGGGGCACATTGGGAACGGTGTGAAAGACGCGATGAATACCATGTCCGCAGTAGCTACGGACGACACTGAAGCCATGGGGCGCCACATACTTTTGGATGACGTTGCCAATCTCACGATACTTGACACCCGGACGCACTAGCTCAATGGCCTTGGCCAGCGATTCGTAGGTGATGCGCACCAGTTTCTTGTGCTTCTCGGCTACTTCGCCGACGAAGAAAGTCTCGTTGAGATCACCGTGAAAGCCACGATGATAGACAGTCACATCGATGTTACAGATGTCGCCATTCGCCAAGGGACGCTGATCGGGTATGCCGTGGCAAATTACCTCGTTGACGCTCGTGCAGCACGACTTGGGGAAGTTGTAGTAGTTGAGGGGCGACGGATAACAATCCCGCTCAATGGCCGCCTCGTGGACGAGTCGATCCAATTCATCCGTCGTCACGCCTACCTCAATGCCCTTGGCACCCTCATCCAGGCACTCGCGTCCCAGTCGGCCAGCCACACGCATTGCCTCGATCTCCTCGTCGTCGAGCACCTTAATCTTCGTCCCACGAAGTGCCTCCTCCGAGAGGGACCTGCCCGCCGGATGATCAGCATAATCTGGTCGGCCAATGGATTCGGGCACAGCTCGCTTGGGCGTCTGTGGAAAGGGACGCAGTTTGCCCGTGAAACGGAAATGCGGCCACGGATTGTAGACGCCATCATTAACCGCAGGTTTCTCGCCACCAGCTGCAAACAGTTATCCACATTTTATATAAAAAAAAATTATTTATTACGATGATGATTTACCAGCCAAGGCATGGATGACTTTATGCTCCTTCCAGAATCCCTTGAAGCATTCCTGTGAGCAGAAGAAGGAGCCCTTGATGCCCAGCTTGAGGCACGTTGGACATTGCAGCGTTGCCTCCTTGTTGCAATTTGTTGTTTCACAATTTTGCGTCATTCTAGTGTCTGCAAAATTTTTGTGCCTAGAAAATGTTCCAAAATTAGCACTCCGAAGGCAACTATTTCGACACAACGCCGTCAACAAATTTATATTGTTTGCATACAAAATGTTATCGATATTTTCTAGCCGTTAACACAAAATTGATAGCGCACCCGATGTTTTTTTCAAAATCAAAACTTTTTAACGGATTCATTCTTTCAGCAAAATAATTGATTCATTTTTTTTCAATATAAAGTGACAATCTGCTACTTACTATTTACTTCGAGTAACCCTTGTTCATGTTCGAGTAACCTTTGTTCATGTTCAATGTATATTTTATATGTATATATAATAAGATTAAGTCATTTTGCATTTTCTTTGATATGAATGAAATTATGTACATGTATAAAATAAAATGTTGGACAAATCTTGAAAATATATTATTTCTGAAAAATTGCAACAATATAAACCACCCTCACACGAAATTTTTTTCAAACTTTCTTTATTAAATCTGTAAGTTTCTTTTAACTTATGAAAACGTTTTTAGAAGTGGAAGACTCTGTGAAGCATAACGATTTCCATACAGAATACGTAAGTGGTGTTGTTATTTGTGCTAAATCGGATCTATTCAAAATGCAAGGCGGAATGACCAAATGAAATTATAATGTATTTTTTTTAAAGTTATTTAGCTCTTTATAAACTATTTACAATTATAGTTGGCTTAATAAACGAAAATATTTCTTAAGATATTACACAGATACACATTTACACTGTGGTAAATATGAACAATACTTGTCGAGCAGTGTCTTGTTGTTTTGTTTATATTGTTTATTTTTAAAAATACATACTTTCATAGATATAGATAGGTAGAGCTCTGCTACATATAATCTATAATTTAAATCATATATAACAAACAATTTCATCTGACACATTCAAGTAGCTAATTATAGCGAAAGATTCTACTGCTTAATTATGATAAAGAATTGATAAACAACAAATATTACACAAACACATTACAACATGTAAACAAAAATGTTCCAAAACAAACTAAATTGATGTGGATTCAAAAATGAAACGGATTTTGACAGACGGCAGCTGTTCTCAGCGCATGCTCTGTGCAGTCTGTGCATGGGTGAGTGTCTGCGTGTGTGTGTGCATGTCTGGGGCATCGTTTGCTCTGTTTATGTTTGAATCTCTCAAAGCGCGAGAATCTGTCGTCGTGAACGGACGTGTCTTTGATTGTTGCGGCAAAATCAAAAAAACAACAAAAAACGCATCCGAAGAATATTACCAACAAACTCGTTTGATCGCGAACCAAATACAAAAAAAAAACCGAAATAAGAGCCAAAAAGGATACCTTTGGCACTCAAGTGTATGTTTTCCAAATGTGAATAAAATTAAAAAAATAAAATTTAACATGCCATACTAAATAATATAATATGTAGCATCCTCTTCTGAGGCAGCCACAGGTGAAACATAAAATAAAATTCTCATTTTTCAATTCACCAAACAAATCTTTGGCAATAGCAAACACAGAAATGTTGGGATATACTTAATATGTATTATGTATCTGTAGGTGTGTGTGTGTATGTGTGTGAGTGTGTGTGTTGTTGCCATACAGATCGGTCCGTCAGACGTTCTGTGAATTGATCAGTTTGTCGCGATCTTTGCACTCGCCGTTCGATCTTTCTATGCTCTCTTTTTCTTTCTCCTTATCAGTTGATGCTGCTATTGTTATTGTTGCTTCAGTTTCTGGGCAAACCCGAACAAGAAATAAGTGAACATCACTGTTGTTGTTGTTGTTATTGTTGTTGTTGTGGTGTTGTAGTGCTATTGTTGTGCTGTTGTTGTTGCTGTTATTGTGCTGTTGTTGCAACTATTGCTGCTGCTGCTGCTGCTATAAATAACAGTCGGCACGCGGCTGCCTCGTCTCCGTGTGCACTGTACACTATATCCCTCGTGCCCCATCACTTTACTGACCCCCCACCCACACACTCATTCGTATCAACAGCATCGTCATTTTACGCTGTGGGTGTTTTGCGCTTTACGCTTTGAATTATCCCACTGACTGACTGGATGACCGGTTGACTGACTGATTGACTTGTCACGTTGTCCATTTTCCGTTTTCACACAAACACACACAGAAGCAAGCGAAACGCAAATCGTCAATTGTCAATGGTCGTCATTCTAAAGGCCGCCTGCGTAATTAAAATATAATCTGCTTCTCTGCCGCTGCTGCTGCCTCAGTCTCTCTGTCTCTCTCTCTCTCTCTCTCTCTTTCTCTCTCTCTCTCTTTCTATCTCTCGCCAGCTCGCTCGCTCTCTTTCAGTGTGTTTACTTCTGCTTCTCTGCACATTCAAATTTGCACACACAGAAGCAAACATACATATGTGTTTTATTATATATATTGTGTGTTTTTTGTTCAGGCTATTGCAATACGGAACAACGTCAAAAGTCAAGGTACCACAGTCGACGCCAGCAGCAGCTGACAACAACGAACTTGCACTGCTTTTGATGCTGCTGCTGATGATTCTGCTTTGAACTCGATCGCAGACAAAGATTGAACGAATAAGGATCGCGCACATTGTTCTTTTTTTGTTGTTCTTGTTTACTGTTGCTGTTGTTGTTGTTCGACTGCATTTTTTTGGCCAAACGATCGTTGCTGTTTATTTGCCCAGCGGCGGCAATTAAAGGTAAGAACACAGAAACTGCCAGGCGAACGCGTATTACACTTAATTGGCTCTGGTCTCCAGCTTTTTCTCATCTTCTCGCTATTGCTCCTCGTCTGCTTATTCTTCTTCTTGCTGCTCCTTTTGCTCAGAATGTACATACACTCAGAAAAAATCAAGCTAACTTTTGTATCAACCGATATACTCGTGGTGACAATGGTTGGAGTCACTCTATTATTATGAGAGCAAATTTCTAACATTTCTTAAAACTTAAAACTTTCTATATTTCAGAGTGTATTTTTCTAAAATTAAAAAAAATAGAGTTTCATTGAGTGAAGAATTTCGCTTTTAGCTTTTTTGATCCTGGACTAAACTTTTCATTGATATATTTACAAATTATTTCTAAATAATAAAAAAAAAACCTTATATTTTTTAATGTACTCATATGCTCAGATGTGTATATGTGCGTATGAATATATATGTGTATACACATATATGTGTGGCACGCATTTGGCTGACTTTGTTCTCTGTTGCCTCATGCTTTTGTCAGTTAGATGAAAATTTATGCGTAGCAGCAAAAAATCGAAAAAAATGAAATACCACGAATATATGTATGAAATTCAAAGTGTAGTTTCCGCTGCCGCCTTTTCCAGCGCTTCAACACTTCCGCTTTGCCCGAAAATCAACTTCCGCTGGCAAACAATTCACAGCATGAGTTGGGGGAATGAATGGGGGGGCGCCTGTGGATGACACTGTCGACGCTGGCTGCTGCTGCTGCTGCTACTGTTGCTGCTGCTACTGCCTTTTTTGTGGCAAACGCAGCTCTAGAGACGCATATTGATATTGTTGCCAGGTTTCTTACGCTTGACTGCACTCACTCACACAGACATAAACAGACCCACACACCCATAGACACACACAATCATACAAGATTTAAGCTGCTGCAAACGCATTTCACTTTTGCTTCACTGGTCCTGTTCCTGGTCCTGATCCTGTTTGAGTCCCCTTGCCCTTTGGTCCCGGCAAACATTTTGTGGCATCTTCGCCTGCTTATTGCCAAGCGTTTCATGCTTCATACCTTACGCCTCCCCCCCACCCCCCCACCCCCCCACACAACCAGCAACATTAAAAAATAGCTCGCGTATGCAATTCTGAACAATACTTGGGGGTTCTGCGACATTTTATTTCATTTCATTACACTTCATATTTCTGCCAACTACGCTTTTGAATAAGGCATAAATTTTACTTTTTTTCGCTTCTACTCGCTGCTTCTCTAATTCTGTGTATTTTTCATTATTTTTTGCGCCTTCCACGCACTTCTACATCAGTTCTAAAGGCGCGCATGCCTAATATATATATATATATATATACATATATATATTTTTTTTGTCATTTGCTATCGCTGCAAAAGTACCAAAAATTAAAAACAAATTATGTGCCGCAGGTGGTGGTAGGACCAGTGTCTGTTTGCGGCCCTAATCCATGGCATCCACGAGTATCTCGTAGTTGCCTGGTCACCGAAGTACCGATATCGTCTGTACACTCTGAAAAAGAAAATAGATTTGCATTCTAAAAAATCAGCATACAAAATACTGGTAACTCATCTTATTATTCAGAAATTATATTTCTAAATCGGAAGGTTGTGTCTTACTAAAAACTAGTGTTTCTCATTTCTTAATTCCAGTGTAACATTATTTAAAATATAGAAGGAATATGCCAAGTTTGCAAGCTATTATTATTTATATATTTATATAGATTTCTTGCATTACATTTTTTGTTACCTATAATATTATTATACCAAAGTATTTCAAGATTTCACAAATACAAACATTTTTGATAATTAACTAATTCATATGAAAATTAATGTGGAAATACAATCTTTTGGCGATTTTAACTCGCAACAATATCTAAAAATCCAATTTCATTACTATTTTCTCCATTTTAGAAAGGTTTTTATAAGCAACGGTTCACATTTATACTATTTGAATATATTTTCTATTATGCAGAAATATATTTTGGAAAAACTTAAAAGAATCCGTTATAAATTTAATAAATTTTCTTTCGTGTATTTAGAAATGATTTCTAAAAACAAGAATATTCTTCTAGTTTTCATGTCGTTTATCAGTTTGATGCGATTTTTTTTCCGAGTGTATCTGAAAGATATATTCAAAGCAAACGATTTGAGTTATTTTATGAATATTTGTATAGGTTCCTCAATCTGCTGAGTGGAGGCGCGTGTAAGCGTTGAACGCGTGTCAGCGCACAGCTGACGGGACATAATGCAGGCGGGGCCAACCCCTGGCAGCCCCTCTTTGCCCCTCCCCCTCCCCCTTCCCGTCTTCTAATATGCGTGAACTTATTTGCCTTCGTATTTCAGTTCGTCTTCTGAACTGCTCTGCAGTCCTCGTCTGCTTGACATAAATATTCTGTTATCGTTTATGTTGTTGTTGTCCTTATAAAGCAAAGTTAATGATATGTCGCAAGTGGGTGTGCTTGAGTGACTGTGTGTGTATATATATGTGTGTGTGCGTGTGTGTGTGTGTGTGTGTGTGTCTACGTGTGTGTGTGGGAGCACAAGCGCACTTCTGCATGTCCATGTTCAGCTCCAGGCAACAATTTTTCTTTTTTCAGCATCATGTGTAATTAATTGGAATCTAAGAACATTTAATTGTATTTTGCTTTGCTTTGCTTTTGCGCACCTTACCCTGGTGCCCACAAATTTAATTTCTATATTATTTATTATACTATTCTTTTTAATTCCCTGCCTCCCCTTTCAAAAATGAGATATTCTCCTTACGTATTCAGATACGTTATTATTTAAATTCTCAAACAAAAACTTACTTTTGTTTATCAAAGAAGTTCTAAAGGATTTAAAAAACACAATCCTTATATAATAAAGAAATTTCTGTAGAAAAACACACATACACTTTTTTTTTGAATTGCCAGAAGAGCATGTAATAATTTTTAAATTAAAGCCTCAAATATTTTAAATGAAAAAAATATTTTTAAGGAGTATATTTTGGTAAAAACCACTTTAAATAATATTTTATCTTCTGATGAATCTTTAATTTGCTTATAAAAGTTGCGGTTTCTAAAAAAAGTTAGGAGTAGGTTCTTCCAAGCAATGTTTGTCTTTCAGGTAATAATATCGATTTGCTGATTGAATGTGGTGGTCATCTTTTTGTTTGAAGTGAATATACTTGTTAAGAATTGATTGAAATTGGTATAAGTTGATTTGCAATAAAATGTGTTTGTTCTTTTTCTGGAAAAAAACTTGAATTTTCTTTTTAAACTTGGTGGTCTTCAATCCGTTCTTCGGACCGTTTCAACCTTATTTGTGCCGTCACTTGCACATGCTTGCTGATTACATGAAAAAAGCATTTAGCAGGGCAAAAGTTAATACTTGAATCACTCTCGGTTTTTTTCCTTTTTTTTCTCTTATGCGGCCATTTCTTTGCCCATCTTTGGGGTTCGTACAAATTTGTGTGCGCCATTCAGTGGAGCGAGAATTGAGAAGCGTCTGCAGTCACTTTTATTTGCCAAATTAAAAGGATTTCATTTGCTTTTCATATTTGCATTGGTTTTTATCGCCGCTGCCAGGCAGGCAGCCTGCCAGGCTACCGGCTTTGGCCCAGTGCCGATTTTCCCACACAATCACCATAAAAAAGGAATCTCGGAGTCATATTTTCAGCCCGTCGCTTTGCCTTTTTTTTTCTTTTTTTTTTTTTTGCTGCTGCTGCCATAGTCCTTGGCAATTGTTATTTATGAGCGGGTGTATTAAATAGAAACAGCAGCAGCTGATGAGACCCGGTATTCTAGTGTAGCGAATTCCCAGTCCGCTCATCATTTGCCGTTGTTGGTATTAATTATTTCTTAACGTCTGTGTTGCTGTTGCTGCGGCTGTGAGGCGACTATGTAAATACTTAAATTGCATTATATATAGTTCATAAACAGCTGGCCGAGTTCCTCAACCCGCCTCACCTTTAAATCCATATTTGTACTGCGGCTCTGTGCATCTTGCTGGGTTCAGTTACAGATAATGGCTCACAGGATGCCAGCAGCCAGAGGAGATGCAGAAGCAGCAGAACAGCAGCAGCGACATTAGTTGCCCTATCTGTCTGCGTTGTATTTTATGGTTGAACTTTATTTACATTCACATTGCTCTGGCCGGATAGAGTCAGACCCAGATTGGACCGACTCTCGACCTGGCCAAAAAGGTGCAGCTTGGCCCGGCTCGGTGCTTTTCGGTTACAGTTGCAGGCCAACTGCGAGGCCACAGGTGCTAGCTGGCCAAGCTTAATTATTTGCCGTTGCCTGTGGCCGGGTCCGGGTCTTGGCTCTGGCTTCAGCTCTAGCCCTGGCCTTTCATTGGGCGCTTGCCTGACTATTTGTACGTTTGTTGGTTGCGTTGTTTCTCTGTTTGTTTGCCCGTCCGGTTTACATTCTGCGCTTGTAAAGCATTTAAATCGCATAAAAGTCTCTGCTGAAAAGGAATCCGCTGCCTTCATTATATCCGGACAGCTGTCTGGCCGTTTTTGGTTTTGTGTTCGTAATTGAAATTAACTCATTTTCATCCAGCCGCTGTCAATTTCCTGTGCTCTCCGCTTCTCTGCTCGCTTAAATCGGCGCCTGTTGATATGCAATACTTTTCGACACTGACATGAAAATTCGGCAAACCGATTCGAGAGTTAAATGCAAACAAATGCATTGCTTTAAATTCTATACTGATCAATGCAGAATAGTTTATTACACGCAAGCCGAATATTAAATTTTTGCATGTAGTTCTGATTAATTATAAAGTGTTCTTAAACATTTTTTAAAGAAGAAACAGATTTATTTAATGTGTTGTTTCAATCAGAGCAATATAACTGATGAACAGATTTGTATACAATAGGTTCTCTTTGACTGTTACTCAGACCATGGCTTCATTTGTCTAAACTGCATGAAGCAAATATTATCATATGGCCGAAATTGCATAAGAATAGCCTATAATGTGAAGGAACTTAGTCTTAGAAAATTTTCTTATTTTATATTATTAAGAGATTATTAGAAACAATGGAAAAAACACTGTTTCAATTTAAGAAAATGTTTTTTTTTTGTCAATAAAGTTAGGATGATCCGATACAAATACTTTATTGCAGATTTAAATATGTAAACAATTCAAATTAAAGTTGCATTGCTGCTGCTGCTAACAAATTCAAAGAACAAGATGAAAGGTTAATAGTTAATAAAAATGTTAATAGAAACCTTAATTGTTAATCTTAGTATTATAAGATATTGATTTTTTTAAATTTGATTTTTTAGTCTGCATTGTTTCTAACCCAAAATCATTTATGTATTTTTCGGATAGCACCATTTACATTTACGATTTTTTTTATTATATGTACAATTGAATATATATATCAATTTTATATTATTTATAACGTTTATTGTAAAATGAGCATGCTTTAATAAAGCTGTTAATTATTATTTTCTAAATTAACGCAAGCTGCTCTTGAGAATTATACGCGAAATCATTGATCAGCTGTTTTCAGTTTATTCGATATCGTTATGCTTTCAGTGTCTCTTGACAAGGGTATACAATTCATATCCTAGTAGATAGGCAGCAATGGACGTAGTTTGCAACTTGAAATGTCAACTGTCAGTGCGACAGGGCAAATCAAAACGGAACAAACAATGAATGCGAGCCGGTTTTGGAGGAGCTTGGGAGAAGGGCTCGTGTCAAGATTTGCGCTTGTAAAACACTAAAAATGACACAGACGAGACGAGGCGTGTAGGCAAGTAGATACAAGAGACAGGACTAGATGAGACGTGGAGCAACGATGCCACTTTACTGACTACACTACACTCAGAAAATCAAACTGAAAACTAAAAAGTTTTTCTTGTTTTTAGAAAAGTTCTTAAAAAAATTTAAATTATGAAGTCTTATATTTCTACGAAATCCTAAGCTATCTTAAATGTTTGTATGTGTGAAATATTAAAATACTAATGTTTAATAATTAGATAAGCAAAAGAATATATTTACTTTTAGAGTTCTATGTACACACATTTCGAAATAACACTCTTGAAATTAAACAAATATTTTTTGTAGAAAGAAAGACAATTGCTGAATATTAAGGTTACCCTTGGCGTCTTTTTCTGAGTGTAGCCTAGACTAAACCATTTCCGTTTGTGGATATCCCCGGCCACTTTGCGCTTGTCATTGTCAGCTCGTGTAGTTTGAAAGTGGCACGCACTTGACAAGCCTGATTGATGGCTTGACTGAGACTGTGAGAGAGCAGCAGGATGAATTTGAAGCTCATGCTGATGTTCAAGCTGTTCATCTTCGGACCTTATCTCACATAATTAAACTAAATGTGAATGTCCCGCTACATTTAGCATCATCGTCATGCATAATCTTTTAATATCAGAATCAAAGAAGAGAAAAATAAAGAAAAAATGCAAATAACTCGCAGACAAGAAACACATTCATCAAAAACATATTGCAAAGCTGTTGTTGCTTATTTATAACATTAAGCAGCCGTGCAATGAAATTTTAATTTGTTTACGTTTTGCAACATCGTTGTCAAAAAATTTGACCTAGACCCACAGCTTTTCGCAGTGCCCGCCGATAAGCGGAACAGGCCAATGCGGGTGCGATGAACAGCCACTAAGTAGTCTGTAGAAAGTCCAAAGCACAAAGCAGTGCAAGCACCAACGGTTCCCTGAGCTGATGCTAAACAACTGGTTCATTTAAATATACACTTAAAAACCCGACTTGAATTTTAGAAAATCGCCATACTTTTGGGAAAATGTACATCATTTCCAGGGGGTTTTTTTTATGTGTGAAGACAGAAAATGAGCTTTTTTGTTGCTCAAATTATAATTAATTATTACACTTTCGCTATTATATTTAGAAATTATTTCTGAAAACAAAAAATGCTCTTTAGTTTTTAAGATAATTTTCATTGCAGGGCGATTTTCTAAAATTCATTCCAAACTTGAA